>OX371262.1:28132029-28732029 GCA_947311025.1 Lypha dubia | reverse complement strand
GAACGAATTGTTCAACAATATGGTTTAACAAATTTAGTCCAGAAAATGTGATTGCAGGAAACACAAACAGTATAGTACCCTTTTTAGTAAAAATGTTTCCAAAAGAACAAAAACATTTTGAATTGATTAATTCGCAATTCCGAGCTTTAGCGTACCTGGAAAGTTTGAAATCTTTAAAAGATGAAAATATTTGTGTTTTCTGGAATAAAGTTTCAAAATTAAAGAATGTATCAAACGAATTAATTTTCCCACACATTTCGAAAATTGTAAGAGGAGTTTTGTCTGTTCCTCATTCTTCTGCCAATGTAGAGCGAATATTTTCATTTCAAAATATTATTAAAACAAAAGAAAGAAATAGACTTCATGTTTCTACTGTATCTAGTCTAATACAAACTAAAGATTTGTTAAAGTCGACAGATTCTTGTTGTTATAATATTAAAATTACTAACAACATGTTATCAAGAAATATGTAAACTCATTAAAAATGTAATATGATATCGATCTCCTTAATATGTACCTAAATTTTTATATAAATACATATACTTTTATATATAAGACTTATTGTTTTGTACACATGAATTGTTATGTACTATTTGTTTTGTTTACGTTTGAATAAATTCTAAAAATTTTAAAAACATGTAATATTGAGTATAATATGAAAGACAGTGAAATATGTGCATAAAATATGTATTATTAGAAAATTGATACTTTTTCGACCTGAAAAGTACTTTTTTAAAACTTTTTTAGTACCATTTCATCGGTCTCATTTATCATCCCTGGAATCAACTAAATAGAAGAGAAGTAAAAATAAAACAAACAACAACACAAAAAAAAAAGGTATGAAATAAAATACCAGAAAAAAAATCAACAATAACAACAACGAAATTCAACGACAACCACGTAAGCAGCAGACATAACAATAGAAACAACACAACATTAACATCAACATTCAGCATAGCAAGCTAATAGCGAGGGCCGAAGCAAAAGGCCTGTAAGATGACACATTTGTATAGAAAATTTTTTTTAAAAATTACCAGCATTTATAGAATTCAACAAACCTCTATTTATTTAATGCAACTTACAAGACTACTTGGAAAAAAAAAACCATCTAGAAATATAATCAAAAACATTCTAATTCCAATAATTTAATTTGGGTGGTTAAAATTAATGTTTTATAATACTTAGCTAAATGTTTAAAACGAATAAAAAGTTATAACAATACAATATATTACAAAGAATCTTATGGGATTAACACGAACTTTTTGTAAAAATGAATTGAAATTTTGGTATTTCTAATGAAACTTAAAACCTACAATAACAGGTTAGGATCTTATAATAAATTTGTATTATTTCGTAAATGCATAAACATTTACAAATCCATACATATGAACTTACGGCCTATTTCACTATGTCGAAAGAAAATTTCCATATGTTTTCATTCGTATAATTACATTTAAAGCAAAAACAAATTCTAAAATTTTGTTTTTGTATCAAATGTATTTGTACGAATAAAAATAAAATTCAAAATTCTTTCGACATCGTGAAATCGGCAGTTAGTTACAAAGATTTTTTTTTGCTTTAAAAATTTTTAAATTTTGTTAATATACATATGTATTTACTTAATTACTTATTTTTTTTTGATATTTAAAACTTTGAATTCATTACATTTTGATTTAAAAAAAATAACTAGCTTTTATGATCTTACTAAATATATTGTTTTATAAAAAAAAATATATGAGCAGTATTAAAAAATTGAAAGGAAAAACACTAGAGTTTAAACATACAATCATTAGAAAGTAAATAGAAAATTTATAAAAATTATTACTACATATATATATATATAAACTATTAATCAAATTATTTACTCCAGTTAGGTCACACAAAGGAATGTTAAATTTTTAAGAACTTCTGATAATTTGTAATTTTTCTTAATAAAGATATCTACATACATATATAATTTTCATTACTAGTATTATCTTTTTTTTTTATATAAGGTATATTTAAATTTTTTTAGAGAGAAAAAAAGCTATTATATAAAACTCTTATAATTTAAATAATAAAATAAAAATAAAAACAATTTTGTAATAATATTGTAGACATCACTAAGTCTTTATATATTTATTAAAATTCATAAAAAAAAAAATTGAAAAATAAAAAACAGAAAAAACAGATGTTTCTTATAAAAAGAAAAAATTAAAAGATCTTAATCGAAAGTAACATTAAATCAAAAGTTTGACAAATTTCCGATAATTAAAAAAAAAATGTTCCAAAAATAATAATATGAATAATTCATTTGATTACCAAATATAAGAAAATGCTAACAATATCTATTGCGTTTGTTAACGAAACATAAGTTTAGACTTGTGCTTTCGAGGCAAGAAATAAAAGCCGACAATCACAATATTTATAAACAGCAAATGGCCTAAAAATATAATTTAAAAAAAACTTAAATCATCTTTATGGAAAAAAGAAAATTAATTAAATCATGTCAAAACAAAAATATAAACAACATAAAAACACACACAAACAAAAACTTATTATTAAAACTTAAAAAAAAAAAATTTTTACGAAAAAAAAATAAGAAATAATAAACAAAATCTTTTATTTTTAAATCAAAACATTTAACAAAAAACAAAATTTTTTTTTTGTTTTGAAATTTACTATTAAACTTTAAAACTTAAACTAAAATTTATAATAAATTAAAACAAAACAAATTTTTTTAGATATACATAATAAGTAAGATAAGGTATAAAAATATACTACAAAAAAAAAATCTTAAATCAAGCAGGATTGATCAGCCTGCTTGCTTCAACATTTTTTTTATAAAAAAGGAGGTGCATAGGCATGTGATCAATGCCTATATGCCTCAACCTTTTAAACAAACTTTAAAGAAAAAAAAAACTTAAAAATATTTAAACTGAAATACAATTATAATTAAAATTTATAAATAAAAAGGGAGGTGTAGTGCCATCACTGGCACTGCCATCCCTGACTTTAGTATTATCTCAATTCCTACTATTAGTACAACCATGTAGAATAAGATAGCGAATAAGTATGTATATAGAAAAGATTGAATAAAGGCACTCTTAACATACCACTCAACAAGTGAAGTTGTTTGATATTACAGTTTCTTATCATCTAAGAGAAATTTACTTGTTATCTTATACTTGTTATTAGAAGAATATTAGTCATACATATTTTTATCAATATAATAGAGAATAAAGAAACAAGTTTATACATGAGCATCGTTAACTATATGAGCGTCGCTAGCTCGCGTTATCCAGACTAGGTAGTCAGACTGACGTTACCCTCATCTGGGTTCCCGCACATAGCAACTTCCAAGGCAACGAACAGGTGGATGAACTGGCCAGGGCTGGATCTGCCATGGACGTCTCCATTACTGAATCGGTAGCCATGCCATTTGGCAGTATTAGAAATCTCATTCTCAACCATTTCAGGCAGAAAGATGATTGAGCACGTGCAAGGTGGCTAAGAAAATGTGGCATTGCTACAACGTTAAGCGCACAACACAACTAACAAACAGAAACCGTAGGGACATCTCGAGGCTCGTCGCAGTATTGATGGGGCACTGGGTTATCGGGAGACACGCTAACAGGATGGGCCTTTCCTACAATGCGTTCTGCCGTAGTTGCCGGGATCAAAGCTAAGAGGAAACACTCTTCCACTTTCTTTGCGAATGCCCGGCCTTGCACCATTCGAGACTCAAATTTCTAGGCAACAGCATAATAGACGATCTCTCGGAGGTATCAGGGATAGGTCTAGGTGACCTCATTAGATACCTTAATTCGACGGGATGGATCTAGAATCTTACTCCGAATCTGAGGCCTGGATTCGGACCTAAATCAAGTTGACACTGACGAGTGGAGTGGTCTGTCAAAACGGAATCTCATTGATTCTACTTGAATGCTTGCGCGTAGCAGGCAGCCACGTAAACCAACCAACCAATGTATTTTAAACAATAAAAAAAAGCTGACCCAACTTTTAAACATAATCAATTTTTTACACTTCAGATCCGCAGCTGATCTCTGTTTTGGCTTATGAGGCCACCTGGTCTTTAATTCGCCTTGCTAATAATCAGTTCTGTGCAAGAAGGAATATGTTTTTTTGTAGGGTTGTGTTTTTGTATTTACTTAATTACTTATTTTTTTTTGATATTTAAAACTTTGAATTCATTACATTTTGATTTAAAAAAAATAACTAGCTTTTATGATCTTACTAAATATATTGTTTTATAAAAAAAAATATATGAGCAGTATTAAAAAATTGAAAGGAAAAACACTAGAGTTTAAACATACAATCATTAGAAAGTAAATAGAAAATTTATAAAAATTATTACTACATATATATATATATAAACTATTAATCAAATTATTTACTCCAGTTAGGTCACACAAAGGAATGTTAAATTTTTAAGAACTTCTGATAATTTGTAATTTTTCTTAATAAAGATATCTACATACATATATAATTTTCATTACTAGTATTATCTTTTTTTTTTATATAAGGTATATTTAAATTTTTTTAGAGAGAAAAAAAGCTATTATATAAAACTCTTATAATTTAAATAATAAAATAAAAATAAAAACAATTTTGTAATAATATTGTAGACATCACTAAGTCTTTATATATTTATTAAAATTCATAAAAAAAAAATTGAAAAATAAAAAACAGAAAAAACAGATGTTTCTTATAAAAAGAAAAAATTAAAAGATCTTAATCGAAAGTAACATTAAATCAAAAGTTTGACAAATTTCCGATAATTAAAAAAAAAATGTTCCAAAAATAATAATATGAATAATTCATTTGATTACCAAATATAAGAAAATGCTAACAATATCTATTGCGTTTGTTAACGAAACATAAGTTTAGACTTGTGCTTTCGAGGCAAGAAATAAAAGCCGACAATCACAATATTTATAAACAGCAAATGGCCTAAAAATATAATTTAAAAAAAACTTAAATCATCTTTATGGAAAAAAGAAAATTAATTAAATCATGTCAAAACAAAAATATAAACAACATAAAAACACACACAAACAAAAACTTATTATTAAAACTTAAAAAAAAAAAATTTTTACGAAAAAAAAATAAGAAATAATAAACAAAATCTTTTATTTTTAAATCAAAACATTTAACAAAAAACAAAATTTTTTTTTTGTTTTGAAATTTACTATTAAACTTTAAAACTTAAACTAAAATTTATAATAAATTAAAACAAAACAAATTTTTTTAGATATACATAATAAGTAAGATAAGGTATAAAAATATACTACAAAAAAAAAATCTTAAATCAAGCAGGATTGATCAGCCTGCTTGCTTCAACATTTTTTTTATAAAAAAGGAGGTGCATAGGCATGTGATCAATGCCTATATGCCTCAACCTTTTAAACAAACTTTAAAGAAAAAAAAAACTTAAAAATATTTAAACTGAAATACAATTATAATTAAAATTTATAAATAAAAAGGGAGGTGTAGTGCCATCACTGGCACTGCCATCCCTGACTTTAGTATTATCTCAATTCCTACTATTAGTACAACCATGTAGAATAAGATAGCGAATAAGTATGTATATAGAAAAGATTGAATAAAGGCACTCTTAACATACCACTCAACAAGTGAAGTTGTTTGATATTACAGTTTCTTATCATCTAAGAGAAATTTACTTGTTATCTTATACTTGTTATTAGAAGAATATTAGTCATACATATTTTTATCAATATAATAGAGAATAAAGAAACAAGTTTATACATGAGCATCGTTAACTATATGAGCGTCGCTAGCTCGCGTTATCCAGACTAGGTAGTCAGACTGACGTTACCCTCATCTGGGTTCCCGCACATAGCAACTTCCAAGGCAACGAACAGGTGGATGAACTGGCCAGGGCTGGATCTGCCATGGACGTCTCCATTACTGAATCGGTAGCCATGCCATTTGGCAGTATTAGAAATCTCATTCTCAACCATTTCAGGCAGAAAGATGATTGAGCACGTGCAAGGTGGCTAAGAAAATGTGGCATTGCTACAACGTTAAGCGCACAACACAACTAACAAACAGAAACCGTAGGGACATCTCGAGGCTCGTCGCAGTATTGATGGGGCACTGGGTTATCGGGAGACACGCTAACAGGATGGGCCTTTCCTACAATGCGTTCTGCCGTAGTTGCCGGGATCAAAGCTAAGAGGAAACACTCTTCCACTTTCTTTGCGAATGCCCGGAGGCATTACTTACTCCGAATCTGAGGCCTGGATTCGGACCTAAATCAAGTTGACACTGACGAGTGGAGTGGTCTGTCAAAACGGAATCTCATTGATTCTACTTGAATGCTTGCGCGTAGCAGGCAGCCACGTAAACCAACCAACCAATGTATTTTAAACAATAAAAAAAAGCTGACCCAACTTTTAAACATAATCAATTTTTTACACTTCAGATCCGCAGCTGATCTCTGTTTTGGCTTATGAGGCCACCTGGTCTTTAATTCGCCTTGCTAATAATCAGTTCTGTGCAAGAAGGAATATGTTTTTTTGTAGGGTTGTGTTTTGACCGTTAAATAACCTGCAAAAAAATGGTAAGTCCCATGGTCTTGTCAAAAGCTGTTTATATTTTTGGCCGCCATCATGAATATTTTTGTTTACGCTATGCTTTTTGTTGCTGCATAACCACTAAATACATACAAACCACAGCTATTGACAATATCATGTTTTTTTTTACACAAACAAAATTCATGTCGTTTTTTGTTGTTGTATTGCTAAGCGCATCTTATATTAGTACACCATCGTACTAGCTATGTTGAAAAGTGTAAACTACAGTGTGAATTAATCTTTGCTAGTACTTCGAAGCTAGTACTGAAAAGTAATAGCTAGTACTGGAAAATTAAAACATATGCGGCTGAAAAATCAGCTGATAGAAACGGTTTCGGAGTTGCCTCTGTTTAAAAAAAAAGCTATTTTTCTTATAAGTTCCAAGCAAAACTTGTGGTAAAACATTTTGGCAACACAATAAGTATGTTTTGATTATTTATTATCATGATGGTTGACAAAAGTAGCGCGAAATTTTTTGATATGCTCCAAAAGCATAAAATTATATTTAAGAATTCGCAAGTGCCGTCAGTGAGAGTGGCAAAAAATAATGCCCGGTTTTCACTCAATGAGGAGTATTTGGAACAGTTTGGCCAAGAAATAACAATTGGTCAATTGAAAAAACAAATTCAAAACATGAGGAACGATCATAATTCATTAATGCAGCCATCATATTTAAATAAAAACAAACGACAATGCACTTTTTGACGAATAAACCAACAATAAACTTATTTCCAGCAACTCAATGACATGCTTACAAAAATTCAAGTTAAAAATAGTAATTATAAGTACTTACTAGTTTTTATTCACAATTATTTTCAGCAAACGCTGGAATAACTAGCTTGTGCTAGACTTCAAATGATACTAGCTTTAACCTTAATTTTTATTCACCTCAAATCTAGTTTAAACTTAAACGTTCCTAGTATTAGCTTTAGCTACCTTTTAGGATTCTATATAAATGAGCTACTTTAGATACGCAAAGTTTACTTTGACAAAGTTTTTTCAATTTTTTTTAAACTTTGTTTGGTGTTCAGACACACAAAGTTGTGAGTTAAAAGTTTGTTTTCTTTCTTTGTTATTTCTTAATTGTTTATTCGGTAATTGGTTTTGTATTTGGTATTTAATGATTTCTCTATCTTTTACATTTTCAATTCAATTTCAACTCTCGCAGTGTACAGACGCGTTTTATAATCGTCGCAACTTAATATTAAAATTATCAAAAATTTAAAGTCACAAAAAATACAAAAACAAAACATTTATTAAACAGTTATTATACTGGTTTTATTTTATTTTTTTTGCTTGTGTATACATAAATATTTGCATACACCAACTCTTATAAGTGAAAAAAATGAGTTCATCTTCTGGCAACAACAAATAGTGATCAAGAAGCAACAACAATTGCACCTATTAGCAAACTTGTCAGCTTAGCTGTACAAGCAAACGAACAAACAATAAATACCCAGGTGACCAACGTGCACAAAATGAATAAAATTATGGATAAAGTAAGTGAAAATAGTGATAATAAAATTCAAACAGGTATGCATAGATACATTACCGTGCTGAAAAGGGGAAGAAGTCCCAAATCTGCTCAAATAGCGCCAACGGCAAAAGTTCCTAGAGATGGAAAAAATATTAAAAATTCCGAAAATCGTTTCGCGACATAACTGAACAAGGTGATGAAGACACAACTAATACAAATTTGAGTAAACCACCACCGATTTATTTAAGAGAACAGAACTCCAGCTATCTGGTAAAAAGCCTTGTCTCGTTAATTGGAGAAAATGAGTTTTACGTAATTTCAATCAAGCCTGGGAAAATTAATGAAACAAAAATTCAAAATTTCAAAACTATTTGAAAAGCTGTATATGAGCAAGCTGATGCCTATAGTGACTAGAAGTGGATGCATTACAGATCATCAATTTGGCTTTCGCAGACAACATAGCACAATTGAGCAAACTCACAGACTTGTGAATGTTGTCAGAGACACTTTCGAAAAGAAGAAATATTGCTTTCCGCTCTTTATAGATGTTTCTCAAGCTTTCGATAAAGTATGGAACGAAGGTCTTATACATAAATTAACGCAAAATCTACCCGCAAACATTGTTAGGCTTTTAATAAGCTACCTAATTGAACGAAAATTTGTAGTTAGGGAAGGCAATTTTTTAAGCCCACAGCAGTCGATCGAAGCCGGAGTTCCCCAAGGCAGTATCTTCGGTCCATTACTTTATTTAATATATGCCTCTGACTTACCGTTAAGCAGTAACATTCATACATCAAGATTTGCCGATGATACAGCTTTTCTAAGCGTTCACGAAAATCCTGTAGAAGCTTCCCGCAATTTACAAGGGTATATATCCAAATTGCAAAATTGGCTCAAACAATGGCGTATTAAAGTTAACGAGCAGAAATGTGTGCACGTAACTTTTACGTTGCGCAAGGAAACATGCCCGCCTATAAAAATTAACACCGAGACCATACCGCAACACACTGTTGTCAAATATCTAGGCGTTCATCTTGATCGTCGTTTAACATGGAAATCGCATATAGACGCAAAGTTAATACAAATGAAATTAAAGGCAGCCCAAATGAATTGGCTTATTGGAAGAAATTCTATACTAAGCCTAGACTGTAAACTACTATTATACAACGCGATCCTGAAACCAATATGGTTCTATGGAATCCAGTTATGGGGCACTGCCTCAGCATCAAATGTCGAAAAAATTCAAAGGCGATAAAATAAAATTCTACGTACAATTACAGCCGCCCCCTGGTATGTCAGAAATCATCGGATTCATAAAGATCTAGATGTTCCGTTGGTGAAGACAGTATTTTCAATAAACGCTAAAAAATATATAAAAAAACTTGAGGTGCACCCAAATGTACTTGCGCGCAATATTTTAAATTATAGTGGCCACACCCGGCTGAAAAGGAGGGATACTCTTTCTCTCAGCCTTACACGAGAGCTGTAAAACAAAACAAAAATCAACCGTTGAAATTAAAAATTTTGTTTAGCATTGGCTAAACTTATATTTAATATTTTTTAGATTTAAGATTTGAAAAACTTATTGATAATTTAATTTATAATTGAAGATTCAATAAATAATAAAATTGATCAAAAAAAAAAAAAAAATCTCTTACATTTTGAAACATAGTGTTTATATGTTGAAACAATTTTTGTTTAGTACGAAATAGAAGGCTGCATCAAATTATTAATTTGTGTATATATTTATTTTTTTTTTAATTAGGACCAGCGGCCGAATACCGCAACTATGAATTTTTTATCAGTGAACACTGAAACTAAAACTCACCAAAGGTTAAAGTGTTCACTTTTCATTTAAAAGCGATTCCGCAAGAGCCGATGAATTTTATTGTGCTGAATGTGCTAGTTCTGGCTGAATGATAAGCTGAATTGTCAAATTTGCTTGTCAATTACTTTAATAAAAAAAAATTTAAAAGTGTTTGAGCTATGGATTACATAAATATGTATATATTAATAATATTATTAATATGATGCGAAGCCTCTAAATGAAATAATTATAAAAAGTTCAAAAAAATTGTATCTCATTCATTTGGGCAGTACAAAATTTTCTCCATTTTTGCGGATCTTTCATCAATGCTGTTAAGTTTTTCGGCAAGTTCCTTCCACCTTTCATGTCGCAATGTTGCTCCATCTGCTGATTAAAATCTTAAAGAATAAAATCGTTACACTTTAAAATTTTCTTTATAAAATAATTAAGAATTTCTTGCCTATCACAAGCAAACTCTACATTCATTTCCAGCCTCTTTTTGTGCCTCTGAAGGTTTTTTTAATCTCTTCCACCACTCAAATAAAATAAAAAATATTTTGTAAAATACCAAAATTCACCCCAAATTTTTAAGTGAACAAATTTTTTCTCTGGTGTTCACTACAACTGTCAAATTTATTCATTCTCACCATTGCGGACACAGAAATCAAAAGTGAACACTGAAATTGGTGATCACTTCAAAATTCATCGTTGCGGAATTTAGCCCCAGCACTCAGGGAATGACCCCTACGTATGCAAACCATCGAGCCGAAACTAGGAAAATAGGTTTTGGGAAGGATGATAAAGGGAGTAGTGTTTGTGGACATTCGATTTGAAACCTGACACACTGAAAGTGGCAGGAAAGATCTCTGCGGAAAGTTTATTCCACATACGAACAGTACGGCCAAAGCATGAATTCTCTCTGTAAAGAGTAGTACGGTTCACTGACATAGCGATCACAAAGAGATGTGCTCTTGATGAAGAGCGTGTTGTACGTGAAAAGTGATGGGTTTCAGGAACAAGTTCCCTGATTTCATTAGAGCATATTCCGTTGTAGTAGCGATAGAACAACGAAACATACCCAACGTTGCGTCGATGCTCCAGTGAGTCAATGGAGTTGGCTACCCTACTGTCACCGATAAGCTTCTTCGCCCTATCCTGTACTCGGTCGAGTAACTTCAAAATAGATTTTGCAGCACCGGCCCATACATGAGCGTTGTATTCTATTTTTCGGTCGGATTAGCGTATTGTAGTGAATCTTGCATTAATCATTATATTAGAAATTTTAGCTCTACCCTCGTAACCAAATTCCATTAATATAAATATACAGGGTCCACCATTTTACGCTTTTTTTTTCAACTAGTGCTTATTTCGTGAATGGTAACACTTAGCTCATGTCTGATTTGACAGGTAATTAGTTTTATCCTTCCGCGAAATGAATATGGTTGAAGCCAACTGACCATCCAATGCGTTTTCGCTTAGCTAAGTGGGCCTGCGATCGACTTACAGAAGATGCCGATTTTGCCAAAAAAATCATCTTTTCACATGAAGCTCATTTTGATCTTGGCGGGTATGTAAACAAGGAAAATTGTCGCATTTGGGGCACAGAAAACCCACACGCATACATTGAAAAGCCGACGCACCCAAAACGAGTCACTGTTTGGTGCGGATTTTGGTTCATAGGCATTATTGGGCCATTTTTCTTCGAAAATGAGCAAGGAGTGGCCGTTACAATCAATGGGGATCGTTATCGGACCATGTTGAATGAATTTTTGTTCACAAAAATTGAAGAGGAGGATATTGGCAACATTTGGTTTAAACAGGACGGCGCTACGTGCCACACAGCCGAAGCTACACTCGATGTTTTGTGCCCTGTTTTTGAAGATCGCATTATCAGCCGCAGAGCTGATGTCGTTTGGCCACCTCGGAGCTGCGATTTAACACCGTTGGATTATTATTTGTGGGGTGCCGTCAAAGATAAGTGTTACGCCGACAAGCCAGAGACAATTGACGCTTTAAAGGACAATATTCGTGAAGCCATTGGTGAAATACAGGTGCACACAATCGATAATGTGCTTAAAAATTTAACCGATTGTGTAGGCTACTGCATGGCCAGCCGAGGCAGCCATTTGAATGAAATTATTTTTCATTATTAACCGGAAGGATTGTACTTTCAAATAAAAAAAGAAATTTGAACAAATATTCAGTAGTTTTTTTTATAGCATTTTCAAAAAAAAAAGTTATCTGGCGGGCCCTTTACAAAAACTAATACTGTACTATAATTACATTTACAGCTACTAGTTATACTTTTATTTTAATTGTTATTTGATACGCTTGTATACTACTGTGCTACTTAAGGATCTCCGACGGGTTTGGCCTGTTGCTGAATGAATACGAATGAACTAAGCTGCTGTCATCTGCAAAAGAGTAGATAGGGTTGGAAGTTTGACGTAGAAGGTCATTAAGAAAAATAAGAAAAAAGGTAGGAGAATAAATAATAATAATAAGAACGGAGCCTTGCGATACCCCTGAATTTATCTTGAACTCGTTTGATGAGACCCCATCTACAACAACTCGTATAGTGCGATCTCTGAGAAAGCTCGATACAAATCAAGTGAAGCCATCACCGATACCAAAAGCAATCAGTTGTGACAAAAGTGCTCCATGCCACACTCTATCAAATGGCTTGGAAATATCTAGAGCCACCACTTTACTTTCGCCAAAGTGATGTATGCTATTACACCACTTCTCCGAAAGGAAAGCTAGTGGGTCCCCTTCGAAAGCCATACTGCCGGTCGCTAAGTAAACTTTTGAGCTCCAAATACTTCACAAGATGGAAATTCAACATACTTTCCATTACTTTGGAAATCGCAGAACAAATTGCGATTGGGCGGTAATTTTCAGGGTTGTTGGCCTCCCCCTTTTTAGCGATCAGCTTTACATTGGCAAACTTCCAACACTTTGGAAATTCACCAGCATGGTAGAAAGTGCTGAACAGGCGTGCCAATGGACGTGCTAACGTCGAAAAGCTCTGTTTCAAGACCAGTGCTGGAATACCGTCCGGTCCAGGTGACTTGTTTACGTTAGGCTTCGCTAAAACCTTTTTAAGTGCACGTGCTCGAAAGAATATTTTTGGCATAGTTACAGATACTCCCTCGAGAACGGGTAGTGGCTGACTGCTTTCCGGCAAGTGAGAATATTTTGCGAACATTTCAGCCAGAAGGTTAGCTTTATCAACCGGGTCAGTGAATACATGGTCGTCCTTTAAAAGAGGTGGAATTGAAGAACTAACATTATCCTTGACTCTTTTAACGAATGACCAAAAGCTCTTGCTACCCCGTGGATCATCAAGAACTTTAGTGCGAAGGTGCTGCTCGTACAAAGCTTTATCGCGCCTTAGTAGTCTGGCACATGAAGATCTCTCCAAATTAGTATCGGCGTTTTCATTATTACGCCAGATACTAAATGCTTCCTCTCTGGATCTGATCGCATTTCTGCACGTCTGATTGAACCAAGACTTAACTTTCGGTTTAATCAAAATGTGCTTAGATGGAATGAAAGTTTTCATTCCCAGCAAAATGATATTTTCTACCATTTTCGCCATGGCATCAACGTTATTGTGTAGAAAGCATAGCTTGCAATTAAAATGCTGGAAAAATTCGTTGAGCTCAGCCCAACTCACCTTTTCGTACATATATTTTAAGCGTCTCGTAGCTGATTGTGTGACGTTGCGAAGATTAGAAAACGAAAAGGTGGCGGAAATGGTACAATGATCCGAGTTACCAAGAGGTCCATTAGAACTCACTTCGTACTTTTCAAGGTGCGAAGTGAGAAAAAGGTCGAGAGTGTTGTAATGGTGCACTTCAACACATGAAATATGTGTTGGCTCATTCACTAGCTGCGCAAGGTCATTATGCGTGCCGAAAAGCTCAACATATTGGCCTTCTGGGCACTAGAAATACAATATTCATTCAAATATTGAATACAGAAAGAGATGTTAATATAGTGAAACGAGTGAAAACTCAAAAGAGAATGAAATCGGTATAACACTCGATCATAACAAAGAGACACATTCCATTTACTTGTTTACTTTGAATATTTATTTGCTCAATTTGCAAATGCAAAAATACACAAATGTATGATTACAGTTACACTGTATACATGAAATATTAAATGGGTAAATTAATGTTATATGAGTAAATGAATATATATATATATATGGGTAAATGAATATATTTACAAAGTAGATCATTGTGTGGAGGCAAGTGTTTTTTTGAAAAATCTGTGCGCGGAATAAAGTTTTTGTTGAAGAACAAAGCAATCAGGAATTTGGGTTTGAATGTTTGTCGTAAATTTTCTATTAAAAATTTATTAAATTTGAAAATATTGTTAATATCCAAAAAATTTAAATTTCTAGAGTACTTTCATTAAGTAAATGTCATTAGTGATCTTACTGGTACATTATGACTAGCGAAATAGTTGGGTTTTGTTGACTAGTGATTTCACCGGTCTGATCGTGTCAATTGACTACCGTCAATGTCATCCCCATGTTAAAATCGTCAGTCGAGTGCATTGCTAGTAGTTAGTGGTAACGACTGGTAGTTAGCGAAATAGCTAGTCATTCGCTAGCAACGCCGACAGCAGGGTGTATTTAAATCACATTCATATGCAAAGTTCCGAAACAATGCAACAACTATAAAACCGATGCCTTGTATGCTTTCTTACTGCGTTAAAAATACTTGGCGGCGGCGTTTTGAAATGGTATACATTGTGTAATTATTGTACTGCGGCGTTATGAAAGGTAATGCTTTGTGTTTGAATTGACGTTTTGGAAGTCAGCCATGATGTACATACATATGTATGTAGCAAAATTTTTAAATAAACACAAGAATATGTTTTGTAACGACACAATTTGGCGACTGTTGTTTAAAAGGGAGCGGACGTTAAATGTCATAAATTTAATTGGTTTATGGGCCATATTTACTATTGACATTCTTTAGAAGCCGCAAGAACTCTGCTTTTTCTTCATTTTTTGCATGTTTTTAAAATTTGTGAGGAAATTTGTAATTTGCAGTTCCAATGACAATTCCTCAGGAACAAGGAACAAATTAGCAAGTTTTAAAAATTCTTCAATTATTGAAGGTTTTTGATTTGGAGCTTCAGTATTTAGCTGAAAAAGACTGGCGTACGATTTGCCTGGTGAACGAATAGATTGGTTCATTATTTTGCTTACATTGTTTTTGGCCACTAGCTTTTCCTCGCTAGCTTTTTTCATGCGTTCCCTTCGTACGGCAAGGTATTTTTTGTAAGCTGGGCATCCCCTCCAGTTTGCCGGATGACCACTTACACCACAATTTACGCAGTGGTGTGCTGAGGTTTCTGAATTTGTGCGCTGGCATTCACCTTGGGCGTGTTTTTTTTCACATTTTACACACTGGAATTCTGAATTACAATTTTTAGAAATGTGACCCCAACGTTGGCATCTGTGGCATTGCACCTCTTTTTCTTTTCTTTTTGGCTTCTCCCAAAGAATAGTTTGGCTTAAAATGAATTTAATATGCGATATGTCGGACAGAGATTTACCCTGGTTCAGAGTAACCAGAAACAGGCCCGTGTCGTATGAATTCTTGACAGAATACGGAGTTGTAAAACGTGTAACTTTGAGTACGACGTTTGGAACAATTTTGTCTAGGGCAGACTTGACTTCTTCAGTGTCAGTAGCATGGTATAAGCCTCTCAATACAAAAGAAGTTAGTTTTAGCTCTTTAGGTGTGTATGAGTAAGAGTCAATATTCTTCCCCTCAGTAGCGTCATCATTTCAGAATGTACTGTAGCATCTGAAAGGTACCACTTACTTTTATGTTTATTAACGTTTTTTATTTTAAACGTTATTTTAGGTGTTTTTGCCTCCAGTTGATCAACTAAGCGTTTAATGTTGACATCGAACAGAAAGATCGGGGGGCAAAAAGATCTGCCAGCATTTTCGCTCTTGATCTTGGTAGTTTTTTCCTCTTTCTGTTTGAGGACGGCCTCCGCATTCTCGATCTGCAGTCCAGAAAGTAGAGCAAATCTGTTATCACCCAAATGGGTGACATCAATGTTCGCCGGCGACGATACCTCCGATCTTCTACGCTTCGGATAAGTGTTGTGTGTATGTCCGTCCTCAGTAGACGGATGTTGAGATAATGGTAACTCCTCCTCCACATCGCTCAAATCAATGATTCGAACGAAAATTGTATTAAAAAAACTCGATAAAATTTAATTATTGTGGAAAATGAATTTGCGCTTAAAAAAAAAATATATATATATATATACATATATCAAGCATGAATCATGATTCATCTACTTTGGCCAAATCATTATCAGATGTGCAACCCTGAACTGTCGAATATTGGCCCGCGTGTATAAAAAGGTAGTTTATACCAAGGCGAATTCACACCATTATTAGCACAAATACAACAATTCGCCGCAAAATCTGATCTGAAGTGTCAAAACAAATGCGACAATGTTGTGTTATATAGGCAAGGTGTTAATCACAATGTAAGTTAATTTTATATAAAAAATTAGATAAAAATACCTTGCAGTTCTTCCCAATTTTTAGAAACAAAAAACTTACACCCCGCGTTTGTTGTTGGTCGATTTGGATGCCTCACTAGCTCGCAGTATACATTAGCTTATTATTTGCTATAACATTAACATAGCGCCAGCAGAATAACAGTACTAAATTTATTCATATTTTTCTATGTGGGGAATATTAGTAAATGTTCATGTGCTGTTTTACCACAATTTTAAGGTGGAGTGGCAGAGACAGCAAATAGCTTTTGTTTGTTGTCTCGTTTTTTCATATTGGAAAATGACATTTGATGTCTGACATCGTAGTTTTGAAAATTGTTCTGATAACGATGTTATAAGAGTAACAAACTGCGGTCTATACTAGCAAAATTTTTCTCCTGATAAATGTTATAACAAATAATAAGCAAATGTAGACTGCGAGTAAAGCATTTACCACGCGAAGGTGAACATTACGGCAATAGCTTGAAAAGTGGCGGCCTGGATGATATTGCAAAGGCGGAGAATATAACACAACATGATGCTGTTAAGGAAGACTTTGTTTGGCAGCCATCAGATATAGAAATATGCGTTGGTGAAAAGGATTATAATCTAGTAGGTAATGTTGACACATGGGCTGATTTTCTCTACGCTCGCTATCATCCTCGCACTGTAAATATTATCAAACAATACCGGCATGATAGTGAAAAACAAACGCTAGACACTTTCCCGCTGCGTTGAACTATGGCAGACAGAGGAGTTTCCAAGATGATTTTTGCGATTTTTGTTAAGGAATGTGATTTTTTGCAGGATTAATATTATAATATAATAATAATAATAAAATAAAAAATAATAATTAATAAAAATATCTGTTTGCTACTAATATTTGATGCGTATTGTACAAAAACCTTCGACTCAGTGGTCTTCCGCACACGAGTCTAATTATGCTGGCATAACATGAGAGTTTTTAGGCGAGAGGGGTGAAGAGAGCGGTTTTTCGTTGGAACAATTTTTCAACCAGCCTCATACCCGCACAAGCAGCACAAAACTAATACATACACACTTACAAACATCAAATGAATACAAAAAACACTAACACACAAAAAGCTGAGTACACGTATACATTTTATGCCAGATGAATTAGTCTCGTGTGTAAAAAAAAGAACAAAAATTGTGCGGCTTAAAAATTCATCTCGTGTGCGGAAGACCAATAATAACAAATGTTCTTTTTTAATGTCGCCCGCAACATCGAAATATATGTACGGTAAAGCAATGAAAAAATTTACCGTAATTGGTAATCGCATCGTTCCTTTTACATTTTTCTTATATTCTTTAAATATAAACCGAGATTTAAAAGAGCAAATGTCAATGCATAATGTCTCCCATTAAGATCATTAATCAAAACAAAGTATGTAATAGAAATCCTTAAAACATAACTTTTGCACTTGTTCGACTTTGCATTCGAATATTTCAAAATGTGTTATAAACAAATGTAAAATTTGTTTACACTAGTTAAATTTGATAGATTCTTTATAAAAATATATTAAAAAAACATACTTTTAATGACTTTGAATTTTTTGGCTGCGGTTGACATTTCTGTGGAAATGCCCATATATTCACCCCTATCGTGAACAAATTTTCCCTCGTAACTTTTTCCCTTTTCCCTTAATGGCAATCGTGAACAACTCCCATGAAAAAATTTTATTCAGTCCAGAATAATAACGTGAAAAAATGCTCCCATGAAAAAATTCCCCTTATCGTGAATAACTTTTTTCCCACAATTTTTTTCACTTTTCCCTTCGATTTATTCACTTTATTTTTGATGGGGAATAGAACAAAACATGTATGTAATTCTTCATACAACTTGAATATTAAAGCTTAAAAAGTTTATTTAAAGAAAAATATCTAATAATAAGGTACCAACTGATGTATTGGTCAACAAAATGCAAAACAACATGTCTATTGCCTGTGAATTTGTGAAGCTTTAATTTGTTGGAATTTTTTCGTTTTGTTGGTTTTCCAAAAGTAGCCGAACCATTTAAACACATAAAAGGTAGAATGCAATAAATAAAAGCTGCAAATAAACTATCGCTCCAACACTGAATATTTAGCTTTCCTTTTTTTAAGTTTTCTTTAAAATATATATTTCCAAGTATATTTTATAACAAAAATTTCTTTTATTTTTTATTTTTGTTATCTTCTTTCTTATTTTACATTCACAACGAATTGATAGCGGGAACAAACGTTCGCATGAAATTCACGATACCAAATTTCCCTTCATGGGGAATGAAAATTTCATGGGAACAAAAATTTCACATTTTGTTCACGATAGGGGTGATTATTATACATAATAACAAATAATAAATATATATATGTATGTACATGTATATAATAAATAATAACTATATTTATTTTTTATTAAATTTTTTTTGTTTGACTCTATTATGGCTTTTCTCTATCGCCTTTTTTACATTTCTTTCAAATTCCATTGCTGGCACCTTTTGGAAAACGTCTGAAATTTGAAGAAGACATAAATAAAAATATATTCCTATATCATAGAAGTGTAAAAACATTTACAAACATACCTCTTAAAATTTTATTTACAAGGTAGTTTACCTAGGGAATTCTTCTCCCACGTCCCATCACAATTATACATCTGCAGCAGATCATCTGTAAAGATGCCACGCATGACACTGCTGACATCTTCCGCCACCCCCTTTAATCGGTGGATGTACATAAGCTGTGAAAGAAATATAAATATTAAAATTTACACATGAAGATAAGTTAAATTAGATTTTATTACCGTTGCTTGGGCAAAGTCGTCTGCCCCCAGCTTCTCCTCAAACTCCTTTACAGAGTTAACAGAACGCAAAGGAAGCATGACTACCACTTCATGCACCTTTGCGTCCTAGTTTTCGCCCGCAATGCGGCATACTGAGCCCTCCACTCTTTTGATAGCCACCTTACACTCCAGTACGGCTTTTGTTTGGGCCATCATTTCTGGCTTTAACGAGAGCTACAAAAAATTTCATTAACGTTTTAATAACAATAAGAGGATGTTTTAATAACAATAAGAGTCAAATACTTACATTTTCTTCCATCTGCTCAAGTTTTTTGGCTATCGCTTCTTGATTCGTGACGATTGTGGCCTGCCCATTACTTAAAACTTGCTGATTTGTCTCGATATTTTCCAGTCTTTTGCATATTTGTATCTGTCAATGTTTTAAGAATTTCTTAAACGAGAAATAAATAACGGTCGTTTATATCATAATGTTTAAAATAATTTATTTGTATTTACCTTGATTTGTATCACTTTTTTCAGCATCACTTTTTTCCTTCGTCGAGTGTCTTTCAAGCAGACTATACGTCTGTCTTTTAATTTGACCTGGAAAATATAGCAAAAAAATATATCAAATGAATATATTTTCAAAATATATGTATAAATTTTTTGCTCACCACTGCCTTCAGCAGCACTTTCTTGGGTAGCCTCATCAAATATATTTTGTGAAAAATTCATGTAATTATATTAAAAGAATTTTATTATTATAATAACTTTTTATTATTATTATTTATTATTTAAAAAAGGGACATATGAGTCGAATGTAAAATAAACAGAAGAAAGTAAAAGGAGTTGTTACACTCCAATAAGAAAATGCACTTAAAAGATGTGCAAAGTGTAAGTGAACATATTGAAAGTGTTTTTCAGTGGTTAGTGCAGTGATAAGTCGTCCTTAGGTTTTGTAGAAAACTCCTGTAAATGTGGATGGTAAAAAAAATGTGAGGAGATAAGATCATGGCTGTTAGGAATAAAGTTTCTCATACAGCTTTCGATGATTTGCTCCATACATTAAAAAGGGTAGGTGTTAATGATTTGCCATTATCATCAAAAACTCTTTTTAAAACAAACCAAGAAGAAGTTTTGTATTCTTGGACCAATTGTAGGTTTTGCTAATGTTAAACCATTTATGATAGGCTGTTTTCAGGTTTTAAGAAACCGAAAAGTTTAGATAGTTTCCCATAATAGTAAGAATGGATGCCCCAAATGTTGCCAGGAAGGGTTATATAAGGAGAGAAGAGTATGTTTTTCGTCATACTTCTCACCACATAGATGCATTTAAAGAGAAAAGAAGTATTTTAGAGGAATCTGGTTTTGAAATGGTTTCTCAATTCCCTTTAGATAGTATGCATTTAGTTGATTTAGGAGTCACTAAAAAAGTGCTTAAAGTTTTAATTTGTAAAGGTAATATAGCAAAAATTGATGAAAAAATTAATTTCGTTGCTAATTATGTTCCATCTGAATTTTGTCGTGTACGCAGAAAATTAGATGAAATTAGCAACTGGAAGTCTACAGAAGGGTAGAAGAGAAGTAGTTGGAGATTTTGTTAAATTCCTTGGTATATTATACAGTGATGAATTAGTAAGTTACTGCATTAAGCAGATAAAATTATAAGCAATATATAAACGGATTAATGAGAAAACTCATGGAAAATTTGATGCAAAATAGGTATCAAAAGAAACTTGTTATCATGGGGGATACAAAAATATTTAAAATCTATATCTTCCCTTTTGATAACTTTAGTTTCTTCGGATATATCGCTTGCAACAACTATTCCTAGCTCGAAGGAGAGAAAAGGTTGGTCGAAATAATTTTCAGTTTTCCGAAAAACTTTACACGAAACTTACCCTTTCGACAACTTTTAACGGACCTACCAGTTTGCTGTAACAGAAACTGTCCTTTTCTTTTTTGCAGCTTAATCTTAAGCTCCCTAATTTGGAAGCTGTTTCCAGTTTCTGCCCTTCTTCAATTGTCCGGAATAGTTGTTGCAGAATTTTGTTTGGTTTTCTCACAATTTTTTTTTATATATTGCATATAATTTTCAAATTTGTACGCCGAAAATGAATCTAATGGTCCAAATGCTAAATGCAGTAAGCCATGTACATTAAAGCTAACTAGTTCATCACCATATAACATACCAAAGAATTTAAAAAAATCTTCAATTGGTTTCTGAGCAACATCTGCCTCTTTTATATGAGACAGTTCACCAGACAAGAGTAGCCTTATACCGCAGTGTATCAATAAAACGTGGTAATATTGATCGGAACTGATACAATCTTTCAGAATAAAAATTCCTGTATACAACAAAAACTGCCTAAATTCTGTAGACTTCCAGTTGCTAATTTCATCTAATTTTCTGGGTACACGACAAAATTCAGATGGAACATAATTAGCAACGAAATTAATTTTTTCATCAATTTTTGCTATATTACTTTTACAAATTAAAAGTTTAAGCAATTTTTTAGTGACTCCTAAATCAACTAAATGCATACTATCTAAAAGGAATTGAGAAACCATTTCAAAACCAGATTCTTCTAAAATACTTCTTTTCTCTTTAAATGCATCTATGTGGTGAGAAGTATGACACCTAAAGTGAAATGTCGTATCAGTTCTTGAAATACCGGATTCTTTCGAAAAACATACTCTTCTCTCCTTATATAAACCTTCCTGGCAACATTTGGGGCACCCATTCTTACCATTATGGGAAACTACTCCCGTGACAAAAGCCCTAGCTGGGGAATCGCAAACAAATAAGCGAACACTAAATCTCAACAAGTTTTGTTTAGGGCCTATTTTAATGCCATTTTCTTTAAGCAGTTTCACTTCTGTGCAAAAGTGTGCCATGAAACTGTCGAAAGTTTTCGGTTTCTTAAAACCTGAAAAACAGCCTTAGAGAAAACGAACTTAAGCCTGAAAAATTCAAAATTTCTTTGATTAAATATCACTCAGTTCGAATAAAAAATTCACAACTTAATAGTTTATAAAAACAATTTTTTCCCAATACGTTTTCTTTCAAAATACCCCCAAAATTTTCCAAATCCATTTTGTATACAAATTGCATTTTTTTTTTACAATAAATAACTAAATTATTAAAACGTATGAACACATAATTAATAAATTTTGATTGAACTTTTATTCAAATGAAAATTAAATATATATGTACATAAATTGCTAAACCAAAATAAACAATACACATTATAAAAACAATCCTTAAAATTTTATTACAAAAACGAAACAGTGGCAGCACCAATAGCAAAAATTCAATATAAAATTGTTGCAAGTGTGTTAGTAAAAAAATGTTGCTTGTGTTAGTTTCGGTTATCCATTTCTTGTAGGGAATTTAGTACTGTTATTCTGCTGGCGCTATGTTAATGTTATAACAAATAATAAGCTAATGTAGACTGCGAGTTAGTGAGCCATATAAATCGACCAACAACAAGCGCGGGGTGTAACTTGTTTGTTTCTAAAAATTGGGAAGAACTGCAAGGTATTTTTATCTAATTTTTTATATAAAATTAATTTACATTGTGATTAACACCTTGCCTATATAACACAACATTGTCGCATTTGTTTTGACACTTCAGATCAGATGTTGCAGCGAATTGTTGTATTTGTGCTAATAAGACTACCTGGTGTGAATTCGCCTTGGTACTAAGTACTAGCACTAGCTTTAACTTTTCAGTACTAGCCATGGTCTAATAATCAGGTCTGCGCAAGAAGGAATATGTTTTTTTGTAGGGTTGTGTTTTGATATTCTGCAAAAAAAATGGTAAGTCCCATGGTCTTGTCAAAAGCTGTTTATATATTTGGCCGCCATCATGAATATTTTTGTTTACGCTATGCTTTTTGTTGCTGCATAACCACTAAATACAGACAAACCACAGCTATTGACAATATCATGTTTTTTTTTACACAAACAAAATTCATGTCGTTTTTTGTTGTTGTATTGCTAAGCGCATCTTATATTATTACACTATCGTACTAGCTATGTTGAAAAGTGTAAACTACAGTGTGAATAAATCTTTGCTAGTACTTCGAAGCTAGTACTGAAAAGTGATAGCTAGTACTGGAAAATTAAAACATATGCGGCTGAAAAATCAGCTGATAGAAACTGTTTCGGAGTTGCCTCTGTTTAAAAAAAGCTATTTTTCTTATAAGTTCTAAGCAAAACTTGTGGTAAAACATTTTGGCAACACAATAAGTATGTTTTGATTATTTATTATCATGATGGTTGACAAAAGTAGCGCGAAATTTTTTGATATGCTCCAAAAGCATAAAATTATATTTAAGAATTCCCAAGTGCCGTCAGTGAGAGTGGCAAAAAATAATGCCCGGTTTTCACTCAATGAGGAGTATTTGGAACAGTTTGGCCAGGAAATTACAATTGGTCAATTGAAAAAACAAATTCAAAACATGAGAAACGATCATAATTCATTAATGCAGCCATCATATTTAAATAAAAACAAACGACAATGCACTTTTTGACGAATAAACCAACAATAAACTTATTTCCAGCAACTCAATGACATGCTTACAAAAATTCAAGTTAAAAATAGTAATTATAAGTACTTACTAGTTTTTTTTCACACATATTTTCAGCAAACGCTGAATTAACTTGCTTGTGCTAGACTTCAAATGGTACTAGCTTGAACCTTAATTTTTATTCACCTCAAATCTAGTTTAAACTTAAACGTTCCTAGTATTAGCTTTAGCTACCTTTTTATTCACGCGGCTCATTGCGTATGGTGAGAAGTTAGGTTAGGATTCTATATAAATGAGCTACTTTAGATACGCAAAGTTTACTTTGACAAAGTTTTTTCAATTTTTTTTTAAACTTTGTTTGGTGTTCAGACACACAAAGTTGTGATTTAAAAGTTTGTTTTCTTTCTTTGTTATTTCTTAATTGTTTATTCGGTAATTGGTTTTGTATTTGGTATTTAATGATTTCTCTATCTTTTACATTTTCAATTCAGTTTCAACTCTCGCAGTGTACAGACGCGTTTTATAATCGTCGCAACTGAATATTAAAATTATCAAAAATTTTAAGTCACAAAAAATACAAAAACAAAACATTTATTAAACAGTTATACTGGTATTATACTGGTTTTATTTAATTTTTTTTTGCTTGTGTATACATAAATATTTGCATACACAAACTCTTATAAGTGAAAAAAAAACAAGAGAACTCTAAATGAGTTCATCTTCTGGCAACAACAACAACAATAAACCCACAAGCAGTAGAAATGCTTATTTAACTTTTGTTGCTGATGACGACAATAAAAAAATTGAATTAAGTACAAACCTGAATTCTACACAAAACACAACTATTCGTGCGCGATCATGCTCTCCGTACATGTTAAATAGTGATCAAGAAGCAACAACAATTGCACCTATTAGCAAACTTGTCAGCTTAGCTGTACAAGCAAAAAAACAAACAATAAATACCCAGGTGACCAACGTGCACAAAATGAATAAAATTATGGATAAAGTAAGTGAAAATAGTGATAATAAAATTCAAACACATATGGATAGGTACATTACCGTGCTGAAAAGGGGAAGAAGTCCCAAATCTGCTCAAAATAGCGCCAACGGCAAAAGTTCCTAGAGATGGAAAAAATATTAAAAATTCCGAAAATCGTTTCGCGATTTTAACTGAACAAGGTGATGAAGACACAACTAATACAAGTTTGAGTAAACCACCACCGATTTAGTTAAGATAACAGAACTCCAGCTATCTGGTAAAAAGCCCTATCTCTTTAATTGGAGAAAATTAGTTTTACGTAACTCCAATCAAGCGTGGGAAAATTAATGAAACAAAAATGCGCGATCTAAAGGTATCTAAAGAAAATAATTACAGAAAAATAGTCTCAGACTTTGAGACTAAAAATAAAAATTTTTATACATATCAGCTTAAGAGTGCTAAAGGTCTAACCGTTGTAATAAAAGGTATAGGTTCTAGCGTGGATCCAGAAGAGGTCAAGTCTGGCCTTGAAAATAGTGGATTCAAGTTGAAAAATGTTTCAAACATCAAAAATAGAGAAAAAATCCCCCAACCAATATTTAGAGTCGAGTTACAGCCAGGTGACATAGAGATAAAAAAAATTAATCCCATCCAATTTATGACCTAAAGTATTTGTTGCACCGGAGAGTTACCGTTGAGCAGCCACATAAAAGAGCTGGACCTATCCAATGCCTGAACTGTCAAGAATTTGGGCACACGAAAACTTATTGCAAGTTGCTTACAGTCTGCGTTGTATGTGGTGAGCTACACAGTACCGCTAACTGTGACAAAACAAAAGGTGATCCCAAGGCGAAAAAATGTGGCAATTGCGGCGGAAATCACACTGCCAACTATAGAGGCTGCCCTCTTTACTCGTTTTTTAAACGCTCCTCGCACAAAAAAGAAAATATTATCCCCGCTCAGCCTATCACCCTTTTAAGCTAACCTCAGTTACCTCAACCGTCTACCAGTCAGCAACAATATTCAAACGTATTGAAATCAAACGCGACTATTGCTCAGCAACCACCTAATAATAAATTTTCATACGCTAACATTTTAAAAAGTAACCACAATACAGCGCAAAAACCGGTACCAATAAACGAAGCTCCAGGGTCTAATTTTAGCCGTATTGAAGCCTCAATTGAGAGCTTAATACAAACAGTAAATACTTTTACTCTCAATATGTCCTGTATGATGCAGGAAATGTTGAAAATGCAGTCTACTTTGTTGCAGGCTGTATTAAGCAAACCATGAACTTGAAAATATGTTTTTGAAACGCAAACGGCATCTGCCAACATAAAAATGAAATAGAATATTTCCTTCTGGATAAACAAATCGATGTTATGCTTATCTCAGAAACTCATTTGACGTCTCGAAGTTATTTTAGAATTAGTGGATATAATTTCTACGACACCAAGGATCCTCGTGGTAGAGCTTGTGGTGGCTCGGGAATTCTAATAAAAACGCGAATAAAACACTACCTGTTAAATGAATTTTGTGAAGATTATCTTCAAGCAACAAACAACTGCATTGAAAATTTTTATCAAAAACTTGTGATATCATCTGTTTATTCTCCTCCCAGGTTTTCAATTTCAGAGAGTCAATATACCGCATTTTATACAACACTGGGGTCCCGTTTTCTAGCAGCTGGCGACTACAATGCTAAACACACATTTTGGGGTTCACGTTTAATCAGTCCCAAGGGTCGTGTTTTGTTTGACACAATTTCAAAAATGGGTTTGAATGTAGTTTCAAGTGGTCAGCCAACATATTGGCGAACGGATCGACAAAAAATTCCTGATATTATCGACTTTGGAGTTATGAAAGGTGTGCCCAGCGAAATGATTGAAGTAGAAGCATCTTTGGATTTGTCTTTAGATCACTCGCCTACTATTATCACTATTTACTCACACACAGCTGCAACACCAACATGTGATTTACCGCTGACATCTTCACGTATTAACTGGCTGAAAAACAAAAAATATTTGAGTGCTCATTGCACGGAAAATATGCTGTTGAGAACACCTACTGACATAGAAAATTCTATTAGGTTGTTTGAAGCACATGTTAATCAAGCTGCTCTTAATGCTTCTTAAAATCAACCAAATCAACAAGTAAGATTCAACAACATTTCTTCTGTAGATATAGAAAGGCTATTGACTGAAAAACGGAGAGCGCGACGAGAATGGCAAATTACAGATCCCCCAGCTAAAGTTAAGGCCAAAGGAATGCACCAAACAGCTCAGAAAAGTTTTACAAACACAAAAAACAGCTTCGCTGCAAAAATTTCTTCAAGAACTCGATGCAACACCACAAACAGATTATTCGCTATGGCGTGCAGCCAGAGGACTTAAAAGGCCAGTGATTTGCAAACCTCCGTTACGAGATTCGAATGGTGAAAAATGTGTCTATTTTTGTTAAGCACTTAGAAAAAGTATTTACGCCGAATATTTCTACTGATATTGTTGAACTGCCACCAGTCATCTCTTTACCAGAAATACCGTTAAGATTTAACATTGTAGAGATTGAAAAGGCCATCACTAGTCTTAATACCAAAAAAGCCCCAGGTGTCGACAAAATAAGCAACAAAATGCTTCAACAACTGCCTTATATTGCAAAAAGAATTATACTATTCATTTTTAATAGTATTCTACGGCTGCAATACTATCCTGCAGAATGGAAGGTTTCGATGATTATTATGATACCAAACCCCGGCAAAGATCATACGAAGGTTGAATCCTATCGGCCTATTAGTTTATTGCCCAACATTTCAAAACTATTTGAAAAGCTGTATATGAGCAAGCTGATGCCTATAGTGACTAGAAGTGGATGCATTCCAGATCATCAATTTGGCTTTCGCAGACAACATAGCACAATTGAACAAACTCACAGACATGTGAATGTTATCAGAGACACTTTCGAAAAGAAGAAATATTGCTCTGCGCTCTTTATAGATGTTTCTCAAGCTTTCGATAAAGTATGGCACGAAGGTCCTATACATAAATTAACGCAAAATCTACTCGCAAACATTGTTAGGCTTTTAATAAGCTACCTAATTGAACGAAAATTTGTAGTTAGGGAAGGCAATTTTTTAAGCCCACAGCAGTCGATCGAAGCCGGAGTTCCCCAAGGCAGTATCTTCGATCCATTACTTTATTTAATATATGCCTCTGACTTACCGTTAAGCAGTAACATTCATACATCAACATTTGCCGATGATACAGCTTTTCTAAGCGTTCACGAAAATCCTGTAGAAGCTTCCCGCAATTTACAAGGGTATATATCCAAATTGCAAAATTGGCTCAAACAATTGCGTATTAAAGTTAACGAGCAGAAATGTTTGCACGTAACTTTTACGTTGCACAAGGAAACATGCCCGCCTATAAAAATTAACACCGAGACCATACCGCAACACACTGTTGTCAAATATCTAGGCGTTCATCTTGATCGTCGTTCAACATGGAAATCGCATATAGACGCAAAGTTAATACAAATGAAATTAAAAGCAACCCAAATGAATTGGCTTATTATAAGAAATTCTATACTAAGCCTGGACTGCAAACTACTATTATACAACGCGATCCTGAAACCAATATTGATCTATGGAATCAAATGTCGAAAAAATTCAAAGGCGACAAAATAAAATTCTACGTACAATTACAGCAGCCCCCTGGTATGTCAGAAATCATCGGATTCATAAAGATCTAGATGTTCCGTTGGTGAAGACAGTATTTTCAATAAACGCTAAAAAATATATAAAAAAACTTGAGGTGCACCCAAATGTACTTGCGCGCAATATTTTAAATTATAGTGGCCACACCCGGCTGAAAAGGAGGGATACTCTTTCTCTCAGCCGTACACGAGAGATGTAAAACAACATAAATTAACCGTTGAAATTAAAAATTTTGTTTAGCATTGGCTAAACTTATATTTAATATTTTTTAGATTTAAGATTTGAAAAACTTATTGATAATTTAATTTATAATTGAAGATTCAATAAATAATAAAATTTATCAAAAAAAAAAAAAAAAAAAATCTTTTACATTTTGAAACATAGTGTTTATATGTTGAAACAATTTTTGTTTAGTACGAAATAAAAGGCTGCATCAAATTATTAATTTGTGTATATATTTATTTTTTTTTTAATTAGGACCAGCATTCAGGGAATGACCCCTACGTATGCAAACCATCGAGCCGAAACCAGGAAAATAGGTTTTGGGAAGGATGATAAAGGGAGTAGTGTTTGTGGACATTCGATTTGAAACCTGACACACTGAAAGTGGCAGGAAAGACCTCTGCGGAAAGTTTATTCCACATACGAACAGTACGGCCAAAGCATGAATTCTCTCTGTAAAGCGTAGTGCGGTTCACTGACATAGCGATCACAAAGAGATGTGCTCTTGATGAAGAGCGTGTTGTACGTGAAAAGTGATGGGTTTCGGGAACAAGTTCCCTGATTTCATTAGAGCATATTCCGTTGTAGTAGCGATAGAACAACGAAACATACCCAACGTTGCGTCGATGCTCCAGTGAGTCAATGGAGTTGGCTACCCTACTGTCACCGATAAGCTTCTTCGCCCTATCCTGTACGCGGTCGAGTAACTTCAAAATAGATTTTGCAGCACCGGCCCATACATGAGCGTTGTATTCTATTTTTCGGTCGGATTAGCGTATTGTAGTGAATCTTGCATTAATCATTATATTAGAAATTTTAGCTCTACCCTCGTAACCAAATTCCATTAATATAAATATACAGGGTCCGCCATTTTACGTTTTTTTTTCAACTAGTGCTTATTTCGTGAATGGTAACACTTAGCTCATGTCTGATTTGACAGGTAATTAGTTTTATCCTTCCGCGAAATGAATATGGTTAAAGCCAACTGACCATCCAATGCGTTTTCGCTAACCTAAGTGGGCCTGCGATCGACTTACAGAAGATGCCGATTTTGCCAAAAAAATCATCTTTTCAGATGAAGCTCATTTTGATCTTGGCGGGTATGTAAACAAGGAAAATTGTCGCATTTGGGGCACAGAAAACCCACACGCATACATTGAAAAGCCGACGCACCCAAAACGAGTCACTGTTTGGTGCGGATTTTGGTTCATAGGCATTATTGGGCCATTTTTCTTCGAAAATGAGCAAGGAGTGGCCGTTAGAGTCAATGGGGATCGTTATCGGACCATGTTGAATGAATTTTTGTTCACAAAAATTGAAGAGGAGGATATTGGCAACATTTGGTTTAAACAGGACGGCGCTACGTGCCACACAGCCGAAGCTACACTCGATGTTTTGTGCCCTGTTTTTGAAGATCGCATTATCAGCCGCAGAGCTGATGTCGTTTGGCCACCTCGGAGCTGCGATTTAACACCGTTGGATTATTATTTGTGGGGTGCCGTCAAAGATAAGTGTTACGCCGACAAGCCAGAGACAATTGACGCTTTAAAGGACAATATTCGTGAAGCCATTGGTGAAATACAGGTGCACACAATCGATAATGTGCTTAAAAATTTAACCGATTGTGTAGGCTACTGCATGGCCAGCCGAGGCAGCCATTTGAATGAAATTATTTTTCATTATTAACCGGAAGGATTGTACTTTCAAATAAAAAAAGAAATTTGAAAAAATATTCAGTAGTTTTTTTTATAGCATTTTCAAAAAAAAAAAAGTTATCTGGCGGACCCTTTACAAAAACTAATACTATACTATAATTACATTTACAGCTACTAGTTATACTTTTATTTTAATTGTTATTTGATACGCTTGTATACTACTGTGCTACTTAAGGATCTCCGACGGGTTTGGCCTGTTGCTGAATGAATACGAATGAACTAAGCTGCTGTCATCTGCAAAAGAGTAGATAGGGTTGGAACTTTGACGTAGAAGGTCATTAAGAAAAATAAGAAAAAAGGTAGGAGAATAAATAATAATAATAAGAACGGAGCCTTGCGATACCCCTGAATTTATCTTGAACTCGTTTGATGAGACCCCATCTACAACAACTCGTATAGTGCGATCTCTGAGAAAGCTCGATACAAATCAAGTGAAGCCATCACCGATACCAAAAGCAATCAGTATTGACAAAAGTGCTCCTTGACACACTCTATCAAATGGCTTGGAAATATCTAGAGCCACCACTTTACTTTCGCCAAAGTGATGTATGCTATTACACCACTTCTCCGAAAGGAAAGCTAGTGGGTCCCCTTCGAAAGCCATACTGCCGGTCGCTAAGTAAACTTTTGAGCTCCAAATACTTCACAAGATGGAAATTCAACATACTTTCCATTATTTTGGAAATCGCAGAACAAATTGCGATTGGGCGGTAATTTTCAGGGTTGTTGGCCTCCCCCTTTTTAGCGATCGGCGTTACATTGGCAACCTTCCAACACTTTGGAAATTCACCAGCATGGTAGAAAGTGCTGAACAGGCGTGCCAATGGACGTGCTAACGTCGAAAAGCACTGTTTCAAGACCAGTGCTGGAATACCGTCCGGTCCAGGAGACTTGTTTACGTTAGGCTTCGCTAAAACCTTTTTAGTGCACGCGCTCGAAAGAATATTTTTGGCATAGTTACAGATACTCCCTCGAGAGCGGGTAGTGGCTGACTGCTTTCCGGCAAGTGCGAATATCTTGCGAACAATTTAGCCAGAAGGTTAGCTTTATCAACCGGGTCAGTGAATACATGGTCGTCCTTTAAAAGAGGTGGAATTAAAGAACTAACATTATCCTTGACTCTTTTAACGAATGACCAAAAGCTCTTGCTACCCCGTGGATCATCAAGAACTTTAGTGCGAAGGCGCTGCTCGTACAAAGCTTTATCGCGCTTTAGTAGTCTGGCACATGAAGATCTCTCCGAATTAGTATCGGCGTTTTTATTATTACGCCAGATACTAAATGCTTCCTCTCTGGATCTGATCGCATTTCTGCACGTCTGATTGAACCAAGACTTAACTTTCTGTTTAATCAAAATGTGCTTAGATAGAATGAAAGTTTTCATTCCCAGCAAAATGATATTTTCTACCATTTTCGCCATGGCACCAACGTTATTGTCTAGAAAGCATAGCTTCCAATTAAAATGCCGGAAAAATTCGTTGAGCTCAGCCCAACTCACCTTTTCGTACATATATTTTAAGCGTCTCGTAGCTGATTGGGTGACGTTGCGAAGATTAGAGAACGAAAAGGTGGCGGAAATGGTACAATGATCCGAGTTACCAAGAGGTCCATTAGAACTCACTTCGTACTTTTCAAGGTGCGAAGTGAGAAAAAGGTCGAGAGTGTTGTAATGGTGCCCTTCAACACATGAAATATGTGTTGGCTCATTCACTAGCTGCGCAAGGTCATTATGCGTGGCGAAAAGCTCAACATATTGGCCTTCTGGGCACTAGAAATACAATATTCATTCAAATATTGAATACAGAAAGAGATGTTAATATAGTGAAACGAGTGAAAACTCAAAAGAGAATGAAATCGGTATAACACTCGATCATAACAAAGAGACACATTCCATTTACTTGTTTACTTTGAATATTTATTTGCTCAATTTGCAAATGCAAAAATACACAAATGTATGATTACAGTTACACTGTATACATGAAATATTAAATGGGTAAATTAATGTTATATGAGTAAATGAATATATATATATATATGGGTAAATGAATATATTTACAAAGTAGATCATTGTGTGGAGGCAAGTGTTTTTTTGAAAAATCTGTGCGCGGAATAAAGTTTTTGTTGAAGAACAAAGCAATCAGGAATTTGGGTTTGAATGTTTGTCGTAAATTTTCTATTAAAAATTTATTAAATTTGAAAATATTGTTAATATCCAAAAAATTTAAATTTCTAGAGTACTTTCATTAAGTAAATGTCATTAGTGATCTTACTGGTACATTATGACTAGCGAAATAGTTGGGTTTTGTTGACTAGTGATTTCACCGGTCTGATCGTGTCAATTGACTACCGTCAATGTCATCCCCATGTTAAAATCGTCAGTCGAGTGCATTGCTAGTAGTTAGTGGTAACGACTGGTAGTTAGCGAAATAGCTAGTCATTCGCTAGCAACGCCGACAGCAGGGTGTATTTAAATCACATTCATATGCAAAGTTCCGAAACAATGCAACAACTATAAAACCGATGCCTTGTATGCTTTCTTACTGCGTTAAAATTACTTGACGGCGGCGTTTTGAAATGATATACATTGTATAATTATTGTACTGCGGCGTTATGAAAGGTAATGCTTTGTGTTTGAATTGACGTTTTGGAAGTCAGCCATAATGTACATACATATGTATGTAGCAAAATTTTTAAATAAACACAAGAATATGTTTTGTAACGACACGATTTCGCTGGTTGCTGGGGTAGAACTCAGCGGGGTCCAGAGTCGTTGCAACAAATAAAGAAAAACACAAACATTTTCTCTTTATTAAAACACGTATAATAAGTATTTTATTCGTGAGTCTATTTAAAAAAAATATTATATAAAAAGTTCATACGTTTACTATGCTAAATTTACTGTACTCTTTTGGTACTGTCAAATTGCTTGAACAACTTCGAGACAATATTGTTTGTGTTGAACAAAATGTTTTTTGCCTGTTCACTATAACTGTTCTATCTGTTTCACTATAAACAATTTGTAAAACTATATAAAAATATATGACTCTTTGTATTTGAAAATAATGTCAATTATTTTCTTCAGATATTGTAATATAATAATTTATAATAATAATATTCTTTATTAAGGCCGTGCTTCACTATCCTACACAATCGTACGATTCATTTACAAGAAAATCTTGCAAAAATCTGACCGACTTTAAAAAATCGTTTCAAAATGGTGTTGTAGGTGCCACACTATCATACAAATCTGATGCCAAAACATCTGGTTGACAATAAATGCTCCTCTGATCGCATGAAAATTATCATTTTATGAAAATTTTCATAAAATTTTACAAATCGCACGACTTGCCAAAAAATATGTCACACAGTTGCATTTTTAGTCCACACTACCATACATTTTTAAAACACATGTCATATTTTGCAAATCGCGCGACTGTGTACGATAGTGCGGCACAGCCTTTAATGAACTTCACATCTACTGCATTTTATTTGTAACCCAAAGGGATATTAGTTGTTGCGGGTGTATAATCTTTGACATCCAAACAAATTATTGCAGCACAAGTAGTACCATATCTTTAAATTTTTTTGATTGTGAAATAACAAGCTATTTGCAAATAGTTTTCGCAACATTTTAAGTTACAATAAAAAAGTAATACGGCAACGCTTTCCACTCTTATTTGCAAATAAGAAGTGCGTATAAACGGGGTATTAATCTATTATATGCGGGAATTTTTAGTCTAACATCCAGGAATGTGTGACTATATATTTACTGCGTGTAATTACAAAAAATATAACAATATTTCTGAATGCTATTTGCGTATAAACAGTAAGTTAAGTTTTTTGCAAATAAGAAATGCGTATAAACGGGGTATAAGATAGACTCAGAAAATATTTTTTCTTGACAGAAGATAAAGTGCAAGCGAACTACGTAAATAAGTGTTTCTTGAAGTAATAAAAATAAACTCTAGATAAATAAAATAAAAAATATCATAAATTTTAAAAGCACAATTCAAAAAAAGTTTCCCGGTTTGAGATAAAAATAAGTGAGTAGAATAAACAAAAGGAAAAATAAAAATATTAGTCAAAGGCCAGCATAGGAAGCATAAATCAAATCAATGTTCTTTTTGTTGATCAGGCAAGGAAGATCTACTGAATTTTCAAAGGACGACGGTTAGGATTGGTGGAGAATAATTTGAGGTGCCACAAAAGCGGTAAGAAGTATGAGTGGAATTTTGAAATTTGAGAATAATTTAGTTTTTTTTGGTATAACACAAATAGTGGCAACCCCCGGCAGATTGATTACAAAAGTGGTGGGAACTGCCAGAGCAAAAGATTATTCAAGAAATATCACGAATATAAGCGAATCCCACAACCGTTAAAGTAAGTCCGAACTCTTTTATACTGATTTATCCACTTGCGGAATTATAGCAGAAAAGTCCCATAAAAATAACATAAGGGAACCGCTGGATAGCGTATATTTTTTTAGTTATTTAGGTAATATATTTTAGAATAAATTAATTTTAAGAAAAGTGATGTTATCAGGCTCAAGTTCAGTTTTATTGAATTAATGAAAATTCAAAATTACTAAGAGTTTTATTTTGAAAAACATAATTTGTAAAAATGGACGAATGAACGCTGATGATAGCGGCCTTGAAATCGGTAACTGATACATTATGCTCGTCTGATTGGATGTGCTAATGTTTTTAAGCTACGTTCACATTTATCAAATATTTGTCGAAAAAAACGTAACCAAAAAAAAAAACCTTATAACTTATTTCTTTTAATTTCAATATTTTTTTAATTATCGGTTCGCATTTTTTAAAAACTATACAAAATTAATTTTTTTGAAGAATAATTAATTTTATTTTGCAATATAAAAACAAAGTAAAATGACACTATTTATAAGCAAAACTAGTGGTTACGTTTTTTTTGGACAAATATTTAATAAATGTGAACGTAGCTTAATAATAATATTTTATTTTTAAATTAAAAATATTAATATTGTGAAAAAAGAGTGGAATCGCGAATAAACGAATTTGTACTTTAGCATTGCCTTCCACCTTGCCATAATAAAATAAAATTGCAATTAAACTAATTATAAATGTAATAAAAATAATTTGATTCATTAAGGACTCCAGTGGACTGTATTACTATATAAATTTAGATTTCAAATACAAATGGTTCGTGAAGGGATCCTGATGATTTATTAACGACTAATTGAGTCATGAAGGACTCCTGTTGTAGCCATGTAAGTTGAAAACACCGAGATAAACCACCCAAACATCGTATATTGTGTAAGTGGAAGCACCGGACTAGCGTGGATTCAACCATTCATTGGCAGTTGCATCACTTCGGAACCTAAAAATAGAAGGGTTAAAGCTGATATTAGCCAGTTGTATGACCAGAAAGGACTTCAAAATGACGTTCGATACAGATGTGTATGGGGTTTTGATGACACGTATATGGTAAAGTCTGGACGTAATATGAAGGCGTTGATTCCGATCATGAATCCATTCCACCTCGATTCGGCAGTATTTGACGGCACCCACCGGATACGACGGTATCTTGAGACAGTTGGAAACATCAGAACCGATGTCGATGTTCTGACAGCAAGCGTCTAACACGGCTCGTATCGCTATTTTAAAACTTTTTAAATGAAGTTTGAGTTACAACCTCGGAGTGAACGAAACCGACATCGGAACTAGAATCGCCGCTTGATTAGACCTGGGTTTAGATGAAGGTTTCGACGATTTTTAGCAATTTCCAATTAAAACTTCTTTCAATGAACCATCATTGAGTTGAATTCAGGTTGACAACACTGTAACAATTATTAAATTATTATTAAACAATTTTGTATTGTAATAACTATTGTTATTGCAATTATAAAAAATGGTTTTAATATTCCTTCAAGTAACTGCAATATAACTCAATGTGTTCTTTGACAAAAGGAAATTTTTGAACATGAAAGTTTCCTTAAAACATTTGTTTTTATATTAACTTTTTTCATTGCAGCGTAGATTGAGTTAAGCTGCTTGAGAGTAAAACTTTTTCCTTTATGTACGTTTTGTATTTAATTAAACATTGCAAAAGAAAAACTTTGTTCTAAAAACTTTCTATGTTGGTCCAAAAATTAAAAAAGAGCAGCAATAAAATGGCCATGTGCAGATTTACAAATGAAATAGTACAAAGTAAAAGTAATTAAGTAAAACATGCCAATTCACAGACATTTTAAAGAGTATGGTAATTTTTACTTTTAAATTCTTTTTCGTACTTTACAATGTGAACATGTGACACATCGTCGGGTACTTACTGGTGTGACACATAGAACAGTTTTACATGTTATGTTGCCGATAAAAAAAGATAATTTAAAAATAAAATTTTTTTATTTTACATTCTGCTTTTAATTTTAATTTCTTTCTATAACTTTAACCAATAAATTTAAAAAAGTTATTTAGTTTCGTTCTAAAAACTTTTTGGAAAGAAACTAATGCAATTATTGTTTCTCGTTTTAAATTTTAATTCTACTTTATTCAAACTGTGAGAATATATGACAAAATTGCAGTATATAACAACTTTACCGTGAAGGTTGCTCCATTTAATAATTGAAACAGTAAAGCTGAAAAAAAAACACGCTAAAAAATTTGTATCTTTTTTTTATATAAATTCAATATTAATGTTTTATAACGCATATTTACACACCTTCGTTCCGTATTAGTGCCGCGCCCGTTCAGTGTCAGAGAAAATTTGCATAGTTTTTTGGCTATTCTGTTAGAGAAATTTCATATGCAACTTCCCTTGTTGCTTCTTTATACTAAAAACTACATTACATATTTTTCATATACTCGTATACGATGATGGTGTCATGGAAAGCATTGTCATGGCATTTCTACTTCACGATATCTTTAAGGTAAAAGGTAGTTGGGACATTTAATTTAACTAAAATAGTAAAATTTATTTATGTCTAGCACCACTGTATTGTTGTGAATTGGTTGCTGTTGTTTATGGCAATTTAGTTTTTTGCTACTTTTAAAAACTATCACGTTTTTAAGGGAAAATATTTTTGGGAAATACTTGAAAATTAAAATAAAAACAATTAAAAACTGTAAAAAGAAACAAAATCAACGGCATTAGCAACTGCATCGCATATCATGATCGCCAACAATAGCATAAATGGCAACAGCAACAAACAAAAACTAACTAACGCACTAAGAAACAACTTTTCTCATTCATTTTTGGTATTTTCATTGCTTTTTTAAGAAAAGGAAACTGAAAATTTTTCGACAACAATTTTAAGCAATCGTAAAAGTTTGCATTGCAGCAACATCAAAAATTTTCGTTGTTGTTGCTGCTTTTGCTGGTTGCCCGGTAATATACCAAAAACTTATGTGTAAACAAATAAAGATAAAAATATTTGAATTATAAAATATATTATTTAAAACTTTGAAGAGAAAGAGAGAGAGAATATTTCTACGTTTACGGGTGTTTAGACAATTACAATTTTGTAAATTAAATATTATATTATCTGTATAAAGGGGCTGTTACATGTTCCAACTTGGTGTGTGAACATGGTGTGATGCGAGGGAGTGTTTTGCTATTAGACTATCATACCAAGTGTGTCAAACATCATTTTAAAGCAAACACTGGATGGTGAGGTTTATGTTTATAACTTCACGTTTTATTTAATTTTTTTTTTCACTCGCGTCTGTAACAGCAACGCAATCTATTTAATTTTTTTAACAACTCCAACTGTTGCTTCTGGCTCAACTGTTTTAAATTTTTCTAATAATTTTTCATAAGCCTTATACTTTAACGTGTTAAATGTGGTATATTTTACTTTTTATCTGCCACAATTCGGGCAAACAATCATACATTTCAATTAACTCCTTTAAAAATGTGCGCTCTAAGAGAGCCATCTTTACCCATCGCTTATGAACACACACATGAAATTTGCACTGAGCTTTACAGAATTGCTATTAAAGGTACCAATACCTTACATGATTTTGCTTGTGTTTTTTCAAGTCTACAATTCACATGTTTTTTTTTGTGTCTGTCAAACTTGATTCATTTACATAAGGTTTTTAATTTTTGGTCACCAACTTGTATGTATAATTACACATGACATCGGCCATGATTGTTTACAACAGCTGATATGTTCATATTATTATGTATATTAAAGCCGCTGAAAATTTCTTAGGTAGCGTTGCTGAAGTGCCGGCGTCACTGAAGTACCGGCGTCAGAAATATTTATTTAAGTTTTTTTCTTTTTAATCTCCAAAATATGGAGCTTATATCAACACTTGTTATATACTTTATATCACTGTTATTAAAATTTTAAAATGAGATAAAAAATTATTAATTTATCACCAATGCAAATACTTTAAACGGACGGCAACTGATATCGGAGGCATTCAACCGTCGATAAATGTTTCCACATGGCATAGACATTTGAAAACACATGTGTGAACATAAAAAAATAGAACATGCTCTAATTGAAAATTTTTGAGGTCACCAACTACATGTTTTTACCGAATTGTGTAAAATTTGACAGGTGCAATGTAAAAAACATGTAGTGTATAGGCACCTTAAACGAGTACCATCCAACTCGTGTAATAGTGCAAAATGCTTGTTTGAAAACTTGTTTGGATGGCTTAAAAAATTTTTTGATATTTTGGGTTTGTCATCACACCATCATACTCGTTTAATAGCAATTCTGTCAAGCACAGTGCAAAATTTATTTGGTTGTTCGTAAGCGAAGGATAAAGATGGCTCTCTTAGAGCGCACATTTTTAAAGGAGTTAATTGAAATTTATGAATGTTTACCCGAATTGTGGCCATTGCATCTAGGTTTTTTTTTTATAAATTTTATTATTTATTGAATCTTCAATTATAGATTAAATATTCAATAAGGTTTTAAAATCTTAAAAATAAAAATATTATATATAAATTTAGCCAATGCTAAACAAAATTTTTAATTTCAACGGTTAATTTATGTTGTTTTACATCTCTCTTGTAGGCTGAGAAAAAGAGTATCCCTCCTTTTCAGCCGGGTATGGCCTCTATAATTTAGAATATTGCGTGCAAGTACATTTGGGTGCACCTCAAGTTTATATATATATATTTTTTAGCGTTTGCCTAAGATACTGTCTTCACCAACGGAACATCTAGATCTTTATGAATTCGATAATTTCTGACATACCAGGGGGCTGCTGTAATTGTACGTAGAATTTTATTTTGTCGCCTTTGAATTTTTTCGACATTTGATGCTGAGGCAGTACCCCATAACTGGATTCCATAGAACCATATTGGTTTCAGGATCGCGTTGTATAATAGTAGTTTACAGTCTAGGCTTAGTATAGAATTTCTTCCAATAAGCCAATTCATTTGGGCTGCTTTTAATTTCATTTGTATTAACTTTGCGTCTATATGCGATTTCCATGTTAAACGACGATCAAGATGAACGCCTAGATATTTGACAACAGTGTGTTGCGGTATGGTCTCGGTGTTAATTTTTATAGGCGGGCATGTTTCCTTGTGCAACGTAAAAGTTACGTGTACACATTTCTGCTCGTTAACTTTAATACGCCATTGTTTGAGCCAATTTTGCAATTTGGATATATACCCTTGTAAATTGCGGGAAGCTTCTACAGGATTTTCGTGAATGCTTAGAAAAGCTGTATCATCGGCAAATGTTGATGTATGAATGTTACTGCTTAACGGTAAGTCAGAGGCATATATTAAATAAAGTAATGGACCGAAGATACTGCCTTGGGGAACTCCGGCTTCGATCGACTTCGGTGGGCTTAAGAAATTGCCTTCCCTAACTACAAATTTTCGTTCCATTAGGTAGCTTATTAAAAGCCTAACAATGTTTGCGGGTAGATTTTGCGTTAATTTGTGTATAAGACCTTAGTGCCATACTTTATCGAAAGCTTGAGAAACATCTATAAAGAGCGCATAGCAATATTTCTTCTTTTCGAAAGTGTCTCTGATAACATTCACAAGTCTGTGAGTTTTTTCAATAGTGCTATGTTGTCTGCGAAAACCGAATTGATGATCTGGAATGCATCCACTTCTAGTCACTATAGGCATCAGCTTGCTCATATACAGCTTTTCAAATAGTTTTGAAATTTTGGGCAATAAACTAATAGGCCGATAGGATTCAACCTTCGTATGATCCTTGCCGGGCTTTGGTATCATAATAATCATCGAAACCTTCATTCTGCAGGATAGTATTGCAGCCGTAGAATACTATTAAAAATGAATAGTATAATTCTTTTTGCAATATAAGGGAGTTGTTGAAGCATTTTATTGCTTATTTTGTCGACACCTGGGGCTTTTTTGGTGTTAAGACTAGTGATGGCCTTTTCAATCTCTACAATTTTAAATCTTAACGGTATTTCTGGTAAAGAGATGACTGGTGGCAGTTCAACAATATCAGTAGAAATATTCAGTGTAAATACTTTTTCTAAGTGCTTAACAAAAAGAGCACCTTTTTTAGCATCAGTTCTTGCCCAGTCACCATACGAGGCTGTTTTTTGTGTTTGTAAAACTTTTCTGAGCTGTTTGGTGCATTCCTTTAGCCTTAACTTTAGCTGGGGGGATCTGTAGCGTTGCCATTCTCGTCGCGCTCTCCGTTTTTCAGTCAATAGCCTTTCTATACCTACAGAAGAAATGTTGTTGTTAAATCTTACTTGTTGATTTGAAGAAGCATTAAGAGCAGCTTGATTAACATGTGCTTCAAACAACCTAATAGAATTTTCTATGTCAGTAGGTGTTCTCAACACCATATTTTCCGTGCAATGAGCACTCAAATATTTTTTGTATTTCAGCCAGTTAATACGTGCAGATGTCAGCGGTAAATCGCATGTTGATGTTGCAGTTGTGTGTGAGTAAATAGTGATAATAGTAGGCGAGTGATCTGAAGATAAATCCAAAGATGCTTCAACTTCAATCATTTCGCTGGGCACACCTTTCATAACTCCAAAGTCGATAATATCAGGAATTTTTTGTCGATCCGTTGGCCAATATGTTGGTTGACCACTTGAAACTACATTCAAACCCATTTTTGAAATTGTGTCAAACAAAACACGACCCTTGGGACTGATTAAACGTGAACCCCAAAATGTGTGTTTAGCATTGTAGTCGCCAGCTGCTAGAAAACGGGACTCCAGTGTTGTATAAAATGCGGTATATTGACTCTCTGAAATTGAAAACCTGGGAGGAGAATAAACAAATGTTTGATGCAGATGTTTGTTGCTTGAAGATAATCTTCACAAAATTCATTTAACAGGTAGTGTTTTTATGAGAATTCCTGAGCCACCACAAGCTCTACCTCGAGGATCCTTGGTGTCGTAGAAATTATATCCACTAATTCTAAAATAGCTTCGAGACGTCAAATGAGTTTCTGAGATAAGCATAACATCGCTTTGTTTATCCAGAAGAATATATTCTATTTCATTTTTATGTTGGTAAATGCCGTTTGCGTTCCAAAAACATATTTGCAACAAAGTAGACTGCATTTTCAACATTTCCTGCATCATACAGGACATGTTGAGAGTAAAAGATTTACTTTTTGTATTAAGCTCTCAATTGAGGCTTCAATACGGCTAAAATTAGACCCTGGAGCTTCGTTTACTGGTACGGGTTTTTGCGCTGTATTGAGGTTACTTTTTAAAATGTTAGCGTATGAAAATTTATTATTAGGTTGTTGCTGAGCAATAGTCGCGTTTGATTTCAATACGTTTGAATATTGTTGCTGACTGGTAGACGGTTCAGATAACTGAGGATAGCTTAAAAGTGTGATAGGCTGAGCGGGGATAATATTTTCTTTTTTGTGCGAGGAGCGTTTAAAAAACGAGTAAAGAGGGCAGCCTCTATAGTTCGCAGTGTGATTTCCGCCGCAATTTCCACATCTTTTCGCCTTGGGATCACCTTTTGTTTTGTCACAGTTAGCGGTACTGTGTAGCTCAACACATACAACGCAGACTGTAGGCAACTTGCAATAAGTTTTCGTGTTCCCAAATTCTTGGCAGTTCAGGCATTGGATAGGTCCAGCTGTTTTATGTGGCTGCTCAACGGTAACTCTCCGGTGCAACAAATACTTTAGGTCATAAATTGGATGGGATTAATTTTTTTTATCTCTATGTCACCTGGCTGTAACTCGACTCTAAATATTGGTTGGGGGATTTTTTCTCTATTGTTGATGTTTGAAACATTTTTCACCTTGAATCCACTATTTTCAAGGCCAGACTTGACCTCTTCTGGATCCACGCTAGAATCTATACCTTTTATTACAACGGTTAGACCTTTAGCACTCTTAAGCTGATATGTATAAAAATTTTTATTCTTAGCAGCGTTGTCAACTTGGTGCGTTTCACACCTTTTTTGGTGCTTTTCTAAATGTTTTGTGCGAAAAATATCCGAGTTGGTGCGTGGTGCGCTTTTTCTTTAATTTTGGTGCATTTTTTTAGTTTTGTGTGGCTCCAAATCATATTAAACACAATTTTTTGTTTCAGTATGAGAAAAAAGAATTTTGTACAAAAAATACAACTGTTTCAATTCAATTTGCGTACAATTTTTACATTCAATTTTACAGACCATAATAAGAGCAACCATTAATGATGTTTAAGAGGTACCAAAACACATTCACAAAACCGTCTTGTTGTTATAGATAATTTGTAACATTTCATTATAAGAAACGTGTTGTCCCTTTTAGATTTTCAGAGTACATAATTGTTTCTTGTCGTAACAGTTGTTGTCAAGTCTGTTAAAGAGCTTAGCAAAAACAAAGTATTCTTAAGACTTCCGATCATTGTTCGTTTTTCATAAAATGCGTAAAAGTTCATATAAAGGATTGTAACACTAAAATTAATAAAATTTATATTTACTAAAAGAAATATATAAATTTATTAGAATGTTTGTTTAAGCAATAGGTCTTTTGATTTAATATATATATATTGTTGTTTTATTTATATTTATTTTCGATATTTCGCTAACAATTTGTTAGCATCTTCAGGAAAATTTTTTTTTTTTTAAATTATTTGAAATTTTAATTATTGCTTAAACAAACATTCTAATAAATATAAAGAAAAGGTCAAATAAAATAGAATATAAATAGAAATATATAAAGTTAGTGTCAAGAATGGTGTAGCATGTGACCAACAGTGTATAGTATGCATTGCGATTCAATAGTACCGCAACATGCAAGCATTGACAAACTGCAAGCAATATATTTTGTGTGACTGTAATTTGACACTTGTAGGTTTAATCAAGTGCAGCTGCACAATGCACTTAAATGAATCACATTTATTAACTGCATTTGTTTGATTGTAAATATAAGCAACCCAAAGTATCTGTTGCTTTTAGGTATGCACTCGTTAGACTTTAAAACTATTGAACACATGCCAAACGTAAATAGTGGGAAGCTAAATATGCTTACCCAGCATTAATATATATTTGTATTCTTTTACTCTTATGTTAAGGTACCCCTAAGAATTATTCTCATAATTAGTATATAAGCCAATGTCAATTAGTTTAAGAAATCAATCATAAAACCTCAAGCTTAGGAGCTACTAGATAGCTCGAAGTAAATTATAAAATAATAAATAAATTGAGAGCTCCTAGAGAGCACCACAATAACCCAAAGACTTTTAATTATATTACAATGGAGTCTAAAAAAGGAGATCAACAAAAATACAAAATGATTTGGAAATCACATGCAATGGATTCGGCCTTGACCAAATAATAACACAAAAGCAAGATGTTTTTATTGTAAATGCGATATCACGCCTAAATATACAACCTTGTTTGGCATGCTGGAACACGGAAACACATTGCAGATTTAAGCCCATTTAGCTACAAACGACATCAACAACCAGCATTGTACAAAATGTTTTATCCCATTGCAAATATGATATCATGCCATTAGCAGTAAAATTTGAATCCAATGTCAAAGTATTATAGTATTTAAAAAGGGTGGAGAATGATTCACTTCATGCAATGGCACAATATTGTATCAACATTAGAATTTTGGACTAAAGTTAAATGTTGTAAAGACGCAAAATTAATTCAATAAAAATTTTCAATAAAAAAAATCTGAACTTGGTGCGTTTTTTGTTAAATGGCGCGTTTTTTTCTCCATTTTGGTGCCTTTTGAAATTTCAAAGTTGACAACGCTGATTCTTAGTCTCAAAGTCTGAGACTATTTTTCTGTAATTATTTTCTTTAGATACCTGAATTTTTGTTTCATTAATTTTCCCACGCTTGATTGGAGTTACGTAAAACTCATTTTCTCCAATTTACGAGATAAGGCTTTTTACCAGAAAGCTGGAGTTCTGTTCTCTTAAATAAATCGGTGGTGGTTTACTCAAACTTGTATTAGTTGTGTCTTCATCACCTTGTTCAGTTAAAATCGCGAAACGATTTTCGGAATTTTTTATATTTTTCCCATCTTTGGGAACTTTTGCCGTTGACGCAATTTGAGCATATTTAAGACTTCTTCCCCTTTTTAACACAGTTATGTATCTATCCATACCTGTTTGAATTTTATTGTCACTATTTTCACTTACTTTATCCATAATTTTATTCATTTTGTGCACGTTGGTCACCTGGGTATTTATTGTTTGTTTGTTTGCTAAGCTGACAAGTTTGCTAATAGGTGCAATTGTTGTTGCTTCTTGATCACTATTTAACATGTACGGAGAGCATGATCGTGCACGAATAGTTGTGTTTTGTGTAGAATTCAGGTTTGTGTTTACTTCAATTTTTTTATTGTCGCCATCAGCAACAAAAGTTAAATAAGCACTTCTACTGCTTGTGGATTTATTGTTGTTGTTGTTGCCAGAAGATGAACTCATTTAGAGTTCTCTTGTTTTTTTTTCACTAATAAGAATTTGTGTATGCAAATATTTATGTATACACAAGCAAAAAAAAAAATAAAATAAAACCAGTATAATAACTGTTTAATAAATGTTTTGTTTTTGTATTTTTTGTGACTTTAAATTTTTAATAATTTTAATATTCAGTTGCGACGATTATAAAACGCGTCTGTACACTGCGAGAGTTGAAACTGAATCCCAGTGCAGCCAGGTGTGGGGATTTCTCCCCAAATTCAGGATTTTAGCTGGTTTTTGTGGACAGATTATCGTGGGGAGGGATTTGGGGATTTTTCATTTTCAGTATACCTATTATCAATTTTGCTTTATTTTACCATTATCTTTCATACATATATTTACATACATATATGTTTATGTATCTTGGCGTTTTTCTTCTCCATATTTCAATTATTTCAAGGCGATGTTATTGAGGATGTTGGTTTTTATAACAATTTGTTTAAAATTTTTAAAACCAGAATTTATTGAATTCGATATTGCTAATATGGATGTACTAATCGACGTTAAGGAAAGTTATTTGGTTGTTGCTAAAATTGATGTTTGCATAGAATGTTCAAAGGAATTAGAAGCAAAAGGAGTTAAGAAAATTTTTTTTAGATTATTTAACTGTACTAGCAAAATAAATGCTTAAAATATTCACTGAGAGTATGGAAAATTTTGAGTTATTTATAAATTTACAACTCGAAAGCATAGAAAAAAGAATAAATTTGATTCCGAGTATGGAATCTTAAAATATTCTATGGATTAAAAAGTTCCATTGGGCACATACGAAGGCATTAACTTAAATAAATGTATGTAATAAAATTAATAAAAAAAATTGTTTTTTATGATGCTTAATATACATATCTTTATTGGGGACGAAATTGGGGATTTCCAGTTTTAAAATGGGGATTTTTGGGGACAACACTTTAATTTGGGGACATTAGACAATATTTACCTGGCTACACTGATTGTGGCAGATAAAAAGTAAAATAAACCACATTAAACACGTTAAGAGCCAAATTTTGACTTGTTTTTTAAGTTATAATTATTTTTAAGTTGTAATTAAATACCAAATTGTGTTTTTGACTTCATATTTAAGAAAAGTACTTAATTGATAATTAAGGGCCAATGTTTGATTTAGTATTTAAGCTATAATTATTTTTAAGTTGTAATTAAATACCGAATTGTGTTTTTGACTGCATATTAAAAAAAAACACTTTATTAATAATTAAATGAACAACCTTGTGTATTTAAATATTAATTAAGATTTACGATTTTCCAAGAATGATAGAAATACTCTTACAGATTACGCCTTCCCGAACACAAAAATTGAATCTTCTGCGCATGTGGGTTAAGTGACGTCACGAAACATGCTGACATTTGTTAGTTGTGTAAAGAAAACAGTGGGACAATTCCGTAATTTTTTCTCTAAATAATTTTATTAGAAAAGTTTGTATTTTGTTTTTAATTTAAAGCCAAGTCGATCGACAAGAACCACAAGAGTGCATAGAGTGCATTAAACTAAAATTAACTCAAAAACAACTAAATTTGCTTCTTAAGATGGATTCAGACCTCTAAGAAAGATAAAGTGCGATATGCACATTTGGACTTTTAAAATTTTTATATGAAGTTGCAAACTGTCTTCGTTTGTGTCAGTGTTGGTTTTTTCGTTTGCTCTGCATACGCTAGTGTTTCCGTTTAAGTTGCAATAGCGTTGGCTTCTTTTGGCGGGACTGCTCCCGGTTTCAATTATAGAGTTGTTCTCTTACTAAAGCTTAGATCCCACTATCGGCACAATGTACCGATTTTCGTCGGCTCACTGCAATAAAGTCATAAGTACTAAACCAAAATTGCTTTATTTCTCAATTAATTCTGGAATAAGTCTATATGGCTTTATTACCAATGCAGTGTGGTGCAATTTCGTCCTTATATTTAAATTAGTTGACAAATAAGGAAAATTTAGCTTATTACTATATAACTTTATTTCAGTGAGCCGACGAAAATCGGTACATTGTGCCGATAGTGGTATCTTAGCTTAAATTCTATGTGCAATTAGTAAATAAATGACTGCACAAACCAAAATAATTCTAACTTACCCATTTCATATATTAAATTTCTTTCGACATCGTCCTGCTTAAAATGTACCGAGCAAATTCCCTCCCTGAGGATCTTAGTGGTCTCTCGTCGATTGCCAAACTTTATCCAAAGCTTTTTTTGATCACAATTTCTCACTTAATTTTTTTTCATCGCTATGCATGCATTTTCCCAGTGCGCACTTAATGTTTACAATTTGCTTCAAACTTTTGAGCAACTTTTTTTTGAACTTAAAGCTTTTTAACACACTTCACACACGGTAAATATAATAATTATAATTTTTTTGCACCATATTTTAAAACTTTCAAATCAAAATTCTTCATCTACTATAACGAAATCCAATAAATTAATTTTTGGAGAACTGTAAATGGGATTTTTATTGTAGGATTGCCAAGCCTCATCGAATATAACCTTTTTTAGACAAAAGTAGGAATTAATCTACAGAGAATATTTTGACTCCTCCGATTTTTAAATAATTTTTTCATGTGGTATGCATTTTGTCTATATTGATTACATACGAAGAAAAATAATTTTATCTTAGAGCTTTTGGGTTTTGTAAATACATTTATATATGTGATGGAAATCGATCGATTTGAAAAGTAAATCGCTTTTTCAAACCGCCTTTTGTACATGTAATAGATTTCGATCGATTTCATGTTCCACTAATCTTTTGTTTCTACATATGTTTTCCACAAACAAATGTATAAAACGGCATAAATAATTGTGTTGGTTCAGATCGCAACATCAATAGTAATTTCATATATTTTTTAGTTTAATTAAGCTAATTTTTTCATCATTATTCATTATATATTTTTTATAATTATTAATCTCATTGAATGGAGCCTACTTAATGTTTTTATATTTTTTAATTCATTTTGGATACCCCCTAATGTTGTTAACATTCATAATTTGAAACAAATTAACGGTGAACGATTTATGTATATCTGTTGTTTCTCAAAATTATTTCTGATCAAACCAGTTTTTTGTTGATCTATTTAACAGCAGATTACTGCTCAACAACAACAACAACAGTAACTCACATTTGTAGGCTCTTGTGTATCGTTAAGTTTTTAGTATGTTGTTGTTGGCAGTAAACTGCATTCAAACATAATTTAAGCAAAAGAAAATTAAAAAGAATTTTGTAAGATAGAGTCTGAAAAGGAACTTGAATGTGCGAACATTAATAAAATTTGTGAATCTAAAAATTATTCGTGTATTCCATTTTTTTTATTAAATTAATTGGGCCATAGAACCACGATTTGTGCAACATAATAATTGGCGACCGTGACAGGACGGCTAGCATTAAAGTGTAATAGTGTCTCAATCAAAGAAATTGATTTTTTCGAGCATTTTTTTTTTTTTTTTTTTTTTTTTTTAATTAGGAGCAGCACTCAGGGGACGACCCCTACGTATGCAGTGCATTGTGCCGGAACTCAGAGAGAGGGATAGAGTAGAGAAGATAGATGTTGAAAATGTAGAAGGCTTAACTCTTTTACAACTCCGCTTTGCGCGTTATGTTAATTTTTATAGCAGTGTTGAGGCGTCTTCGGTGTTAGGTAGACGCATTAACTTTGTTAATGTATTGGAAGGCATTTTATTAATTGTTTTACTTCGCCGATGTTTCTGCTAACCGACGAAGGAGAGCGATGTTGTGTACATTAGCTTAGAACATCATCAATCGCTGTAGGAACAGTTTTTTAGTGACCAGTGCTATGCCTTCATCACTTAAATAGTCCGACAACAATTAATACAATGTCTCACTAATGTACATTACAGAAATTAATGATGTTGATTGACTTGCTCTGTCATGCCCACGTCATTGTTTGCTTAGTAGTCAACACGCTAACCACTTCAGCCAACACCACCCTTTTAAATACTGCCACCTCATTTGATATTCGAACCTTTTATCATTTGTTGTCCAATGATTCGATTCTGGTTGCTGGTTCTTCTGGTGTAATAAAAATGGAGAAAGAAGAAGTTGAAGCGCAAGGTGGCTCGGAATTGTCGTCGCTGAAGCAAGAACGCGGCAATATTAAGAAAAATATCACCAATTTAAAAAAGAGAATTGATAAGGATGGTAACAAAATGGATCCTATTATTCTTGAATGCCGGCTGGAAATTTTGGAATCGTATTTTATAGCTTAAAATACTTGTTGCATCGAAGAGTTACCGTTGAGATGCCACATAAAAAAACTGGACCTATCCAATGCATGAACTTTCAAGAATTTGGCCATACCAAAACTTATTGCAAGTTGCCTACCGTTTGCGTTGTATGTGGCGAGTTACACAGTACCGCTAACTGTGACAAAATAAAAGGTGATACCAAAGCAAAAAAATGTGGTAATTGCGGCGGAAACCACACTGCCAACTATAGGGGCTGCCCTCTTTATTCTCTTTTTAAAAATTCGTCGAACAGAAAAACTATTGCTACTCCCGCTCAGCCCAACACTCATTTAAACTACCCACAGTTACCTCAACCGTCGTCTAGCCATAATCAATACTCAAATGTTTTAAAGTCTAACACGACTCTTACTCAACAAAAACCTAATAGTCAATCTTCATACGCTAATATTTTAAAGAGTAACCAGATTCCGGCGCAAAAAACTGTACCAGTAAATGAAGAATCAGGGCATAATTTTAGTTGTATTGAAGCCTCGATAGAGATCCTAATACAAACAGTAAATACATTTACTCTCAACATGTCCTGTATTTTTTTTTTTTTTTTTGTGATAATTTTATTATTTATTGAATCTTTAATTATTTAAATTGAATTATCAATAAGTTTTTCAAATCTTAAATCTAAAAAAATATTAAATATAAGTTTAGCCAATGCTAAACAAAATTTTTAATTTCAACGGTTAATTTTTGTTGTTTTACATTTCTCGTGAACGGCTGAGAAAAAGAGTATCCCTTCTTTTCAGCCGGGTGTGGCCTCTATAATGAAGAATATTGCGCGCAAGTGGATTTGGGTGCAACTCAAGTTTTTTTATATATTTTTTCGCGTGTTTTGAAAATACTGTCTTCACCAACGGAACGTCTAGGTCTTTATGAATTCGATGGTTTCTGACATACCAGGGGGCTGCTGTAATTGTACGTAGAATTTTATTTTGTCGCCTTTGAATTTTTTCGACATTTGATGCTGAGGCAGTGCCCCATAACTGGATTCCATAGAACCATATTGGTTTCAGGATCGCGTTGTATAATAGTAGTTTACAGTCTAGGCTTAGTATAGAATTTCTTCCAATAAGCCAATTCATTTGAGCTGCTTTTAATTTCATTTGAGTCAACTTTGCGTCTATATGCGATTTCCATGTTAAACGACGATCAAGATGAACGCCTAGATATTTGACTACAGTGTGTTGTGGTATAGTCTCGGTGTTAATTTTTATAGGCGGGCATGTTTGCCTGCGCAACGTAAAAGTGACGTGTGCACATTTCTGCTCGTTAACTTTTATACGCCATTGTTTGAGCCATTTTTCCAGTTTGGATATATATTCTTGTAAGTTGCGGGAAGCTTCTACAGGATTTTCGTGAACGCTTAGAGAGGCTGTATCATCCGCAAATGTTGATGTATGAATGTTACTGCTTAACGGTAAGTCAGAGGCATATATTAAATAAAGTAAGGGTCCGAAGATACTGCCTTGAGGGACTCCGGCTTCAATCGACTGCGGAGGGCTTAAAAAATTGCCTTCCCTAACTACAAATTTACGTTCCATCAAATAGCTTTTTAAAAGCTTTACGATGTTTGCTGGTAGATTTTGTGTTAATTTATTGAAAAGACCTTCGTGCCATACTTTATCGAAAGCTTGTGAGACGTCAATAAAGAGCGCAGAGCAGTATTTCTTTTTTTCAAAAGTGTCTCTAACGACATTCACTAGTCTGTGAGTTTGTTCAATTGTGCTATGTTGACTGCGAAAACCGAATTGATGATCTGGAATACATCCATTACTAGTCACTATAGGTAAGGTGACCAACTATTTTTTATTCAAAAAGAGTACACTTTGCAAGTATTTCATAGGTGAAAAAAAAAGATGAAAAAACGATAAAAACTTTATTTTCTTTTAAAAACATATTTTTCTTCGGAGTGGATTTTTTTTGTTAAATGAGGATGTTCGTCTAATAATGTAGCCACATCCGAACAACTTTTATTTTGCATATTAAATTTGACTGTTAAGACGGCAGATAATGTTTTTACAGAAAGTTGCGACTTCTCACTGCTCCAATAATCATTCCCTAAAATAAAATGTGGTTTGTACATATGTATGTATTTATTGGTTATGCAAAAACAAAAAGCATAACGTAAACAAAAATATTCAAGATGCCGGCCAAAAATGTAAGCAACTTTTGACAAGATTGCGCCGTTTACCATTTTTTGCAGATTATTTAACGGTCAAAACACAACCCTACAAAAACCATATTCCTTCTTGCGCAGACCTGATTATTAGACCATGGTTTTCTCTAACTTCAAATTAATTAAACAGAAAGGGAATTCCCATAAAACTTTTCCGTACATACTACGCATACGTCAAGGCTGTCAGGCATGCCGTAGCAGTGATGCCAACTCTGAAAACATCAAAAGTAATGTGCATGATGTAATAAACAAGATGGCAGCGCTACGAAAGCTTACTATTTTTGGCTCTACTTATTATACTACGTTCACACGGAACATGCTTCGCTCTCTATTCATGCTTCACACCCTAATCATGAGCGAAGCAACATGCTTCGCCATACAAAATTTTGAGAGCGAAGCATGTAGATTCATATTGAATCTACTTGCGAAGCATGAAAAATTGCTGTCTTCTCTAAATTTTATCGTAATTTATCGGAAGTTTATCTGAACTAGATGCAAAAAACACAACAAAAACTTTAATTAAAAGTGAAAAATTGAATTAAAACTATAAAGATAAAACAACAATGGAAACAAAAAATATGTTTGTGCATTTTTAAAAATGCGTAATAATTTTGACTTATTTTTTTTTGTCCATTTTAGATTTTATTTGTTATTAAAAAGAGAACTGTCAAATCGAAGCAAGTACATGAGTCGTGTGAACAGCTAGATTCATAAACATGCTTCAGAGAGCGAAGCAAGTGCTTCATCTTGTCGTGTGAACATAGTATTAGGTCGCTTCAAATATCAAAGAGCTGTTTTTCTGGTTATATTTTTGACAGCTTAAGTTAGGTAGCCGTTACTTTTTCTCGTGCTGCCAAGTTCTTGATTTCTCCTGCTGCCACCTTGTTTATTACATCATGCCACTGTGAGCCCATGGAAATAAGGTAAAAACGGGTAAAAATGAAAAAATGTTTTAGAGAAACAAATGAGTATAAAATTATACAAATGAGTACTTTCAGAGTACAGTATTTGAAAAGAGTACGGTTTGCGAAAAAAGAGTACAAAACTCAGTAAATGAGTATAGTTGGTCACCTTACTATAGGCATCAGCTTGCTCATACACAGCTTTTCAAATAGTTTTGAAATGTTAGACAGTAAACTAATAGGCCGATAGGATTCAACCTTTGTATGATCCTTGCCGGGCTTTGGTATCATAGTAATTAGCGAAACCTTCCATTCTTTAGGATAGTGTTCTAGGCGTAGACTACTGTTAAAAATGAATAGTATTATTCTTTTTGCAGTGTAAGGCAATTCTTGAAGCATTTTGTTGCTTATTTTGTCGACACCTGGGGCTTTTCTGGTGTTAAGATTAGTAATAGTATTTTCAATCTCCGTCATGTTAAATCTCATCGGTATTTCTGGTAAAGGGACGACTGGTGGCAGTTCAACAATATCAGCAGAAATATTCGGAGTGAAAACTTTTTCTAAGTGTTTAACAAAAAGTGCACCTTTTTCATCATCAGTTTTTGCCCAGTCACCATTTGGGGCTCGTAATGGGGGTTTGCATATCACCGGCCTTTTTAGTCCTCTGGCTGCACGCCACAGTGAATAATCTGTTTGTGGTGTTGCATCTAGGGAAGCTGTTTTTTGAGTTTGCAAAACTTTCCTAAGCTGCTTGGTACACTCCTTAAGCCTTAATTTTAGCTGGGGCGATCTGTAGCGCTGCCAATCTCGTCGAGCTCTCCGTTTTTCAGTCAATAGCCTTTCTATATCTACAGAAAAAATATTGTTAAATCTCACTGGTTGGTTTATTTCATTTGAAGTAGCATTAAAAGCAGCTTGTTTAACATGCGCTTCAAACAACCTGAGAGAATCGTCTATGTCTGAAGGTGTTCTCAGCGGCATTTTTTCCGAGCAATGAGCACTCAGATATTTTCTGTATTTCAGCCAGTTAATGCGTGCAGATGTCGTCGCTAAATCACATGTTGTGTGTGAGTAAATAGTGACAATAGTAGGCGAGTGGTCTGAAGATAAGTCCAAAGATGCTTCAACTTCAACCATCTCGCTGGGAACGCCTTTCACAATTCCAAAGTCGATAACATCAGGAATTTTTTGTCGATATGTTGGCCAATATGTTGGCTGTCCACTTGAAACTACATTCAAACCCATTTTAGATATTGTGTCGAATAAAATTCGTCCCTTAGGTGTAATTAAACGTGAACCCCAAAATGTGTGTTTAGCATTGTAGTCGCCAGCTGCTAGAAAACGGAGGCCCAGTGATTTATAAAAAGCCGTATATTGACTCTCGGTAATTGAGAATCTGGGGGGCGAATAGACAGATGATATTACAAGTTTTTGATAGTAAGTTTCGATGCAGATGTTCGTTGCTTGAAGATAATCTTCACAAAAATCATTCAACAGGTGGTGTTTTATTCGCGTTTTTATTAGGATTCCCGAACCACCACAAGCTCTGCCACGGGGATCCTTGGTGTCGTAAAAATTATATCCACTAATTCTGAAACAGCTTCGAGATGTCAAATGAGTTTCTGAGATAAGCATAACATCGATTTGTTTATCCTGAAGAAAATATTCTATTTCGTTTTTATGTTGGCAGATGCCGTTTGCGTTCCAAAAACAGATTTTTTAGTTCATGGTTTGCTTAGTGCAGCCTGCAACAAGGTAGACTGCATTTTCAACATTTCCTGCATCATACAGGACATGTTGAGAGTAAATGTGTTTACAGTTTGTATTAAGCTCTCAATTGAGGCTTCAATACGACTAAAATTATACCCCGAATCTTCATTTACATTTACGGTTTTTTGCGCCGTACTCTGATTGCTTTTTAAAATACTAGCGTATGAAAATTTGTTGTTAGATTGTTGTTGAGCACTAGTCGCGTTAGACTTGAAAATGTTTGAAAATTGATTTTGGCTGGTGGACGGTTGAGGTAACTGTGGATAGTTAATAGGGGTTTTAGGCTGAGCGGGAGTAGCATTGGTTTTTTTGGTTAATGAATTCTTAAAAAACGAGTAAAGGGGGCAGCCTCTATAGTTGGCAGTGTGATTTCCGCCGCAATTGCCACATTTTTTCGCCTTGGTATCACCTTTTATTTTATCACAGTTAGCAGTACTGTGTAACTCACCACATACAACGCAGACTGTAGGCAACTTGCAATAAGTCTTCGTGTGCCCAAATTCTTGGCAGTTCAGGCATTGAACAGGCCCAGCTCTTTTATGTGGAAGCTCAACAGTAACTCTTCGATGCAACAAGAACTTTAAGTCATATATTGGATGTGCTTCATTCTTTTTTATTTTTATGCCATCTGGCTGTAACTCGACTCTAAATATTGGTTGGGGGATTTTTTCTCTATTTTTAATGTTTGAGACATTTTTCACCTTGTAGCCACTATTTTCAAGGCCAGACTTGACCTCTTCCGGATCCACGCTAGAGTCTATACCTTTTATTACGACTGTTAGACCTTTAACACTCTTTAATTGGTACGTGTAGAAGTTTTTATTTTTAGATTCTAAATCTGAAACAATTTTTCGGTAATTATTTTCATGAGCTACCTGAATTTTTGTCTCATTGATGTTTCCGCGCTTAATTGGAGTTACATAAAACTCATTTTCTCCAATTAATGAGATAAGACTTTTAACCAGCAAACTGGAATTCTGCTCTCTTAAATATATGGGTGGGGGCTTACTCGAACTTGTTGTAGTTGTGCCTTCATCGCCTTGTTCAGATAACATCGCGAAACGATTTTCGGAATTTATTATATTGTTTTTTCCATCTCTGGGAACTTTCGATGTTGAAGCAATTTGAGCTGATTTTGGACTTCTTCCCCTTTTTAACACGGTTATGTATCTGTCCATTCCTGTTTGAATTTTATTATCATTTATTGTACTCACCGCATCTACCATTTTGTGCACGTTGGTCACCTTGTTACTTACTGTTTGTTTGTTTGTTTGTACAGCTAAGCTGACAAGTTTGCTGATGGGTGCAATTGTTGTTGCTTCTTGATCACTATTTAACATGTTCAGAGATAATGATCGCGCACGAGTATTTGTGTTTACTGTTAAATTCAGGTTTTGTCCTGTATGATGCAGGAAATGTTGAAAATGTAGTCTACCTTGTTGCAGGCTGTATTGAAAAAACCATGAACTTAAGAATCTGTTTTTGGAACGCAAACGACATCTGCCAACATAAAAATGAAATTGAATATTTTCTTCTGGATAAACAAATTGATGTTATGCTTATCTCAGAAACTCACTTGACGTCCCGAAGCTATTTTCAAATTAGTGGATATAATTTCTACGACACCAAGGATCCTCAAGGTAGAGCTTGTGGTGGCTCTGGAATCCTAATAAAAACTCGAATAAAACACTACCTACTAAATGACCTTCGTGAAGAATATCTTCAAGCAACGAACATCTGCATTGAAAATTTTTATCAAAAGCTTGTGATATCATCTGTTTACTCTCCTCCCAGGTTTTCAGTTTCAGAGAGTCAATATACCGCATTTTATACAACACTGGGGTCCCGTTTTCTAGCAGCTGGCGACTACAATGCTAAACACACATTTTGGGGTTCACGTTTAATCAGTCCCAAGGGTCGTGTTCTGTTTGAAACAATTTCAAAAATGGGTTTGAATGTAGTTTCAAGTGGTCAACCAACATATTGGCCAACGGATCGACAAAAAATTCCTGACATTATCGACTTTGGAGTTATGAAAGGTGTGCCCAGCGCAATGATTAAAGTTGAAGCATCATTGGATTTATCTTCAGATCACTCGCCTACTATTATCACTATTTACTCACACACAAGTGCAACATCAACATGCGATTTACCGCTGACATCTGCACGTATTAACTGGCGGAAATACAAAAAATATTTGAGTGCTCATTGCACGGAAAAAATGCCGCTGAGAACACCTTCAGACATAGACGATTCTCTCAGGTTGTTTGAAGCGCATGTTAAACAAGCAGCTTTTAATGCTACTTCAAATGAAATAAACCAACCAGTGAGATTTAACAATATTTTTTCTGTAGATATAGAAAGTCTATTGACTGAAAAACGGAGAGCTCGGAGAAAATGGCAACGTTACATATCGCCTCAGCTAAAATTAAGGCTTAAGGAGTGTACCAAGCAGCTTAAAAAAGTTTTGCAAACACAAAAAACAGCTTCGCTGCAAAAATTTCTGCAAGAACTCGATGCAACACCATCAACAGATTATTCGCTGTGGCGTGCAGCCAGAGGACTTAAAAGGCCAGAGATATGCAAACCTCCATTACGAACCTCTAATGGTGACTGGGCTGAAAAAGGTGATATCTTCGTTAAACACTTAGAAAAAGTATTTACTCCAAATATTTCTGTTAATATTGTTGAACTGCCACCAGTCGTCTCTTTACCAGAAACACCGCTAAAATTTAATATTGTGGAGATTGAAAAGGCTATTATTGGTCTTAACACCAAAAAAGCCCCAGGTGTCGACAAAATAAGCAACAAAATGCTTCAAGAATTGCCATATATTGCAAAAAGAATAATACTATTAATTTTTAATGGTATTTTACGGCTGCAACACTATCCGGTAGAAAGGAAGGTTTCAATGATTATTATGATACCAAAGCCCGGCAAGGATCATACGAAGGTTGAATCCTATCGACCTATTAGTTTATTGCCCAACTTTTCAAAACTGAAAAGCTGTATATGAGCAAGCTGATGCCTATAGTGACTAGTAATGGATGCATTCCAGATCATCAATTCGGTTGACAGCATAACACTATTGAACAAACTCACAGGCTTGTGAATGTTGTAAGCGACACTTGTGAAAAAAAGAAATATTGCTCGGCACTCTTTATTGATGTTGCACCAGCTTTCGATAAAGTATGGCACGAAGGTCTTATCCACAAATTAACATAAAATCTACCCGCAAACATCGTCAAGCTTTTAAAAAGCTATTTAATTAAACGAAAATTTGTAGTTAGGGAAGGAAATTTTTTAAGCCCTCCGCAGTCGATCGAAGCGGTGGAGTTTCCCAAGGCAGCATCTTCGGTCCCTTACTTTATTTAATATATGCCTCTGACTTACTGTTAAGAAGTAACATTCACACGTCAACATTTGCTGATGATACAGCTTTTCTAAGCGTTCATGAAAATCCTGTTAAAGCTTCCCGGAATTTGCAAGGGTATATATCCAAATTAGAAAAATTGATAAAACAATGGCGGATAAAAGTTAATGAGCAGAAATGTGTACACGTCACTTTAACGTTATGCAGGGAAACATGCCCGCATATATAAATCAACACCGAGACTTTACCGCAACACACTGTAGTCAAATATCTAGGCGTTCATCTTGATCGCCGTTTAACATGGAAATCGCACATAGACGCAAAGTTGATCCAAATGAAACTAAAAGCAGCCCAAATGAATTGTTTTATTGGCAGAAACTCTATACTAAGCCTAGACTGTAAACTTCTATTATACAATGCGATCCTAAAACCAATATGGGCCTATGGAATCCAGTTATGGGGCACTGCCTCAGCATCGAATGTAGAAAAAATTCAAAGGCGACTAAACAAAATTCTACGTACTATAACAATAGCCCCATGGTATATCCGAAATCATCGAATTCACAAAGATCTCGATGGTCCGTTGGTTAAGACAGTATTTTCTAAACACGCGAAAAAATACATTAAAAAACTTAAGTTGCACCCAAATCCACTTGCGCGCAATATTCTAGAGTATAGAGGCCACACCCGGCTTAGGAGGAGGGATACTCTTTCTATCAGCCGTACACGAGAGATGTAAAGCAAAAAAAAAAAAGAAATCAACCGTGGAAATTAAAAATTTTGTTAAGCATTGGCTAAACATATATTAATGCATTTTTAGTCAATTAATATTGAAGATTCAATATATATTAATATTTATCTCAAAAAAAAAAAAAAAAAAAATACTGGTTAGTTCTCTACAAAATATTGGGAGAAATATACAATTAACTTGGTTTTCCGAACTAAAGTTATTTTTTTTTTTTTGTAAAACCTTCCATGACCTAATATATCTTCGTAGTGAAATAAATGGATCTGATGATGAATGCAATATGTTGAATAGATCTTCATTATCTCTAATACGTAAATTCTGACAAGTTTTTGTGTATCTAAATTTTTTGTACTTTATATCTGCACTCCTGGGTTTCTTCTGAAATTTATCCAATTGGTAATTGGTATTTCCATATCCATACTTTGGATAGTCTACTTTTAGTTCACTTTTCCTTTTTTTTTTTGTAAATTCTTCTTGTACGACTGTTTGTTTAATATTCAGGTTTTTTTTTTGTTGTGTATTCTCGTGGAGGAAACTTTTCCACCCGACGAATTGTATGTGCCAGCATCAAAATGAACTCCATGCATCTAATTTTAGCATGCAATGTGGAAACTCCATATTCGTAATTGTTCTCATAACTGGTTGATCCGTTCAAATTTCTGTGCCTTTTACAAATAGCACATTTCAAAGTTGACGAGGTGTTCGCAGTTACATTCAAAACTTTACCATCAATGATACATCAAATATTTTACAGTAATACTATTTCTCCGTTGCTTAAGGTTTCAATTTTGTCATTAAACAATAAATATATTTTCATTTCTTTATTACTAAATTTAAAAACTATCACCATAACATACATACATATATACTTGTCCTTATTTGCTTCTATCTTCATAACGAAACATATATTCTGTTTTTTAATATCTTAATATTTGCTTGCATTGCTAAACCAACTTTTTTATAAAATGATAATAAATACTAACAATACGAGGGATGGCTCTAGTGAAAATTTAAGTACCATGATAAGAATTCTTTCAAAAAGTGTTTCTGGGCTGAAGCTTTGCCATATTAACGCCCAGAGCTTAAAAAATAAAATGGACGAATTTAATATTCTATTTGAAAACTCTAAGATTGACGTAATTTGCGTTTCTGAGACATGGTTCTTTTCGGATGTTGATAGTAATATGTACAGTCTAAATGGATATCGTCTCTTTCGTTCTGACAGAACAGCAAATGGTGGTGGTGTTGCTACATATATAAAATCAAATATTACCTGAAAGGAGAAATACAAAAATGAAGTCAGTGAGAACGTTGAGTAAATTTTGATGGAAATTGTTAATAATAGTGAAACTCTGTTGGTTGGCACCATATACCTAACAGAAATATCAATATGGACTCCATACTAGAAGAGCTAAGTACGTATACACTTGGATAAGACCATATAATCTTAACTGGGGACTTTAACGCAAATATTCTTGAAGATAATAGTTTAGTAGAAGAAATGAGTGCCATTGAGCTGAACTTGGTGAACAATATATATCCAACACATTTTACGTCCACTTCCAGCACTTTACTTGATCTTTGCTTTGTTAACAATAACGCCCATATGCACCAATGTTTTCACGTCATGATTTGTTATTTATATCATACGATTTTGAACTTGCCCTGCAAAATGACGAACCATGCTTCACTTCTAATATAAAATCTCTAATTGACATTAGAAATCGTGCATACGCTAGGTGGAAACGCTTTAGAATAGCAGAGCTTTATGAAGACTTCAAATATTCTAGAACTAAGTGCATCTAAAATTTATTAAATATGTATACGCTTCCTTACACGCTTGTTTACATCACCCATATGTTAAATACGATTATTAATACGTTCCCATCTGTGTGGAAACATGCCAAAGTTGTACCGGTGTTAAAATCTGATAAAAGTTTCGACCTATTGCGATCTTGCCATACCTATCAAAGGTATTTGAAAAATTAATACATTCTCAAAAAGCGGCCATTTGCATACTAACTCGTTCTTAAGTGAAAGACAATCTGGGTTTAGGCCAAAGCTTAGCTGCCTTAGTACTTTTATTAGCGTGTCTGAAGAAATTAGGTGCAAAATTGATAAACGCCAGATAATGTCATTTCTTATACTGCTTGACACGGTACATCATACAATTCTCTGTCATAAGTTGAAAAATATATGTAATTTTTCCTCAACTGCTATAAAGCTCTTATCTTCATACCTAAGTGATAAAAGTCAAAGTGTATGCTATGATTCAATGATATCCAGCAGCTGTTCAATGCCAAGAGGTGTACCACAGGGCTCGGTACTTGGCCCATTATTGTATTCGATATATGCTAATGACCTTCCATTGCACGTAAAACATTGCCGAATACAAATGTATGCTGGTGATGTAAAACTGTATATTAGTTGCAGTGTTGATGAAGCAGCTAATTATGTACGGTTGATAAAGCAGGATCTGCATCAAATCCACATATGGGCTTCTGCAAATGGATTAAGTTTAAATGCCAAAGAATCAGTGTAATATGATTAAAACAATTTAGTTATTCTGGTGCTCTCTAGGGAGCTCTCAATTTATTGTGGAGGATTTGATGATGAGAAGAGTTTAAGAAAATAATTAATAGTGCCGGCGCTTAAGAACGCCACTGGCAAATAAAAGTAAAAGGCAGATGAATGCCAGTATGAATTAGTAATGCCGATGGAAGGCAAAGTATTAATTGATTCCTTAAACTAATTAACATTGGCTTATATACTAATTATGAGAATAATTCTTAGGGGTACCTTAACATAAGAGTAAAAGAATAGAAATATATATTATTGTTGGGTAAGCATATTTAGCTTCCAACTATTTATGTATGGCATGTGTTCAACAGTTTTAAAGTTCAACTATTGCATACTTAAAAGACACAGATACTTTGTGTAGCTTATATCTACAATCAAACAAATACAGTTAATAAATGTGATTCATTTAAGTGCATTGTGCTGCTGCACTTAATTAACTGTACAAGTGTCAAATTACCGACACACACAAAATATATTGCTTGCAGTTTGTCAATGCTTGCATGTTGCGGTACTATTGAATCGCAATGCATACCACACATACATACTATTAAGCAAAACTTATTTATTGTAGGGCTGCCATACGTCCTGGTTTTCCAGGATTTGTCCTGGATTTAGACAAATAGTCCTGGTGTCCTGGTCCACTCTTAAATTGTCCTGGTTTTTTTTTTTTTGTACAGGCAAATACAATAAAATTAAACTGATTAAATTTTTGTTTCAACTAAAGGGCCAAATAAACTACACAAGCGGTTTGACAAATAGGCAAAATTTTACGTGTGTTTTTTGTTTTTGAACAGTTTCAAACTGTTATACAAATCATCAACCACACGTAAAATTTTGCTTGTTTGTCAAACCATGTGTAGTTTATTTAGCCCTTAAGTGCCATAAAAAATTGGACCGTGTAAACAACTGCTACAAGTAATCGGAAACCGATTTCAAATTGTTTTATATAACATGTTAAACATCTGTTTCATTTGTGAATTGCTGTTTGCGCGTTGAGGTTGAGTTTCATAATATTATTTTATTTTTGTTTTATTTGTTTAAAATATCATGTTATTTTCCAGGAAATGCCTAAAAGAAAGTGCAAATTCTTGGAGAGCTACACGACTGACTGGTCATATATACAAAGAGGCAGAAATGACCATGAAGCACATTGTACGGTATGTGGAAATTATATTTGCACTGCCAATGGTGGCAAGACAAGTATTCAAGATCACGTTAAAAGTGCTAAACATATATCCAAGTTTTCTATTGCATCAGCGTCAAAAGAAATTTGTTCCTTTATGATTAAAAAAAATACAAAACTTGAGCGTTTGATACATGTTGCAGAACTAACTAGCGCCTTCAGGATAATAAATCATCATCAGTCTTTCAATTCCATGGATTGTTCAACAAAACTGGATTGTTTATTATATCCTGATTCAGAAATTGCTGCAAAACAATCTAATGACAGAACTAAAGCTTCTGCACTTGTACGGAATGTTTTGGCACCACATTCAGTTAAAGCATTTATCTCTGAGCTTAGATATGTTCCATTCTATGGAATATCTACGGATTCCAGTAACCACAAAGCTGAGAAAATCTTCCCTCTTCTTATCCATTACTTCACCGAAACGCATGGCTTAAATATTAAACTACTAAAAATCCACTCATTGCCCAATGAAACATCGGACACAATTGCAAGATTTTGCATCGATTCCTTAGAAAGTGCGAGTATTAAACTGGAAAATCTTATGGCATTTGGAGCTGACAATACAAATACTACTTTTGGTGGTAGAAAAAGGCATGGCGTAAATACTATTTTTTACAAGTTGAAGGTCGCAGTGGGTCGCGACATAGAGGGCATTAGTTGCTCGGCGCATATTCTTCATAATATGCTTTCAAATGCTGCAGATGTGCTCTCCATTGACATTGAATCAGTTGTCCTGAAGATTTTTAAGTATTTTTGTATATACACAGTAAGAACTGAATGACTAAAACAGTTCTGTGAAAATGCACAAATTACGTTTAACGCAATGCTTTTAATATGACATGCTGTCAGTTTTATAATTATATAAAAGATAAGAATGAAGTTCTACAGAAGGTGCGAACATCAGAAAAGTATTGAGATACACATTAAAGTATACTATCTAAGGATGTTTTTAAATGAATTTTTTATTTTTGTTTATTGTTTTGTATGAATTTAAATGAATTTGTTATTTTTGTTTATTGTTTTGTATTTATAGTAATTTAAATATATGGTTGATACATGTATCAAAATAAATTTGACGTAATTTTTAAATAATTAGTTCTTGGGGGATATATGTATGTACATATGTATAAGGTTCTCTTGTACGTTCGTTTGTGGTTTGTATGAGTGTCCTAGTTGACGGGCTCATACTTCTGACAGCCCTAATTTATTGCCAACTCTTATGTATGGTTGTGAGCTATTTGCGAAGACTAGATGTAACGTATAACTCCATTGCTAGATATGTATTTGGTATTGCATATCGCAATTTGCAAAACAAATCTGTAGTGTAACGTTTGATAATTTGTTAAAGTGCCGAACACTACTGTTTTTACATAAAATTGCATATAACCATCAACCACCCTATCTGTTTCGTAAAATAACCTTTTCTAGATCGAATAGAGGAAACAGGATAAACAGCATCAAATATACTAAAATGATCTCTGCGCAATATTTCTTTGTCAATTCAATTCGCATTTGGAGCCAGCTACCCCTTCAAATACAAATCATAAGCAATGCAAGTCATTTTAAATCTGCCATATATAAACACTTTTCGTAGATATTTGCTACTATTTGTAAACATATGGACAAACGAATTGTTTTTATATTGTCTTAATTGTAACTTTTATTACTTATTTTTAATAATTATTTCATATTTATTCGTATTTTTAATTATAAATACTATTTTTTCTTTTTTAATTTAATTTATGAACATATTACATCCATACATATGCCATACATCCATACATATGCTCCCTCTGCAGGTGAATAATTAGGTACAATCAATCGTAGAAAGCGATACGTTAAACGTAATTAATCTAACCAAGTAGCAGCTTGTGCAGTCATTGAATATAGACTAACCAAAACAACAGTGTGTATTTGTAATGCGCATGTGTGTCCTCAACTTGGGATGATGGATTAAACCGAGACTAGCTGATTGTAATGTGTGGATGTATATTTAATAGGTTATTCAGGGGTTTTTAAAATAGACCTGCCTATTAAGGTGCCGGCGCTTAAGAACGCCACTGGCCTAAAAATATTTAAGGCAGTTGGATGCCTGTTTAGAAAGAAGCAGTTTAATGCTCCAAGAGATAAAGCCGATTTTAAGGCTAAATAATGATTGATTTATTTTATGAAAATTTGTTCCTTATATACTAAAATAACAGTACCTTAAAACTACAAAAATTCCTTATTCAATAATATAATTTGTGGTATACACCAACAATGTAATGTATAATAAAAGTAGCAAAAGTTGTTGTGTAAAATAACAATTAAAATAAGGTATACTAGTTGTTGTATTTTTACATTACAGGAATTTGCTTAATTTTAGCATAGCATTGTTGTTGTGTATTGTTAATAAAGGAATTTACTTAAAACTAAGGTTACGAGGGCAGTTCTAAAATTACAAATGTAATAATCAAAGTAAGATTCACTACACCCTACCCCTTAAGAAAAATTTTACAATTTTGAGGATTAAAATTTTAAAATTTCTTACTAATATTTTAACAATTAATATTTTTTTAAATTATTATTATGTAGTTCTTTTGTTTTGCCTCTTATATCTATGACAGAGTTTACCCCTTTCGTTTCAACAATTTTATACGGGCCATGGTAAGGTGGCTGATTCTTTTTTCTATTAAAGTTTTTTACTAAGACCATGTCTCCTATATTTAAATTTAATTTATTGAACTTTACACACTGGTCGACGCGTTTGATTTTAGATATTTCTAATAACTCTTTTGCTTTTTGCAATGAAAATTTTAACCTTGCTTTTAGTTCTTTCGAATAATTATCAATATTATATACCGGTTCGAAAGTTAATATTTTGTCATTAGGCAAATTTGGTAATCTACCAAATATTAATTCATATGGAGTGTAGTTAGTATCCATATGTGGTGTTGTGTTGTACGCGAAACAAAAATAAGGTATCCAATGGTACCATTCATTATCTTTACAGAAGCCTAAAAGAAATTCATTTAGCACTCTATGACTCCTTTCAACTGAACCAAGAGTTTCATGGTGGTATGGTGTACTAAAAACTTGTTTTATTTCTAATAATTGGCATACTTCCGACATCAACTCGTTTACGAATTCAGTACCTTTGTCTGATTTGAGAACTTTGAAGTGTCCGTACCTTAAAATCAAATTTTCTACTAGAGCCTTTGCAATAGTCTTAGCTTCTTTCGTTTCAATGGGGCATGCTATAATATATTTTGTTAAATCGCACTGTATAGTTAGCACGTATCTATAGTTATTCGAAAATCTAAGCGGGCCTACTGTGTCTATTGACACTGTTTCAAAACTTGTCCCTGGCGTATCTTTTATGGTTAATTTCTCTTTAATGTGCTTTGTTTGTTTATTGATTTTGCACTCTTTACAATTTAATATATATTGTTTAATCATCCTATTCATATTCTTCCATACATATTTTTGTTTAAGCTTTAATGTTGTTTTTCTGACACCTAAATGTCCTCCTATCGTTGAACTATGGTACTCACTAATGAGACTATTCTGTACTTCTCTATTTGTTATTCTTTCTGGTTCTTTATATATCAGAATTTTCAAAATTGATTTACTTTTACTTCTTACTTCTTTAAATATTCCTTTAAACTGTTCTTTTGACATTTCTTTAAAAATTTCATCATTAGCATTTAATGCTAGTTCTTTCACGTTCTTTAATAGTATTTTTGATAATAGCTTCTCCAAATACATCTGTGTGTTAGTTGGATTATCACCACATCTCACTACTATTTCCAAATCGTGTATTTCTACTCGTATTAATTTACATTTTTTTATTATCTCAAATCTAAGTTTCTTCATCCCTTTAATATCAGAGATTGAAGTGCATTCCCAAATATAATCATCATCAGTCTCTTTACTGGAAGTATTAACTATATGTTTTTTATCTTTTCGCGCATCTAATTTATTCTTCATGTTTCTGGTTACGACTAATATGTCTTTACGTGTATGTTCATTTTCACTTTCGGTAGGAATTAACGTTTTCAACGATTCGCTATTTATAACTATTCTAGATAATGCATCGGCATTGGTATTCATTTTACCTTTTTTATACGATATTTCGAAATCGTAGTCACATAAATCCAATCTTATTCTAGTCATCTTCGATGATGGATTTCTGTGAGAAAATAATGATACTAAGGGTCTATGATCAGTAATTACGTAGAACTTTCTACCGTAGAGGTATGGCCGGAAAAAATTTATTGCCCAATGTATGGCTAGCAATTCTTTTTCTATAACAGGTTTGTTTATATCGTGTTTATTTAACGATTTGCTCGCATATGATATTGGTAAATCTGTCCCAATTTCACCTTGCGACAATACTGCTCCTAGTGCAAAATTGGATGCATCTGTTGTTAATATAAAAGGTTTCCTAAAATCAGGATATTGGAGTATTGGTGGTTTAATTAATTTTGATTTTAATGTCTCAAAAGACTTTTGACAATTTTCATCCCACTTAAAAATTTTATCTTTTTTTAACAAAGTATTCAAATCTTTAGCTATTTCTGCAAAATTTTTAACAAAACGTCTGTAGTAATTACAGAACGCAACAAAACGTCTGACTTCATCAACATTCTTAGGAACTGGATAGTTTTTTATTACATCATGCTTTGCAGGGTCTGTACATATTCCCTTATCAGTTATCAGGTGACCTAGATAGACTACTTCTGTCTTTAAGAAACAACATTTATTTGTATTTAATTTTAAATTATATTTTCTCAACTTTTCAAAAACTTTTACTAAATTATCATGATGGTGTTGTATACTACAACCAAACACAATAATGTCATCGACATATAAAAATGCTTCGGCATCTAATCCACTCAATGCAATTGTGAGCATTCTCTGAAAACTATTGGATGATATTTTTAATCCAAAGGGTAAACGAGTAAATTGAAAATGACCATTTCTAGTAGAAAATGATGTTACTGGTCTAGAATCTTTATCTAAACTGATTTGATGGAAAGAACTAGTCATGTCTAGCGTAGAAAAATATTTAGCTCTACCTAGCTTGTCCAATACGTCTTCAATTCTAGTTAATGGAAACTTATCACTTATGATTTTTTCATTTATCTTTCGGAAATCAACTACTAATCTCCATTTCTTCGTGTCATCTGCTGATTTTTTTGGTACTACCAACAATGGAGAGTTGTACGGACTCACGGACGGTTCAATTATGCCATCTTCTAGCAATGTATTTACTTGTTTGTTTATCTCGCTCATTTGTGACTCAGCGAGCCTATATGGTTTTATATAAACCGGTGCCGAATCGGCCATCTCAATTTTTTGACTATAAAAATTATTAACAGTTAACTTGTCACCCTCAAGGTGGAAGACATCGCTATATTTTGCAATTATATCTTTCAAAGATTGTCTTGCTGACGGATCTATTGATTCTATTTTTAAATCTTGCAAAACTCTATGTACTCGCTCTTTGTTTTTATCAGCTATTTTGTTGAAACTATAAATCTTGTACTTCGACAACGGTTTAGTTTCTAATTTTAACTGATTCAAAACTACATCTTTGTCAGTAGTATTTAATAATTTCACGTGTTTTATTCCCACGGCTGGTATCACACTATTTCCTACGAAAATTCCAGGACTTATTTCCTGATTTAAAACGATGCTTTCCTCATCGGTACATATATTAACTGGTGCTATTAGTTCTGATCGCGCTGGTATACAGATTTCAGTTTTATAAACGCGTTTAGGGGTTATCGGTAGAATAACTTCTTCATTATCTATATTGAAAGACGTTGTATAAGTTTCGAAATCAATTTTACATCCATATTTTTCTAAAATATCCCTACCAATAATTCCATTAGTATTAATTGGAAAATTATCTTCAACTATGTGAAATTTGTGTATAATACGTTTGTTATCTAATTTTAGAGTTAATCTTGCAGTACCAAGACTTTCTATAGTACCTGCAGTAATACCACTCAGTGATGATATATCTATATTATCTATATTATCTTTTTTACAAATTGAAATATCGGCTCCAGTATCTATTAAAAATTTGAGCTCTTTATTAATTGTGTTACAATTTAATTGCTATGTAATTATCTGTATTGTTTGAAATTTTGAAACATTTTTGCCCTTCTGGATAACAAACTTTGTTATCCGGGTTTGTTAGTTTCCCTGATTATTTCTATTGTTGCCAGATCTATTCGAGAAGCTGTTTCTATTGTTATTATTAAATGGATTATTACTTCTTGCTGCACTACTTCTATTTGCAACATTGTTATTATTTCTATACCTATCAGGGTTATTGTTATTATTGTTATTTCCGTATCCATTACGATTGTAATAGTTTGTTTCAGCATGATTAAAATTATTATTATGGTTATTATAATTTCTATTATTATTTTGATTATAATACCCTTGATTTCTGTACCCTGTGTAATTTCTATTATTTCTCTGTGAATTGTAGTTTTTAATGCGTTCATTTTCACGCCTGTTTATTCTGAAAATGCTATTATTATTATTATCTATTTGTAACGATCTCTCTATAGTTACACATTTTTCTACTGCTTCGCTAAGCGTTTTGGGACTACTTGCCACTAATACGTTTTGGTATTCTATATTAACACCTTTTGTAAATACATTTAACGCCATATTTTCGCTCATTTTATAAATCGCGTTTTTAGTTTCTATTGACGGATTTTCTATCGCTTTTATTTCAAAACTACTCAATTGCTCTGACAGTAATGCAACTTTTTCCCTGTAAGCTAAAATACTCATGTTTCCTTGTTTCATTGTGCCTAACTCATTTAAGACTTGTTGCAAAGTTCTAGGGTTTGGGTACGCATCAATTAACAACTTCTTCAACTCCGCAAACGTAGTTGGTCTGTTGGAACGCCCTAAGACACCTCGGACATGCGCAGCTAGTTTGAAGTTATAGACGTACTTAATGAATATCTCTCGGTCTTCTGTTCTCAAAATATCATGTAACAATTCTGTTTGCACTATAAAATCTTCCAACACCTCATATGAACCCTTAAAAACATGTAGGTTTTTACCTACGACATTTATGTCAAAATGTGCCATATTGACAATTTTTTCTTTAAGTGTATCTCTTGGTAATTCTTTAGTTTCTTTTATGACCATACAATTGATCAATTTCTCAACCTTTGTGTATAATTCTCTAAATTTTAATATAACTGACTTAGTCTCTTTTTCTTCAAAATTTTCACCAATACTCTCTACTTCTTCTTTAATATGCGACAAACGCGATAATTTTTCTAATTTATACGCAGAGGTGTAAATTCTGTCTTTACTCTTTTTTAAATTTTTCTCTAGTTTATCTAATTCAATACAATATTCGTGTACTATTTCCATTTAAAATTTAATATATATAATTTAAATTTTATTTTTATATTTTAAAATGCTGGCAACTCTTTTTAATTTATTTTTCTAACATTTTATATTTCTTTGTGAAATTCTTATTTCATTTCTATTGCTTTTAGTGTTTTTTTTTTTCTATTTTAAATTCTCATGTTTATAAATTTTTGTTCTTTTTTTTATTATAAAAATGATAATAAATTTGTTTAATTTGTGCTAAAAAAATTTTGTGCTTCTTGCATTTAAAAGAAAATTTAAAAATAATGTAAAAAATGCTTTTTATTTGTGTTTGGGGCCTTCATTTATTGGAGTGGCCATTTATTTCGGTGCTTCTTTTTGGCTGCCAGTTGGGATGTATTCTTCCATATGCCTGGTTTATTTTTCTTTTGTTCGTTGGGCAGGATCGCCATGTAATGTGTGGATGTATATTTAATAGGTTATTCAGGGGTTTTTAAAATAGACCTGCCTATTAAGGTGCCGGCGCTTAAGAACGCCACTGGCCTAAAAATATTTAAGGCAGTTGGATGCCTGTTTAGAAAGAAGCAGTTTAATGCTCCAAGAGATAAAGCCGATTTTAAGGCTAAATAATGATTGATTTATTTTATGAAAATTTGTTCCTTATATACTAAAATAACAGTACCTTAAAACTACAAAAATTCCTTATTCAATAATATAATTTGTGGTATACACCAACAATGTAATGTATAATAAAAGTAGCAAAAGTTGTTGTGTAAAATAACAATTAAAATAAGGTATACTAGTTGTTGTATTTTTACATTACAGGAATTTGCTTAATTTTAGCATAGCATTGTTGTTGTGTATTGTTAATAAAGGAATTTACTTAAAACTAAGGTTACGAGGGCAGTTCTAAAATTACAAATGTAATAATCAAAGTAAGATTCACTACATGATACTAATTTTTCACATTTTAAAATCTTAGTAATAGATTAATTGTTGTTGTTTTTAAAAATCATTTTTTTCAAATATTTTATATTATATATTAATTAAACATTGTGAGTAGTGTTGAAACTTGGTGGAAAGTTTCAAACCCCTTCGTGGGCGTGACAATATTTGTGAGCATTAATTTTATATGTTCTGAAGCTCTTTATTATTTAATACTTTATATTTCTTTACCTTTTTGCTTAACCTTCATTTAAACAAAAGTTATATCACTTTTAATAAAAAAAAGCCATATATATCCACTGCACTTCGTATTTTGGCTTTATTAATGATGTTGTGACAGCTTTTTTCTTCTTGCAAGTGAACGGGCAGGATCGGGCAGCCAAATATTTTTCATAGTTAGGGCCAATTTTTTACTTGATATTTGAGTTATATTTATTTTTAATTCGTAATTAAATTCCAAATTGTGTTTTTGACTGCATAATAAAAAAAGTACTTAATTGATAATTAAATGAATAATCTTGTGTATTTAAATAATAATTAAGATTTACGAATTTTCATATGTTTTTGACCGCTTGTTCTTCTTATATAAAAATAAAGCGAATAAAATATTTGTGGCTGCTGGAAAATTGCGTAAAATTTTGTCTTGTTTTGTCGCAGTAGGATATCCTTCAATCTTTGTCCTTCGTTGTGTAAACATGTTGTCCAGTTAAACAATTCTTTCTTTTGTCATTGTCGTCAAACATTTTTTATTAAACAAACGAAAAATTTTAAACAAATAAATAAAAAAAAAACAATAATAAAATAACCATACTTACATATAAGAACGCCATAAACATATATACGTCAAAGAAAAAATATAAAAATTACAAAGTGCATATATCTCTACAAAACATTAAAAAAAACTGCATTCCAAAATAACATATACATACATAACATAAAAACAATAAAAACCAAATTCAAAGCAATATATAACGGGTAACAGTGTTGGCACAGTGAACCCGTGACACAAAATAAAAATTATAATTATAATAAATGACCACCTAAGGCTTTTATGGCTCTAAATTAGTGTCAGCCGTTCCATTTTTTCCTAAATAAAAAAAACCATTTGTTATGCTGATGCCGCTGTGTTAGTTGCTATTTGACTGTTCATTGACGCAGGCATAGCACTGGTCACGGAACACTCTAACGACAGCAACGACGGCTTCCGATTTGAATTTTGCATATTTTTATGGTAGTTCAATTCAAAATTGATGTCTGTGACATTAGGGGGCTAAGATCGAATTTTTTTTCTGTGTATGCTCAGATTTGTCTCCATCGGCCGGATGTTTTCGCCTTATGTGAGACCCAGGTGTCTCAAAACTCTGATCCACAGGATTTTCATATACCTGGTTATCACCTCCTATCGCTTTTTAATCTTCACAGGGGTCTTGCAATGTACATACGTAATGAAGTTGTGTACCAGTGCCAGCAACCATTAGGCACGTCTGATACCGAATTTAGCTGTCTTTGGGTTAAATTCAAAATCAGGACACACCATTTACACTTCGGGTTTCTTTACAGAAGTCCAAACACGGCAAGGGATAAAACCTTATCCAACTTCGATTCCCTTTCCGATTCAATTTCAAAGATCCTTGAGAGCTGTCCGAACAGTGAAATTGTCTTTGCTGGTGGTTTCAATTTTCACAATTCATCTTGGCTTCACCATTCGAGCCTCACAACCCCAGAAGGCCAATATGTTGAGCTTTTCGCCGCGCATAATGACCTTGCGCAACTAGTGAATGAGCCAACACATATTTCATATGTTGAAGGGCACAATAATAACACTCTTGACCTTTTTCTCACGTCGCACCCTGAAAAGTACGAAGTACGGTAACTCGGATCATTGTACCATTTCCGAACCCCTTTTCGTTCTCTAATCTTCGCAACGTCTCCCAATCAGCTACGAGACGCTTAAAATATATGTACGAAAAGGCTCGATGGGCAGAGCTCAACGAATTTTTCCGGTATTTCAATTGGAAGCTATGCTTTATAGACAACAACGATGATGCCATGGCGAAAATGGTAGAAAATATAATTTTGCTGGGAATGAAAACTTTCATTCCATCTAAGCAAATTTTGATTGAACCGAAAGTTAAGTCTTGGTTCAATCAGTTGTGCAGAAATGCAATCAGATCCAGAGAGGAAGCATTTAGTGTGTAGTGAATCTTACTTTGATTATTACATTTGTAATTTTAGAACTGCCCTCGTAACCTTAGTTTTAAGTAAATTCCTTTATTAACAATACACAACAACAATGCTATGCTAAAATTAAGCAAATTCCTGTAATGTAAAAATACAACAACTAGTATACCTTATTTTAATTGTTATTTTACACAACAACTTTTGCTACTTTTATTATACATTACATTGTTGGTGTATACCACAAATTATATTATTGAATAAGGAATTTTTGTAGTTTTAAGGTACTGTTATTTTAGTATATAAGGAACAAATTTTCATAAAATAAATCAATCATTATTTAGCCTTAAAATCGGCTTTATCTCTTGGAGCATTAAACTGCTTCTTTCTAAACAGGCATCCAACTGCCTTAAATATTTTTAGGCCAGTGGCGTTCTTAAGCGCCGGCACCTTAATAGGCAGGTCTATTTTAAAAACCCCTGAATAACCTATTAAATATACATCCACACATTACATGGCGATCCTGCCCAACGAACAAAAGAAAAATAAACCAGGCATATGGAAGAATACATCCCAACTGGCAGCCAAAAAGAAGCACCGAAATAAATGGCCACTCCAATAAATGAAGGCCCCAAACACAAATAAAAAGCATTTTTTACATTATTTTTAAATTTTCTTTTAAATGCAAGAAGCACAAAATTTTTTTAGCACAAATTAAACAAATTTATTATCATTTTTATAATAAAAAAAAGAACAAAAATTTATAAACATGAGAATTTAAAATAGAAAAAAAAAAACACTAAAAGCAATAGAAATGAAATAAGAATTTCACAAAGAAATATAAAATGTTAGAAAAATAAATTAAAAAGAGTTGCCAGCATTTTAAAATATAAAAATAAAATTTAAATTATATATATTAAATTTTAAATGGAAATAGTACACGAATATTGTATTGAATTAGATAAACTAGAGAAAAATTTAAAAAAGAGTAAAGACAGAATTTACACCTCTGCGTATAAATTAGAAAAATTATCGCGTTTGTCGCATATTAAAGAAGAAGTAGAGAGTATTGGTGAAAATTTTGAAGAAAAAGAGACTAAGTCAGTTATATTAAAATTTAGAGAATTATACACAAAGGTTGAGAAATTGATCAATTGTATGGTCATAAAAGAAACTAAAGAATTACCAAGAGATACACTTAAAGAAAAAATTGTCAATATGGCACATTTTGACATAAATGTCGTAGGTAAAAACCTACATGTTTTTAAGGGTTCATATGAGGTGTTGGAAGATTTTATAGTGCAAACAGAATTGTTACATGATATTTTGAGAACAGAAGACCGAGAGATATTCATTAAGTACGTCTATAACTTCAAACTAGCTGCGCATGTCCGAGGTGTCTTAGGGCGTTCCAACAGACCAACTACGTTTGCGGAGTTGAAGAAGTTGTTAATTGATGCGTACCCAAACCCTAGAACTTTGCAACAAGTCTTAAATGAGTTAGGCACAATGAAACAAGGAAACATGAGTATTTTAGCTTACAGGGAAAAAGTTGCATTACTGTCAGAGCAATTGAGTAGTTTTGAAATAAAAGCGATAGAAAATCCGTCAATAGAAACTAAAAACGCGATTTATAAAATGAGCGAAAATATGGCGTTAAATGTATTTACAAAAGGTGTTAATATAGAATACCAAAACGTATTAGTGGCAAGTAGTCCCAAAACGCTTAGCGAAGCAGTAGAAAAATGTGTAACTATAGAGAGATCGTTACAAATAGATAATAATAATAATAGCATTTTCAGAATAAACAGGCGTGAAAATGAACGCATTAAAAACTACAATTCACAGAGAAATAATAGAAATTACACAGGGTACAGAAATCAAGGGTATTATAATCAAAATAATAATAGAAATTATAATAACCATAATAATAATTTTAATCATGCTGAAACAAACTATTACAATCGTAATGGATACGGAAATAACAATAATAACAATAACCCTGATAGACATAGAAATAATAACAATGGTGCAAATAGAAGTAGTGCAGCAAGAAGTAATAATCCATTTAATAATAACAATAGAAACAGCTTCTCGAATAGATCTGGCAACAATAGAAATAATCAGGGAAACTAACAAACCCGGATAACAAAGTTTGTTATCCAGAAGGGCAAAAATGTTTCAAAATTTCAAACAATACAGATAATTATATAGCAATTAATTGTAACACAATTAATAAAGAGCTCAAATTTTTAATAGATACTGGAGCCGATATTTCAATTTGCAAACAAGATAATATAGATAATATAGATGAACGTGATATATCATCACTGAGTGGCATTACTGCAGGCACTATAGAAAGTCTTGGTACTGCAAGATTAGCTCTAAAATTAGATAACAAACGTATTATACACAAATTTCACATAGTTGAAGATAATTTTCCAATTAATACTAATGGAATTATTGGTAGGGATATTTTAGAAAAATATGGATGTAAAATTGATTTCGAAACTTATACAACGTCTTTCAATATAGATAATGAAGAAGTTATTCTACCGATAACCCCTAAACGCGTTTATAAAACTGAAATCTGTATACCAGCGCGATCAGAACTAATAGCACCAGTTAATATATGTACCGATGAGGAAAGCATCGTTTTAAATCAGGAAATAAGTCCTGGAATTTTCATAGGAAATAGTGTGATACCAGCCGTGGGAATAAAACACGTGAAATTATTAAATACTACTGACAAAGATATAGTTTTGAATCAGTTAAAATTAGAAACTAAACCGTTGTCGAAGTACAAGATATATAGTTTCAACAAAATAGCTGATAAAAACAAAGAGCGAGTACATAAAGTTTTGCAAGATTTAAAAATAGAATCAATAGATCCGTCAGCAAGACAATCTTTGAAAGATATAATTGCAAAATATAGCGATGTCTTCCACCTTGCTGGTGACAAGTTAACTGTTAATAATTTTTATAGTCAAAAAATTGCGATGGCCGATTCGGCACCGGTTTATATAAAACCATATAGGCTCGCTGAGTCACAAATGAGCGAGATAAACAAACAAGTAAATACATTGATAGAAGATGGCATAATTGAACCGTCCGTGAGTCCGTACAACTCTCCATTGTTGGTAGTACCAAAAAAATCAGCAGATGACACGAAGAAATGGAGATTAGTAGTTGATTTCCGAAAGATAAATGAAAAAATCATAAGTGATAAGTTTCCATTAACTAGAATTGAAGACGTATTGGACAAGCTAGGTAGAGCTAAATATTTTTCTACGCTAGACATGACTAGTTCTTTCCATCAAATCAGTTTAGATAAAGATTCTAGACCAGTAACATCATTTTCTACTAGAAATGGTCATTTTCAATTTACTCGTTTACCCTTTGGATTAAAAATATCATCCAATAGTTTTCAGAGAATGCTCACAATTGCATTGAGTGGATTAGATGCCGAAGCATTTTTATATGTCGATGACATTATTGTGTTTGGTTGTAGTATACAACACCATCATGATAATTTAGTAAAAGTTTTTGAAAAGTTGAGAAAATATAATTTAAAATTAAATACAAATAAATGTTGTTTCTTAAAGACAGAAGTAGTCTATCTAGGTCACCTGATAACTGATAAGGGAATATGTACAGACCCTGCAAAGCATGATGTAATAAAAAACTATCCAGTTCCTAAGAATGTTGATGAAGTCAGACGTTTTGTTGCGTTCTGTAATTACTACAGACGTTTTGTTAAAAATTTTGCAGAAATAGCTAAAGATTTGAATACTTTGTTAAAAAAAGATAAAATTTTTAAGTGGGATGAAAATTGTCAAAAGTCTTTTGAGACATTAAAATCAAAATTAATTAAACCACCAATACTCCAATATCCTGATTTTAGGAAACCTTTTATATTAACAACAGATGCATCCAATTTTGCACTAGGAGCAGTATTGTCGCAAGGTGAAATTGGGACAGATTTACCAATATCATATGCGAGCAAATCGTTAAATAAACACGATATAAATAAACCTGTTATAGAAAAAGAATTGCTAGCCATACATTGGGCAATAAATTTTTTCCGGCCATACCTCTACGGTAGAAAGTTCTACGTAATTACTGATCATAGACCCTTAGTATCATTATTTTCTCACAGAAATCCATCATCGAAGATGACTAGAATAAGATTGGATTTATGTGACTACGATTTCGAAATATCGTATAAAAAAGGTAAAATGAATACCAATGCCGATGCATTATCTAGAATAGTTATAAATAGCGAATCGTTGAAAACGTTAATTCCTACCGAAAGTGAAAATGAACATACACGTAAAGACATATTAGTCGTAACCAGAAACATGAAGAATAAATTAAATGCGCGAAAAGATAAAAAACATATAGTTAATACTTCCAGTAAAGAGACTGATGAAGATTATATTTGGGAATGCACTTCAATCTCTGATATTAAAGGGATGAAGAAACTTAGATTTGAAATAATAAAAAAATGTAAATTAATACAAGTAGAAATACACGATTTAGAAATAGTAGTGAGATGTGGTGATAATCCAACTAACACACAGATGTATTTGGAGAAGCTATTATCAAAAATACTATTAAAGAACGTGAAAGAATTAGCATTAAATGCTAATGATGAAATTTTTAAAGTAATGTCAAAAGAACAGTTTAAAGGAATATTTAAAGAAGTAAGAAGTAAAAGTAAATCAATTTTGAAAATTCTGATATATAAAGAACCAGAAAGAATAACAAATAGAGAAGTACAGAATAGTCTCATTAGTGAGTACCATAGTTCAACGATAGGAGGACATTTAGGTGTCAGAAAAACAACATTAAAGCTTAAACAAAAATATGTATGGAAGAATATGAATAGGATGATTAAACAATATATATTAAATTGTAAAGAGTGCAAAATCAATAAACAAACAAAGCACATTAAAGAGAAATTAACCATAACAGATACGCCAGGGACAAGTTTTGAAACAGTGTCAATAGACACAGTAGGCCCGCTTAGATTTTCGAATAACTATAGATACGTGCTAACTATACAGTGCGATTTAACAAAATATATTATAGCATGCCCCATTGAAACGAAAGAAGCTAAGACTATTGCAAAGGCTCTAGTAGAAAATTTGATTTTAAGGTACGGGCACTTCAAAGTTCTCAAATCAGACAGAGGTACTGAATTCGTAAACGAGTTGATGTCGGAAGTATGCCAATTATTAGAAATAAAACAAGTTTTTAGTACACCATACCACCATGAAACTCTTGGGTCAGTTGAAAGGAGTCACAGAGTGCTAAATGAATTTCTTTTAGGCTTCTGTAAAGATAATGAATGGTACCATTGGATACCTTATTTTTGTTTCGCGTACAACACAACACCACATATGGATACTAATTACACTCCATATGAATTAATATTTGGTAGATTACCAAATTTGCCTAATGACAAGATATTAACTTTCGAACCGGTATATAATATTGATAATTATTCGAAAGAGTTAAAAGCAAGGTTAAAATTTTCATTGCAAAAAGCAAAAGAGTTATTAGAAATATCTAAAATCAAACGCGTCGACCAGTGTGTAAAGTTCAATAAATTAAATTTAAATATAGGAGACATGGTCTTAGTAAAAAACTTTAATAGAAAAAAGAATCAGCCACCTTACCATGGCCCGTATAAAATTGTTGAAACGAAAGGAGTAAACTCTGTCATAGATATAAGAGGCAAAACAAAAGAACTACATAATAATAATTTAAAAAAATATTAATTGTTAAAATATTAGTAAGAAATTTTAAAATTTTAATCCTCAAAATTGTAAAATTTTTCTTAAGGGGTAGGGTGTAGTGAATCTTACTTTGATTATTATATTTGTAATTTTAGAACTGCCCTCGTAACCTTAGTTTTAAGTAAATTCCTTTATTAACAATACACAACAACAATGCTATGCTAAAATTAAGCAAATTCCTGTAATGTAAAAATACAACAACTAGTATACCTTATTTTAATTGTTATTTTACACAACAACTTTTGCTACTTTTATTATACATTTCATTGTTAGTGTATACCACAAATTATATTATTAAATAAGGAATTTTTGTAGTTTTAAGGTACTGTTATTTTAGTATATAAGGAACAAATTTTTAGAAAATAAATCAATCATTATTTAGCCTTAAAATCGGCTTTATCTCTTGGAGCATTAAACTGCTTCTTTCTAAACAGGCATCCAACTGCCTTAAATATATTTAGGCCAGTGGCGTTCTTAAGCGCCGGCACCCTAATAGGCAGGTCTATTTTAAAAAACCCCTGAATAACCTATTAAATATACATCCACACATTACAAGTGTCTGGCGTAATAACCAAAACGCCGATACTAATTTGCTGCACAAAAAAGCGAGATCTTCACTAAAGTTCTTGATGCTCCACGGGATAATGCTAGTTCCTCAATTCCACCTCTTTTAAAGGACGACCATGTATTTACCACCACCCGTTCTCGAGGGAGTATCTGTAACTATGCCAAAAATATTCTTTCGAGCACGTGCAGTTAAAAAGGTTTTAGCGAAGCTTAACGTAAACAAGTCTCCTTGGCCGGATGGTATTCCAGCACTGGTCTTGAAACAGTGCTTTTCGACGTTAGCACGTCCATTGGCGCGCCTGTTCAGCACTTTCTACCATGCTGGTGAATTTCCAAAGTGTTGGAAGGTTGCCAATGTAACGCCGATCCCTAAAAAGGAGGAGGCCAACAATCCTGAAAATTACCGCCCAATTGCAATTTGTTCTGCGCTTTCCAAAGTAATGGAAAGTATGTTGAATTTCCAACTTGTGAAATATTTGGAGCAGTTTACTTAGCGACCGATAGTTTGGCTTTCGTAGGGGCCGCTCTACGGGGGATCTACTAGCTTTCCTTTCGGAAAAGTTGTGTAATAGCATACATCACTTCGGCGAGAGTAAGGTGGTGGCTCTAGATATTTCCAAGGCATTTGATAGAGTGTGGCATGAAGCACTTTTGTTAAAACTGATTGCTTTTGGTGTCGGCGATGGCTTCACTCGATTTGTATCGAGCTTTCTCAGAGATCGCACTATACGAGTTGTAGTAGATGGGGTCTCATCAAACGAGTTCAAGATAAATTCAGGTGTAGCACAAGGCTCCGTTCTTGCTCCTACCCTCTTTCTTATTTTTCTTAATGACCTTCTACGTCAAACTTCCAACCCTATCTACTCTTTTATAGATGACAGCAGCTTAGTTCATTCATATTCATTCAGGAGCAGGCTAAACCCGTCGGAGATCCGGGCAATGCGGCAAAATATGAATGATACACTAAATCGCGATCTCCTTACAATTTCAAATTGGGGTTATGCTAATAGGGTAAATTTTAATGCACGAAAGACCCAAAGCGCAATGCTCACGCACAGATGTATGACCGGAAATGCTGCTCCATCTGTAAACATGGATGGTATAGATATTGAGGAATCAGAAGCTCTTGATGTTCTTGGCATGAAAATTAATTGTGATGTTCGATGGAATGATCACATTTTTCATGTCTCAAAAGAAGCATTCAAGTGCCTCGGCTTTTTAAGACGGTGTAGGACATACTTCACTCCATCTGATCTCCTTAATATTTATACCACCTTTATCCGACCAAAAATGGAATACAACTCTCATGTAAGGGCCGGTGCTTCAAAATCTATTTTGAAGTTACTCGACCGCGTACAGGATAGGCCGAAGAAGCTTATCGGTGACAGTAGGGTAGCCAACTCTATTGACTCACTGGAGCATCGACGCAATGGTTGGTGTGTTTCATTGTTCTATCGCTACTACAGCGGAATGTGTTCTAATGAAATCAGGGAACTTGTTCCCGAAACCCATCACTTTTCACGTACAACACGCTCTTCATCAAGTCGATGATGTCAGTGAACCGCACCACGAATTACAGAGAGAATTTGTACTTTAGCCATACTATTCGCATGTGGAATAAACTCCCCGCAGAGGTCTTTCCAGCCACTTGCAATGTGTCAGGGTTCAAATCGAATGTCCACAAACACTACTCCCTTTATCCTCCATCCCAAAACCTATTTTCCTAGTTCCGGCTCAATGCTTTGCATACGTAGGGGTCATACCCTGAGTGTTGGTCCTAATTAAAAAAAAAGAGGATCAAGGGGTGACCTATATAGGAATCCGAGAAAGTCAAACTGGGACACCTTCAGGGCCACTATAGATAGTAAAGTAAGGGACGCTCCTCTAGGGATTGATTCAACAAGAGGGCTGGAAGAGGAGGTGGATTATTTCGCCAACATATTTAGAGAAAGTTTTGAGCTATCCTGTGCACTAGCTTTCCCAGGAAAAAGGGCACAGCCATCATGGTGGACAAGTGATCTTATAGATCTACGGTCTGCGGTAAGAAGGCAGTTCAATAGGGTAAAACTTACAGGCGGAGTAGAGGATTGGGACCGTTATAAAGTCCTCTACAATTGGTACAAGGGGGACCTCAAGAGGGCGAAAAGAGCCACATGGTGGAATAACTGTCTATCTATCAAGATTTAGGCGAGTGCTGTCGAAGGAGCCTTGGTCACCTGGACATATTTAGAGATGTGATGGGTCATGAATGGAATCCAGCTCTGAAACACTTTGGAAACTCACTTTCGGGACTGTATGGAAGTAGCAAAAGGGGCAACGATGGGGGATACTTTCAAACCCTTATCGTTAGCGCAATCAAGGGAGATAATAACGTACTCTTGTCCCTGGTGAAAATCTTCAGGATATGTTTGAGCAGGAGGGTTATACCCAAAGGGTGGAGAGAGGTTAGGGTAATCTTTATACCCAAGGCTAGTAAAGCAAGATACGCAATGCCAAAGGATTTTAGACTGATCAGTCTGTCGTCCATTCTTTTGAAAACATTAGAGAGACTGATCGACTTACATCTTAGGAACACAATAAAAGCGCAGGTCATCAGTGATGCTCAACGGGCCTATCGTTAAGGCAGGTCTGTTGAGAGTGCGCTTCATTATGTTGTTAATTTTATAGAACAGGAACTGCAACACAAGGATTACACCTTGACTGCATTCTTGGACATTGAGGGAGCCTTTAACAATATTAGGATAGAGGCCAATAGGGAGTCGCCAGAGAAACTCGGTGTTAGTAGCCTCCTAGTGGAGTGGATAGTTCTCATGCTCAGTAGCAGGATTATCAACTTGAGTATGGAGGGGAAGGCCTTAGTAGGTTAGTGACAAGAGGTACGCCGCTAGAAGGAGTATTATTCCCCCTTCTGTGGCTGACGGCTGTTAACTTTATTCTCAGGCGTTTTGAGAGGAACGGTCGGAAGATCATCGCTTACGCTGACGATGTGGTATTACTGGTAAAGGGGAAATTTCTTTCCACTATCTTTCTGGGCTAGTAGTAATGACTAGAAATCAATCCGGTCAAAACTGAGCTAGTTCCAGGAGATAAAAAATATATAGTTTTTTGCTCACTAGGATTAGCGGGGTGGAGTTAAAACTACCAAAGGAGGCTAAATACTTGGGTGTTTTCTTAGATAGCAAACTTTCCTGGAAAAGAAACATACAAGAAAGGTTCAAGAAAGCGATCAAAGCCTACTATACATGCAGGAATTCCATCGGGAGGAACTGGGATCTGCAACCGAAGGTGGTGGCCGGTGATTCCTTATGAATAGTATAGTGGGAGGCATTGGGGAAAGAAAGCCATAGGAAGCTGCTTGCTAAGGTTTAGAGCTGTGTTCAATGGTTGGTGTAATGTGTTTAAGTTTTGCCCTATAGCACTTTAGTTTATTTATAGCTCAAGTGTGTTCTGAGCTAGTTAGTAAGCTGCTACTAGTGATTTACTAGGTGCCTGAATCTGAGAGTCAAAAGCAGTGTAAGTAACGTATTAGGTATTCGTCCTAAACGGAGAAATCAAACTTCACTTGTTTGCTGTTTGTTTAACTCTAATTTTATTAAAACCAAAAACTTATGTGCTAGATACAATTTATAAAATAATTGCACAAACAATTTTGCATTCGCAATCAAAACAATAATAAAGAAGAAATCAAATTACAATGTTGAAAACTGGTTAAATACTTGATATTCTTCTCAATTAGTACCCACTTTACGAAATTTGTAAAGATGGACAATTGAACGCTGATGAGAGGTGTAGCGGCCTTGAAATCAGTACTGATACGTTCTGCTAAAAAAACTGATTGGATATAAATAATAATATTTTCCAACACAAAAAAACTCTTAGTAATTTAAAATTTTCATTAATTCAATAAAACTGAACTTGAGCCTGATAATATTACCTTTCTTATTTCTTTTTCATTATTCACCACAAATTCACATTCAGTTTCATTCTTATTAAGTAAATTCCTATCGCACTTATTTTCTAACAATTTTAATTTTGAACATTTTATTGCATAAAGCAAATGATCAATATTTGTAAGTTTTTTATTCTTATCAAAATTTAACTCAGCGTGATTGACAGGTGTAGGAAAAGGGACCACCTTCAAAATTGGAGAAGATTTCATTGTATTAGGAATTTGAGCTATGAAGTACAGCACATCTTCTTGTTGCCATAAAGAAGTTTTAATATATTCAAATTGATTTGTATCTAGTTTAGAAATTCTGTCTGGATCTATTAATTTTGGATTCAGGAAACCGTGTTTTCTCAGAACCAGTCCCAACTGAATGTCTTTCAAATGTTCGTAATAACTCCTTACGTTGTCCAAAAATCCGTCCGATATCACCTTTCTAACAATTTGGTTCTGAAATACATTTGTAGCATTTTTCAAATCTCTAATAAATTGGGTTTCGTTGTTTATGTGAGACAAAATGTTGTTATTGTCGTCCTGCGTCAATGTGCTATCTTCAACTGTTTTCAATCTGTTCTGAATTTCGAGTTTGTCTTCGTCGTCAAGAGTTCCAAACAAAAATTTAAGACCACTGCCCATGAAATTGAAAAGTCCGCGTTTGTGCCTAATATTAAACAACCTCCTTTCAGCGTCGACCATTCTGAGATATCTTCTAATCATGGTTGTCTGCAAAAATTCATTTTTATTAAATTCTTTCTCCAAAAGTTCATACGCTATTTGAATTTCTGTTTTGTTAATTCTTAATATAAGCTCGTTGTACTTATCAGGCATATGTATCGTTCCCCTCTGTAGTACCACATAACCCCGGTCACTGTTTATTTCCTGAACCTGTTTCATTTGGGGCGCTACTGTCACCATCAGCAAGAGGCATATCATTATCGATAGTATCATCATCGGTACTTTGATTCCTGGAAGAAGTATTTTTATGAGAGTATTTTTTCTTTTTAGAACACGTTTTATATTTTTTTATGTTTCTACTTTTTAGTTTAAAAATGTAATGCTCATCATCTTCCTTACGTAAGACCTGCGCATTCTTAAATCGATTTGCTTTTTTATCTAACCGCTTTCTTGAATTTTCAGCATTCAAGAAACGTGTATCCACTTCATAATCTTTCCTAGTCTTATTGGCGTTATTTATTCTACTTTCCTTTACAGCTTGAGCATCTTTTTTAGGATGTTGTTTATTAAAGAAAATATTGTAAGGAGTTTCCCCAGGAGTTGAGTGTATTAAATGTGATTATAAGTGAAAACTGTTTGTTCAATCGCTATTTACTTTAATTTCTGATCACTGCCCGTGTTAATAATTCTTAACTTCTCATTTAAGGTTTTATTAAGTCTCTCAACATCTGCTATTCCTGTTTTTCCTGTTGTGACTTCGAGCCCTATGTTTAGAGTTTTATACCAGTCCTACAAACTTACATTAACTAATCCTGCATCTTGATCAGTTTTAATAATTTTTGGGGGACCCTTGGTATTAAATACCTTCAGCAACGCTCTTTTTGCTTCAACCCAATTGGTATGGTGTAGACTTTCCATCATTGCATATTTAGAGAAAATATCAATACATGTGGGATATGAATAGTTATCCCACTTCCAAATGTCAACAATATACCTATCCCGAACACACCTTAAAAGGCATTTTTGCTATTCTGTGATCGAACTTACACTGGTTGCATAATGCGCAATAATTTATTATATTCGATATTTCAGCAACATAATTGGGAAAGTAGTATCTTGTTCTAAATTCCGCTTGTATTTTTTCTATTCCTTGATGCAACCCTTTTAAATGTATTGTTAAAATTATTTCTTTAAATCTGTCATAAGATGTTACATCCTCTAAAAATGTTGTAGCTCCCCAGCAAAAAATTATTATGTTTCTGGAAGCAGTAACAAAATTTCATGCTTTCGAAATGTGCAGTTTTGAAGCGCTTCCGAGGCTGCACAAAAAGAAGGCAGAGAGATCGCTCAACTTATTTTTAAGCACGTTGAAGTTGGTCGGCTGTTTACATTTAGTTGACACGAATAATAAAGTATACACCGAATGGTAGAAAAAATTTCATTTAGATGCTCTCCGCCTCTCTCTCTTTCTCTCATATTTATTTATTTAAACTTGTGTATTTGCCTACAGATGAATTATGTATGCTAGTAGATGACGCAGTAAAACGAAGGCATAATTAAGATAATTTAAACATGATTTTAACGCATTTCGGATGTTTAGAAAAAAGCGCTCTTTTATGTAAAAAACAAAATCAACAAAAATCATGCATGTTCGAAACGCTTTTCGGAGCAGTAAGCACAACAAAAACAAACATCTCTCGCTTACAAACCTGCTTCGGCCGAAGCAGCAGTTTTTGCTGGGTCTAAAAATGCGATTTTTCTTTGTTTGTCTCACAAGATTTGCATAAACAGATTGAAACAGCACAAAATCGTTATCACTTTCGAAAAATACTGCCGCCGCACAGTGGGGATTTGTTCATACAAGCTTAGAAAAAACTATAAGACGTGCTCGTAGAATGTTAAAATTTTTCTCTGAGCCTTTGGTTAGGTCAATTAAGAAAAATATAAAGTTTCATGAAAATTGGGCACGCCCACCTCCCACCTCCCATAGAACCCGATATTTATTTTTGGCCGAAACTTTTTGAAATTTGGCACAGAGCATTATATTAACTTAATTAAGAAAAATATAAAGTTTCATCAAATTGGCCACGCCCACCGCCCATAGAACCCGAAATTTATTTTTGGCCCAAACTTTTTGAAATTTGGCACAGAGAACTATATTACCTTAATAAAGAAATATATAAAGTTTCATCAAAATAAAAAACAGATGAAAGTAATTGTAATTCTTGATTTTTCTAAATTCGTTTAAGCTCAATCCGACTAGTGGTTCTTGAGTTATGTTAAACAAATTGACAGGTGGCACTTGAAATTGATTAAAAATGTAAAAACATATATAATACAATGTATTAGAAGTGATTTCGAAGTGTGGGAAAGTATGGCTAAAATTGCAGGTCCAAATGTTTGGAAAAAAAGGGATTTTTGTTATATGTTCATAAAAATAAATAACAAAAAAAACTTAAGTCTCTGCAGAGTTTATTTTTTCAATTTTAGTATACTGAAATATCCTACTTTAAATAAAAAATAAAAGGAAAAACAAAATTTTACATTTATTTGAGCATGTACTCAAGTATTTATGTTTAAAATTTTATTTATTTGTTGCGGGTTAGCAATATCTAGATATATATTTCAAAAACTCACATGATGAATTGGTATAGCTACCAACGAAATATATATCTAGATATTGCTAACCCGCAACAAATAAATAAAATTTTAAAAGGAAAAGCGTTAGCTCACATAATAAAATAATATTCGTCTTGAAATTCTTAGGTTTAAATTAAGTTGTTTCGGTAAAACGTACTAGTACTGAGTTTGAGACGGCTATAAAAAAAACTAGCAGTCAGATCGGAGTAATTCTTTTTGATTTGATTGTACTATTTAGTCTAAAATTTCCAAATATCACTGCATATTGCATGAAGAGTATGTTGACAATTTGACTTTTTTCCGCGACATCCCCAGTGTGCGCCGTAACAGCAGCCAGCCTTTCTAAAATAATGTACTTTGCAAAATCCTGATCATCAACGTAATCTATAATAGTTCTAGTATTTCTGAATACGATTTTTAGGGTTTGCTTTTGCACAGTAGCTCTCCTAAGCAAAAACTGTCTACGGAAAACGTTTAAAGGTCTCTCTGAAATGAATATGAAATTTGAATTATCCTCATCTGCAGAGTGTATTGGTGCTATATCCGAAGCGAAAAAATACATGAAAAAACTTTAGCTGCACCCAAATCCACTTGCGCGCAGTATTCTAGAGTATAGAGGCCACACCCGGCTTAGGAGGAGGGATACTCTTTCTATCAGCCGTACACGAGAGATGTAAAAACAACAAAAATCAACCGTTTAAACTAAAAATTTTGTTTAGCATTGGCTAAACATATATTTATCCTTTTTAGATTTAAGATTTGAACAACTTATTGATGTTTCAATTAAATTGAAGATTCAATAAATAATAAAATAAAAAAAAAAAAAAAAAACTATCCGAAGCTATACTGTTCATATTGCATTCGTCATTTTTTACTCGTGAAAGAGCATCAGCCACCCGATTTTCTTTCCCTGGAATGTATTTCACTTCATAATCGTTCAATTTTATCTTCCACCGCTGCAACTTGGAATTAGGCTCTTTTAAATTATGCAGCCAATGCAGAGGTTTGTGGTCACTGTTGACAACAAATCATCTACCATATAGATAATGCCGGAAATATTTCGTTGCCCAGACGATTGCTAAAAGTTCCTTCTCTGTTGTGGAATAGTTTGTCTCATGTTCATTGAGAGTTCTACTCGTAAAGCATATGGGATGACCACCTTGACTAAGAACCGCTCCCAAAGCCACATTAGATGCATCAGTAGTAAGAGTAAATGCTTTCGTAAAATCTGGACTTTTTAATATAGGATCACTTGTTATAAGGAGCTTTATTGTTTCAACTGCCTTAACATATTCGCTGTTATGGCAGTCAACTTTTTGACCCTTTTTCAAACAAGTTGTTAGGGGCTTACATATATTTGCAAAATCCTTTATAAACTTACTGTAAAACCCCGCAAGCCCTAAAAATTGCTTGATTTGTTTCTCATTTTCTGGAATTGGGAAATTTTTAAGTGCTTCAATTTTTTTTGGGTTTGGCTTTATACCATTCGGAGTGACAATATGTCCTATAAAATCAGCCTCCGACTTCATAAATTCGCACTTATGTACCTGTAGTTTTAAATTAGTTTTCTTTAATCTTCTGAATACCCTATCCAACGAATTTACATGCTCTTGCAAAGAGGTTCCAAAGACGATACCAAACAATGAGTACCCACTAAATCACCAGAACAGAGCTTGCGATAATCTATCACAATTCTCCACTTGGTCTCTCCAGAGGCGTCCATTTTTTTTGGGACAACCCATAACTGAGCAGAATAAGGCGATTGGCTGTGCCTTATTATCTTTTTGTTAAGCATTTCTATAATTTGCCAATGAGTACTAAATCACCAAGAACAGAATTCATTAAACGCTGAAAAGTAGCGGGGGAGTTCTTCAAATCCATAGGCATTCTGAGAAACTCGTAATGACCATCTTGTGTAGAAAATGCGGTTTTTGCACAACTTGCCTCATCGATCTCCACCTGATGAAAGCCTTTCGACAAATCAAGGGTAGAAAAATAAAGACAACGACCCAGTTTATCCAGGATTTCATCCATGTTGGGAATCCGAAATGGGTCATCAATTGTTATGTCATTTAGCTTGCGATAATCTACCACATTTCTCCACTTGGTCTCTCCAGAGGCGTCCATTTTTTTTTTGGGACAACCCATAACTGAGCAGAATAAGGCGATTGGCTGTGCCTTATTATCTTTTGGTTAAGCATTTCTATAATTTGCCTGTTAACCTCCGCCTTATGCACCTGCGGATAACGGTACGCCTTAACATAAATTGGACTTTCATGTTTTGCCACGATTTTATGTTTAATGGCATTTGTAAAGGTCAATTTATCATTATCCAAATGAAAAAGCGATTTATATTTGCTGAAAAGTTTTTCTAATTCTGTTTTCTCTTCTTTATTCAAATGCTGAGTTCTATGTATGTTATCAATTTGTTTTTCCTCCGAACAATTTATACTAAAATTCCCTACCAAATCAGTATAATTATGCATGTCTCTATCAATAAATTTATAAATACTTTTGTTTAGCTTTATAGTTTGTTTTCCCAGATCAATTACCGCACTTAATTCTTCTAAGTTATCATATCCCATTAACCCATCATAATTATTTGAAAATGTATGGACATAAAATTCTATTTGCTTTTCATGTCTCTCATCAAAAATGGTTTGTTTTTTTCTTAATTCTACCTTTCCTGCAACAGTGGTAACAGTTATTGGTACCACCATCCTAATCTGATTATTCAACACTCCAGGTCTGATCAAGATCACGGAAGACCCAGTGTCTATCAGAAAAATATAAAATTTCTTATCTATTTTTAATTTTATTTTTGGTAACATCCCCAGGCCCTTGCATGAAAATTTTCGGGTTCAACTTCCATAGGCGCAGGAGCTACATAACGTCTAATTCTCGATTGAGTTGAGTCATACTCCCTCTGTCTTTTTGGATTTCAATAGTCATAGTTATATTGAGGATAATTATGATTATTTTGCGAGCAATTAAGATTATTCTTTGGGTGATCAACTAACCGAGTATTTGAACTGTATGTGTTAGTAGTCTGTGGTGGTATAAAATTTTTGTCGATAAATTCCTGAATTATTTGAAGGATAGTTATGTTCTAAAAATTTGTCCGAAAAGAATGTTTGAAAATGCCTAGCTTGGCGATATCTTTAATCTAACCGTGGAATATAATTTGAGTGATTACCATTGCTTTGACCATAACTTTTATTTCTACCGTATGTCCTTTGTGGTGTAGACTCTAGTTCACCATTCGCCGATAAAACCCTAATTGCCTTCAGATCGGATGCTAAATTTGCATTCATTAAGGTACGGTCAGATTTGTAAAACATTTGACCAAAAACATGAAATTTTTGATTGCCGTAAATCTGACCATAAAATATTTTTGAAGGCAAACAATATTTACAGAAAGCAAATTTGTTTGACGGCAAAAAAAATTTCTCTAATGTGAACATAGTGTGACCACCCTATGTCAAACATTTTTCGTCTGTTTGGTCAAAAATTTATTTAATCTTACAAAATTTTTGTAAGAACAAACATTGGCAAATGACAGCTGTTGCCAACAGTGATGTTACTTCTAGCGTAGAACCATAATATTAAATTACGAAAAGTTTTGCTTCTTTACAAAACCATTTAGCCAGAAGTTAACTTTATTCAAAGATATGACGTTTCAAAATTTGTAATGTAACTTCTTTCCCAAAAATGGCTAAAAGAAAATACATTTCAAGAAAAACAATATACATATGTACATATATATGTATATGCATATATGTATACAGAAATTTTTTCGTAACAAATCTAGTTTTCCTTATGTTGTAGGAAATTGAACAATAATAAGAAAATGTAAATAAAAAATTTGCACTTAAATATTTTCTCATCCATGATATTTCCCGACGCAGGGCTATTTAGAAAAGATTCTCTGTACATATCTTTTAAAAGACACCAATATTATCCCATTATCTTTTCAACTTTCATATGAAAACTTCATGGGGGTTATTATGCATTTTGATTCGAATCGAAAATGCTTTCGAAAGGAACTTATTGCTTTCCGAAAGGGATTAAAACAATTTCCATAAATTAAGAAAGTTCGGAAATAAATTTTCGAAAATCGATGTAATACCATTCGTAAATTTTCCGATTCGAATCGAAATACATAATAATCCCCCAGAAGCATATTACTCGAAAAATATGGATCGCAGCTAACTTACAACATAAGCTAATTTTTATTTCTTTTGAACCGGTTTGGCTAAACTAGCTTTGTCAACACATATCATCAACAACAAACATACAGTTGATTTTGATAATGTGAGAATTTTAGACAGAGAAAATATAGAGAGAAAAAGATACACAATTGAAAGCTTGCGCATATAAAAGAACATAGAGAGAACGATGAACATAAAAGAGGACACCGACAATATCGGCGCTAGTTATATTGTTGCAATCAAATAATAACACCAACTGTGTGTGTTTTTACAGTATAATTTTATTTATTAATTTTTTAAAAATTTTTTTCGGCATTAAAAAATGTCAAAAACAATTTCATATTGCAATTCTTTTTAATTAACATTTGTATTATTGTAAGTAAATAATGTACGGTGCAAGGTATATTAATTATAAGGTAGTCGTATTAGCTAAAATTGACATCAGCTGATTGATTTTTTGTTGTCAAAACTTTGTTATGTTTTTATAAAAATATTGTGACATATTTTTTTATTTAATTAAAATTTAAAAAAGTGAAAAAACAAGCGTGAAAAATTTTTAATATTTAATTAAAATTAAAAATATCGGTTAAAATGCGTGTATGTAGTGTCTGCAAAAAAAATTTGCAAATGGGGAAAGAAAGTTTTTCCAAGTACCCAAATAAAAGACACATCCTGATTTTATACATACATACATCTATCAACACCTTTTTGTTTTCTGTATTGTAAATAATTTTAACTTATATTTTTATTTTACGCAATTGATTTTTTTTTTAATTTAATTTTTGTTTTGTTTACACATCACATTTTGACAACAGCCAAGTTTTTACACTAACAAAATGCCTGTTGTTTTTGTGGCGTTATATTTGTTTTAGGGACAAGACTACCTAATTTATTATACCATGGTACGGTGAAAAAACTTTTTCAAAATATACATATAATGTTTTTTAAATTTTAAATAGACAAAACAATTGACGAAACGTTGGGTAAAAAATGTAATAAAGCTGTTTTATTAACATTAACTACGTTAGGCCTTATTAGCTTAAAGATTGAAAAATATCATTATCAACAAAATTGCATCATTGGCCAAATAATTCCTACAACACATATTGCTAAACTAGATTTAAGTCAGTTCTTCATATTAAAATAAATATATTTTTATTTACGTAACATACCCCGTTTATACGCATTTCTTAATAGCAAATAAAACTATTTGCAAAAACTTAACTCACTGTTTATACGCAAATATCATTCAGAAATATTGTTATATTTTTTGTATGGACGCGCAGTAAATATATAGTCATCTGGTAGCATCACACATCTTATTTGCAAATAGCTTGTTATTTGCAAATATTTTTCGAAACATTTTAAGTTACAATAAAAAAGTAATACGGCAACGCTTTCCACTCTTATTTGCAAATAAGAAGTGCGTATAAACGGGGTAACAGACAACTTTACAAATCCACCGAATATTGGAGTTGCAAGTATATCACGTCTGTTCTGCAAATCACAAAGTGATTTCAAAATCACAATTGCAATTTTATGCTGTTTTGCAAATCACAAAAATGTTTACTTTTCGATGTGTTTTTGGATTTTCGAAAACACAATACAACAGCTGACTTTTGTTTTGATGTGGCGACATTTTTTATGGATTGAAAAATAAATAGTGTTTTAAACAAAATATTTAAAGAAAATAATATTTTAATATTTTGTAATGGTTCCGGTGTATGGAAGTATTTATTGAAAAATTATGAAGATATGCCGGCGCTAATAAACGCCACTGGCAAATATATCTACTTGGCAGATGTATGCCAAAGTGAGTATGCCGATTTAATTAGACTTATAAAAAGATATGTTTTTATAAGTCTAATGCCGATTGAAGGCAAAGTATTGATTAATTTTATTTTCAAAAATTTGTTCCTTATATTCTAAACTAACTGTATTCTAAAACTACAAAATTTCTTATTCACTAAATATAAATGTAGTTTGAGAAAATATAAAATACATTATACATAATTGTTGTATTGCAATAACAACATGTTCAATATAGAACAATACAATTGTTGTAATATAAAAAATAACAATCGTATTATGTTTGCTGTAATAATGGTAGTAACATTAAAAAAGTGCCGTGTGCAAAAGTAATATTAAGAACAGTGAGTGCAATAAGTTTACTCACTTATAAAATATAATAATACATATAATATTATATTATTTAGAATGCACTACACCCTTCCCCTTAAGAAAAATTTTACAATTTTTAGGATTAAAATTTAAAATTTGTTTGTTTTTGTTTTGTGTTTTTTTTTTTTTTTTTTTTATATTTTTTTAAATTATTATTATGGTATTCTTTGAATTCATTACCTATTTCTAAAATAGAATTGACTCCTTTTCTTTTGACCATTTTATATGGACCATGATATGGTGCCTGATTTTTTTTTCTGTTAAATTTTCGAACGAGTACTAAGTCTCCTTCTTTTAAATTTAGGGGATTAGTTTTTAAACATTTGTCTATTTCTTTTTGTTTCGACTTTTCTAAATATTCTCTTGCTTTAGTTATAGAATATTGTAATCTGAACCTCAATTCTTGGGCATAATTTTCAGGGTTGTAAATTGGTTTATTACTTGAAATTTCTTCATTAGGAAAGTTCGGTAATTTGCCAAATATTAGCTCATATGGCGTGTAATTTGTGTCTATATGAGGTGTTGTGTTGTATGCGAAGCAGAAGTAAGGAATCCATTTGTCCCACTCATCATTCTTACAATAATTTAAAAGAAACTCATTGAGTACTCTATGATTTCTCTCTACTGATCCTAGAGTCTCATGGTGATATGGTGTGCTAAAAACTTGTTTAATTTGTAAAATGTTGCATACTTCAAACAATAATTCGTTTAGAAATTCAGTACCTCTGTCAGATTTGAGAACTTTAAAGTGTCCATATACTAAAATTAAATTTTCTACTATATTCTTGGCAACTGTTTTTGCATCCTTTGCTTCTATAGGACATGCTACAATATACATATTTTGTCAGATCATCTTGCATTGTTAAGATATATCTATACTGGTTTGAATACCTCAATGGGCCTACAGTATCTATTGATATTGTTTCGAAACTTGTTCGTGGTGTATCAGTAATGATTAGTTTTTCTTTTGTGTGTTTGGTCTGTTTATTTATTCTGCACTCGTTGCAGTTTTGTATATGTTTTTTGACCATTTTTCCCATGCTCTTCCATATATATTTTTGTTTAAGTTTTAGGGTAGTTTTTCTTACACCTAAATGACCTCCTAAAATTGAATTGTGATATTCATTAATTAAATTGGTTTGACGATTTTTGTCTGTGATTCTAATGGGTTCTCTATATAATAAAATATTTAAATTCTCACACTCATTTCTTTTTAATTTATTAAAAATATTCTTAAATTGTTCAATGTTTATATTCTTGAAAATAACATCATTATTTTTTTTAGTGCTTGTTACAATTTATTTTGTAACTTATTTTTTAGAATTAAAAACACAAGAGACTATTATGATTTTAGTTATTACTTTAATTTTATTTACTTTTCAATTTTTATTACTTAATCTAATTTTGTTATTTTATAACCGTCTCAGGGACCCGCTTTTTAAGGCTGGTGTTTGATCAGGTTTTGGTTTATACAAATATATTAAGCCTTCACAGGGACCCGCTTTTTAAGGCTGGTGTTTGATCAGGTTTTTGTTATGTGTGTTATGTGTTAAGAACTGACTCGACTAGAGCTGACTTCACTGACTACAGTTGACTAGCGTTGAATGGATAGACTGAATAATAGACTTCCATACCAAATCACCCTCCACTTTTATACCCACTTTTGTGCTGCTCGATGAACGGTGCTGCTGACGTTCGCTGCCGCTGGCGTGGTCGTTGCTAAGTGTGCCAGTATGCAAATTCAGCATATTCTGTAGGAAAGTTACTGACATATGCATGTATGCAGCGGTATTGCATCGTCAGCATATATCTGTAGGAAAATTACTGGTAATTACTTCAGTAATGCATACAGCGGTATTTTGCTGTCGTTGGTATTTTTGTTGGTTGAGGGAAAATAACTCAACGTCAGTATGTGTGTGCAGCGTATGTTCCGCTGTCGCTGATACTTCTGTTGGTTAGGGGAAAATGACTCATAACATGCTAATTTGTGTATACCTAGGGATAGCATTTTTGGTAAAAGTTTCTCCAATGACATTTGTATGTTCGATGGATTGTCGCTGCACCTAATTACTATCTCTACATCACTAATTGCAATATCGGGTATTTTGATTTTTGAATCTAATTAAAATTTTAATATTTTCATATTTTTGACATCTGAGATTGACGTACATTCCTATATAAAAAGTTGATCAGGCTTTTTATTTGAGCCGTTATTGTCATTCTCCTTGTTACATTTTTGGTTTAGATTTTTTCTCTAAAAATGTTATTGGTGTTCTGTTTGCACGTCCAATTGTGCTACGAACATTTGTAGTTAATTTAAAATTGTAAACATATTTTATAAAAAGCTCTCTCTCTTCTGTAAGAATCATATCGTGCAATAGTTCTGTTTGCAACAAAAAGTCTTGCAACGCCTCATACGGACCCTTAAACACATGTAGATTTTTACCTACGACGTTTATGTCAAAATGAGCCATATTTGATATATTACCTACTTCTTCGTCTGATTTTAAATTGGTATCTTTACTTTCTTTTGTAAGAAGATTTTTTATAAGTGGTAACACTCTACTATATATTTCTTCAAATTTCTGAAATAATTTTTCGCAATTTTCTTTAATTAATGATTGAGAATATTTTTCGTATTCTGTTTTTATTAATTACAAACGTTTTAATTTTTCTAATTTATATTCTTCGGTGTAAACTCTATTTTTACTTTTGTTAATATTTACTTCAATTTTCTCTAATTCGTTTATAAATTTTTCTATAGATTCCATTTAATACAGTAAGGGTTTTAGTCGCATATGAATACTATTTTTAAATTCTATTTTAGTTTGATCCACTATGGCAACTCTTATTTATTTTCTTACTTTTCACATATTAAACTTATATATATAGTGTCGCATTTATTCACCTCAGTGTGGTGATTTTTTAAAATTTTTGACATTCCTTTTTATTGTGAAATTCTATTTCATAATTGGATTTTATTTAATTTGTCGGGTGTAGTAAAGTTTTTTTTATGTGAAAAAGTTTAGTGAAGATTAGTGTAGTATTTATTTTTATATTGGAAATAATATTATTATGTACATTTCAGCATGTGTCTTAAAAAATTCATGTTGTATATGTTTATAATATATTATTTTAATATATTTCATCAAAATTTATTTGTATGTATACATACATGTGCGAAAAAAAAATTTCATTATTTATATAAATGAAAAAAAATATTTTTATTTTAAAGAATTTAAAAAAAAAATATTATTACAAAAATTTATTTGTTTTTGTAGTTGTCCTTTTCGGCTTCCAATCGGCCGATCTGCAACCATATTTCGGACGCAATTTCCCAGGATGGTGGTGGTGTTTGGTTCAGTGTATTTCTTAGTGCTGCCAGTTTACGGCGCAGTCTTACAATTGTTCCTCCTCTCCGGTGTCTTGGCCTGATGACAGCTGGAATCTTGGTCAGTTCGATCTCCTTCTTGTTTTGCTGTCTTTTACGGTATTCAGCAATGGTTAGTGGTTTGGGGCCTGTGTTTGTTGCTTCACGTGCTCCTTTTCCGGGTAGATTTCTGTTATTTGGCAGGATCGCCATGTAATGGTTCCGGTGTATGGAAGTATTTATTGAAAAATTATGAAGATATGCCGGCGCTAATAAACGCCACTGGCAAATATATCTACTTGGCAGATGTATGCCAAAGTGAGTATGCCGATTTAATTAGACTTATAAAAAGATATGTTTTTATAAGTCTAATGCCGATTGAAGGCAAAGTATTGATTAATTTTATTTTCAAAAATTTGTTCCTTATATTCTAAACTAACTGTATTCTAAAACTACAAAATTTCTTATTCACTAAATATAAATGTAGTTTGAGAAAATATAAAATACATTATACATAATTGTTGTATTGCAATAACAACATGTTCAATATAGAACAATACAATTGTTGTAATATAAAAAATAACAATCGTATTATGTTTGCTGTAATAATGGTAGTAACATTAAAAAAGTGCCGTGTGCAAAAAGTAATATTAAGAACAGTAAGTGTAATTAGTACACTTACATATAAATATAATAATACATTGTCTATGTTAGTAATATTAATAGAGTGCCGTGTGCAAAAGTAATATTAAGAACAGTGAGTGCAATAAGTTTACTCACTTATAAAATATAATAATACATATAATATTATATTATTTAGAATGCACTACAATTTTTAATAAAATTTCAAATATTAAAATTCAAAAAGTTTTGTACGCAGAAACCTTTTTTTGTGATTTCAAATCACTTCCACAAAAAGTGATTTGCAGAAAATGCAAATATAGTATGTGTAACAAATTTTTACTAAACTATCTGGGAAATCATATTTTTAAATTTTGTCACTTTGGTTAAACCTTTGTATTAAATATTTTGTTTGACATAAGTGTGACCGCACAGAAAATATTTTTTCCCATGTTTGCACATGACACTATTTGATGGATGTTTTACCAAACAAAAATGGTCAAATAAATATGCGATGTGTGACCACAAAACAAATTATCTTTAGTTTTGAAAACATTTTATTGCGATATGGGGAAACATATTTAAAGCAAAGGTTTTCTCAATGTGACCGTACCTTTAGAGTTGTTAAGTGGTTAGGTAGTTCCTTTTTTAATTGAGTCAAAATAAGCAACAAAATGCTTCAAGAGTTGCCTTTCATTGCAAAAAGAATAATACTATTCATTTTTAACAGTATTCTACGCCTAGAACACTATTCAATAAAATGGAAGGTTTCGATGATTACTATGATACCAAAGCCCGGCAAGGATCATACGAAGAATAAATCGTATAGGCCCATTAGTTTATTGCCCAATATTTCAAAACTATTTGAAACGCTTTATATGAGCTAGCTGATGCCTATAGTGACTAGAAGTGGATGCATTCCAGATCATCAATTCGGTTTTCGCAGACAACATAGCACAATTGAGCAAACTCACAGACTTGTGAATGTTGTCAGAGACACTTTTCAAAAAAAGAAATATTGCTCTGCGCTCTTTATAGATGTCTCTCAAGCTTTCGATTAAGTATGGCACGAAGGTCTTATACACAAATTAACGCAAAATCTTGCCGCAAACATCGTCAGACTTTTAAAAAACTATTTAAAGGAACGTAAATTTGTGGTTCGAGAATGCAATTTTTTAAGCCCTCCGCAGTCAAGGCAGCATCTTTGGTCCCTTGCTGTACTTAATATATGCCACTGACTTACCGTTAAGCAATAACATTCATACATCAACATTTGCTGATGATACAGCTTTTCTAAGCGTTCATGAAAATCCAGTAGATGCTTCCCGCAACTTACAAGAGTACATATCAAAATTAGAAAAGTGGCTCAAACAATGGCGTATAAAAGTTAACGAGCAGAAATGTGTACACGTCACTTTTACGTTGCACAGAGAAACATGCCCGCCAATAAAAATCAACACCGAGACTATACCGCAACACACTGTAGTCAAATATCTAGGCGTTCACCTTGATTGACGTTTAACATGGAAACCGCACATAGACGCAAAGCTGATCCAAATGAAATTAAAAGCAGCCCAAATGAATTGGCTTATGGGAAGAAATTCTATACTAAGCCTAGACTGTAAACTTCTCTTATACAACGCGATCCTGAAACCAATATGGTCCTATGGAATCCATTTATGGGGCACTGCCTCAGCATCAAATGTCGAAAAAATTCAAAGGCGACAGAATAAAATTCTACGTACAATAACAGCAGCCCCCTGGTATATTCGAAACCAGCGAATTCACAAAGATCTTGATGTTCCGTTGGTGAAGACAGTATTTTCAAAACACGCTAAAAAATATATAAAAAAACTTGAGTTGCACCCAAATGTACTTGCACGCAAAATTCTACATTATAGAGGCCACACCCGGCTGAAAAGGAGGAATACTCTTTTTCTCAGCCGAACACGAGAGATGTAAAACTAAAAAAACTAACCGCTGAAACTAATAAACTTTGTTTAGCATTGACTAAACATATATTAATCTTTATTTTTAGTTTTAAGATTTGAACAACTTATTAATGTTTCAATTTATAATTGAAGATTCAATAAATAATATAATTATCAAAAAAAAAAAAAAAAAAAAAAATTGAGTCAAACACGCTTGATTTAATTCTGTATTCAAAAAATTTCTAGTAGAAATATCATCTGACTTTAACTTAATTGCATCTTTAATTCGACACACTTCACTGTTTAATCTATCACAAAATTCTTTCACATTTTGCTTAAATCTAATGTTATTTATTTCTAATATAAGCCTGGTAACAGTCGTACGCTCACCAAATTCTTCTTTCAGCAACAGCCTCAAAGAAATCCAGTCCATTGGTTGCTCACGTCTCAAAATGTCCAAAGCTGATCCTCTTAGCGTGCTTGTTATGCAACCAAAATAAAATCTTCGTTCTTCAATCGATACAGATGGATCCATTGGCAGTACTGTCGAAACACTGCCCACAAAAAGCGCCAAGTAGTTTTTATCTCCATCAAACGGCTGCAGAAGCTTCACATTTTGCATAAACAAATCTCTTCTGTCTTTTGCTGCTTCCAGTTTTCTTTCTTTTTCGCACAAGGTTATTTTTTGTATCTGTTGTATCAAGTTTTCCACTTCATCCATAAATATTTTATATTAAGTAATTTTAACTTTTATATTTAGGTAGTTGTTATATAGTCTGTTACTTGAAAATTAACTGATGTATGTTACTTTTCTTTGTCAAAAAAATCTTGTAACATGTTCACTTATCTTATTTGCTTAAACGATTTGTTATTTAATTTGTTAACGTGGTTCTTTAATTTTACTGTAATATGTTCACTTATATTATTTGGTTAAACGATTTATTATTTAAATTGGTTAAACGTGATTCTTTTATTTTTCTAAATGAAAAAAATGACCGACTGCGTCAGTAACGTATTAGGTATTCGTCCTAAACGGAGAAATCAAACTTCACTTGTTTGCTGTTAGTTTAACTCTAATTTTATTAAAACCAAAAACTTATAGAGCTAGATACAATTTATAAAATAATTGCGCAAACAATTTTGCATTCGCAATCAAAACAATAATAAAGAAGAAATCAAATTACAGCTTAATAATAATTTTAAAGTAAATCATAAAATTCATTATGAAGGAAACAAGGCGTTTTGTTACGTCTGGGAATTTAATTTAAAATAGAACAAATAAATATTTAGCTGGTTTGTAATAAGCTAAAACTGCGACAAAAGCATTTTTATAAGTTAGAAATTAAAACAATTTCAAGGGAATAAGTCTCTTACGTCACTTGTATAATTGCCAGTATGATTCTGTCTTTATTTGTAATAAACTTGTCTATTTCTACAATTTTGGTAACGTACTTTAAATTTACTATTATGCAGTTTTTTTCTTAACATACTTTAAATTTACTATTATGCAGTTTTTTTCTTAACCTACTTAAAAACTATCGTATTACTAAAATTTCGATTTTTCAAAGTTGCTAAAGTTTAAACAAGTCGTTGGTCTAATTTACTTATTTAATTTTTTTGTCTTTATTTTTTTTTGTGCTCGTATTTCATTTTTATTTAATTTGTTTGTGTTTGCTATCTGTTATATTTTTGGTGACTAATAATGTTTTCTTTTCTACAAAAAAATGGTACATCTCCATGCAGAAAATGTACTTTGGTGTTCGTTTCTTAAAAATGTTTTGCTCTCTAAAAGGCCAGTGTGTTTGATTCTAAAAAAATCGGCCTCACTAATGGTGGAAGGCATTGCACTTTTTGCCCCGTAAAAATCGACAATGTTGACAGTGCCCTGTAAATCTTAGCTTTCAGCTGTTAAAAACAGGGCGTTCCACTTTTTTATAAGTTGTGTTTTGTTCTAGGTGAATTCCATACAAAAGTACACAACAAAGTAAAACTCTTTTAACTTTTTAACTCATTTTAATGTACATAACTGCACATCTTCAAAAAAGAGTTGAAGCGCTAAAATAAATTTATTTGTAATTCCAAAAATTAAATTAATCAAAAACTGTATAATCTTAACTTTAAACTTTAACTTTAACTCTACATATTATTTAGTGTTGTGTAAGTCACAATTTGTATGTCGTGTAAGTCACGCGAAAAAAACTATTTTTTGTGAAAAATAAAATAAATTTCACTAAGTTGAAGCCATTTTGTCGTTGTTTGTATTTCTCAAATACTTTTGGTGCAGTTTAAAAGGAATCGGACTACACAATTAACAGAATTTTTAAACTATCTTTGATTACCCTGAAATCAATGGATTTGATGTCGTGTAAGTCACAACTAATTAATTATATTAAAATTAAAAATATGTAATCGCAAATCAAAAATCAAAGTGCATGAATTAATACGTATGTTCGTGTAGATGTTATTTCTTAAAACGAAAAAATTAAAAAAATTATGATTGTACCAGAAATTTTATCAAAAATGACAAAAGTTTTGGAATTTGTCGTGTAAGTCACACGTGGAATTGACCTCTAGTGAAATAACAGGCTGCATGATTACAGGGTTGGAAAGACATTTTATACATGTACCTTTCAACAAGGTGCCATTTTGTGTGTAGAAAAGAAAACACCATAAGTGAGCATTCTTTACACCTTTCCCTTTTACAAAAAAAATTTTTGATACTTATAAGAAAGAAAAATTTTTAGAACAATGTTAATGTTATGATAAGTTAGTTTGAAATTGTATGTTTAAAAAATTTTAATCTATTATTATGAACTTCTTATTTTTTTCCATTTAATTCTATTACACTATTTACATATCGGGTTTCGCTTATAGTATATGGTCCTATATATGGACTCTCGTTCTTCCTTCTATTACCTACTTTTAATAATACTAGATCTCCTACGCTAAAGTTGTTATCATTACAATGTTTGTCTACTCTTGCTTTCTGTGTTGTTTTGTTTTTCACAAGCATTTTGCTGGCTGTTAGGTGGGTGTGTTGCAATTTTGTTTTAAGTTCTGTCAAGTAATCGTCAAAATTATAGAATGTTTGTTCTGCGTGTATCTCATTTGGTAGAGTGGCTAATTTACCAAAGACTAGCTCGAAAGGTGAGTAACCTGTCGTGGTGTGGGGTAGTGTTGTACGCAAAGGCGCACTATGGTAAAAATTTATCCCAGTTATAGTTGTCAGTAAAAGATAACATGTATTCGTTTAGTACTCTATGGTTTCTTTCTATAGAGCCTAAGGTTTCGTGGTGGTATGCTGTTGATTTCGAATGATTTATTTTGAGTAACTTACAAATTCTGGTCATCAAGTCATTTACAAATTCTGTACCTCTATCTGTTTTTATTGTTTTGAAGATGCGAAGATAAGAATGATTTTTTTCACTATCGCTTTGGCTATTACGTTTGCTTCTTTGGTTTCAATTGGAATTGTTTCAATGTATTTAGTTAGTTCACATTGTGCAGTTAGTATGTATCTATATCCATTGGCAATTCGCAGTGGGCCTACAGTATCTACCTGAATTGTATGAAATGTTGTTGTTGCTGTGCTAGTGATTGTTAAGGTATCTTTATTGTGCTTAGTTATTTTATTTTTAGCGCAGTTTATGCATTGTTTAATATATTCCTTTATCATTTTATTCATGTGTTTTCATATATATTTTTGTTTTATTCTAATAATTGTTATTTTTACTCCTGCGTGACCTCCTTATGGTGAGTCATGGTATTCTTTTATAATTTTCATTTGTTCTCCTTTATCTTGCACCTTTGTTGGTGGATTATATAATTAAATTTGTGTATGTGTTTACCAACCTTTCCATTCATTTTGTATGCTATTATATGTTTTAAAGAGCTCTTTTTCATTTGTATATTCAAATATCATATCGTCTTTTGCTAACGAAATTTTGTCGATGTTACTATCAGATAACACTATTGTGAGCCTCTGCAAGATTTCACTTAGGTTTAAATAGCATTATCGCTGCACTGTGTTATTACAGTAACGGTTCTTTTATCATTAATTATAACCTTTGGCAACCTTTGGCGCGCTTCAAATTTTTTTCTCTTTAAAATTTTAAATTTCAATCTAGGTATACCTTTGATATCAGAAAAAGAAATACTATTCCACATGTAGAGTTGATCAGGCTCTGTGTCATAAATTTTTTCTGTATCCTTATCTCGAGACTTGCTTCTATCTTCATTTGCATTCGTTATAATCTTCACCATGCTCCTGGTCACATTACACTGCTTTGTATGTTTGATGTCGTGGATTCGACCGCTATGTCTATTGCTTCTTGCAAGTTCTTGGGTCTACATGCCATAACTATCGATTTTTTCGTTTCTTTTAAGCCATTCTTGAAATCAGTTACACCAATTTCATCGTTTAGTAGTGTAATTATTTGTCTATGTTCTGATCCCTGCTCTAATATCTGCAATTCATTCAGTGCTCATATCAGTCCTTCAATGTGTGTGGCAAATGCAGTTATCGTTTGGTTATTTTGATGTGCCCGAGCTAGTTCAGCGTGCAGAGTTGCAGTGGTTTTAAAGGATTTGATACAATTTTTAAGTAAGTAGTGTATTTGTGGGGCTTCTGTATCACTTTTTCCATACAAATCGGCTGCTCATGCAGAGCTGGGAACTCGATTTTTTAAAAGGGGGTGCATTGTCTGAGATATTGTTTTTTCCATCACTGAATTCCATGCATAGCTGGGTAATCGAATTTTTTAAAAGGAGTATTACATTATTTTTTAGTTATTGTTATTTTTCATTCATGAAGTACATAACTATCAGATTTTGAAAGGTGTGCTGTCAGATTTGGTATTTTAGTTGTCAGTCCTGAGTTCGTATGTTTCACATGTCTGTTATAAGTCAGTCGGGGCACCTCACGATTGTTGATAAAAATTGCGAACCTGGCATTGTATGTAAGGTAGAGTCCGCGGGCCTCGCCTTGAATGTATGCAACATTTTCCATCCCTGAAATGTATGACTCATAGCTGCAGAGTTTTTCTTATTTTCAGACTATATGTTATAGAAATTCACATTTTAATGACAAGAAAATAGAAATTATAAAGAGTTGTGTTAATGAAGTTGTAATTATATATATTTTTTTGATATTGTTGGTAGTGGTGTTTTTAAATGAAAATTGTGATAAGATAGAGATATGATTTTTAGTTGAATACCTGAATTATTCCCCATGCAAGGAGAGGTATTAAGTGAAAAATTTAGTTTAGGGTTGTGTTGATAAGTTGAAGCCATAAACTTATATAATGTCTGAGAATGTAGATGAATGGTTTTAAAAATTTGTTAGAATGAGTTGTATGTGTATATATATACTAGCTGATCCCGGTGTACTTCGCTACCCCCTCGTTATAAAATAAAATTAAAAGTATTTATATATCCTATTGTGACGATCGGTCCAGTAGTTAAGACTATATTACGATTTTTAATTTTAATAAAAAGGAGCGTGGTCCCATCCACTTTTCTCCCGGTGCGTATTCCAAATTATGGCAATACCATATGTACCTAATATCATCGACGTAGGTCAAAAAATGCCCAAAATATGGCGATTTAAATTTTTGGGTTATATGGGTGGTGCCACGCCCACTTGTCCGATAACGCCCATTTTTGTCGTGAGTACTCACATTAGTAACATATGAACTATTGCAATGTTTCAAAACTCTTGCTATCACAATAGTCAAGATATATGATGTTATTCAATTTATGTGGGAGGGGCTACGCCCACTTGAAATATTAAAAGCCTAAAACCATCCTCTATAAATTCCCTTTTGAATGACACCAGTTTGGGTCAAATCGGTTGGATAGTTTCCGAGTCTATAGCGAACATGGGTACAAACATTTTTTGTATTTTATATATATAGATATATTTATATATATATATATATATATTTATATTATTTATTTATTTTATAATGACCCCAGGCATATGTATTAAAATTATTTTCAAATATAAATCTCTTATCATCTAAATAACTTAATACTAGTTTACTTATATGTTGTGTATATATTTGATGAATCTTAGATCTAAAAACATACATAGAATCATAATATAATTTTTTCTCCAGCAAATATTTTCGAAAATCATTAATACTTAATCTAGCTGTTACATTATTCTTAACATCTTTAATTTTCTTAATTTCTTTATTTACTGTATCTATTTGGATAGAATACATTTTAGCTCGTAAACCAATGAATTCCTTAATAACTTTACCATTACATTCATCTTTCATCATTCCCAACACTTTTTTATTCACTAATGGGAAATTATAAACATTTGATTTTGAATATGCAGATGTATCGAAATGTATTGCGATATCATCTCTAATATCATCATATATATCATTTGTTCTAACATCATATACAAATGAATCAGTATCCATATAGCAGAGATTAATATTTTCAAGATATTTTCGTTTCATATAGTCGTAATGAAAATCATACATTTTCCATTTTGATAGTTCTAGAACAGAAAAGCCAATATAAATGGGTTTATTATATTCAGTTCGCATTCTTCTCATTTCAATGGCAACCATAGTCTCATCAAAAGTTAGGTTTAGCAATAAGTGATCTAGCCCCTAATCGCTTACCTCTATTTTCCCATTCACACACTATTTTGATGTCTTTTCTTTTATCAACATTTTCCATAGTCTTACCATATACAGCGTTATTTAACAATTTAAAAAAGTTTTGTTCAAATGTGTTTTTAGCCAATGTTCTATGATGATTATTTACATCAATATATTTTTTCAACCAATTTGACTGATTGAATTTAAGAATTCTATGAATTTTCTTTAAAATCAGTCCATGTTTAAGACATTGTTGAAGGTTGCGATAATGTATTATGTAATTGTTTTTATTGTTTAAGTCTGTTATCAATTTTCGCTGTTTCATGCTTTCAATTGTTTTGTTTTCTGCACAAAATGGAAAGTCACTATGATAGTCGTGCAGTGTGGTTGGATATTCTAAATCTACTTCCAGTATGTATCCAATTTCAGAATCGTCTTCTATATTATTTATATTAAAGTCTTTACAGTTTTCAACCACTTGAAATTATTAAAGGGTAGGTATTGTGACATTGCATAACCATATAAATTATTTACATCAAAATACATTAGATAATTTGATTCCTTTGTAGAATCATAATCACTAACGTATTTATTATTGGCTGTCGAATGTCGTTTACTACATTGAACAATTCCGCCCTTAATACCCTGAACAACGAAATTATACATGTTAATATCGGTCAGCAATTCCAATTGTATTTCAGTTGTTTTCAACATTGCATCCCAAGATAAACCTGGTGTAGTATAATATTGACAAGGATCTAAATTGTAAATGTTTATACAAACTTTTCGGAAATTTTCAAAAACATCACAAAGCAATAGAACATCAACTTTTAAATATAGTAGAAGATAATCTAAAAGTTTGTTACATTTGAATGTACTCCAAACCTTTTCAGCGTGTTCATAATCATCTTCGCTGCACGATACATTAGTAAGTCTATTAAAGAAACATGATCGGGGTGGTAGTTGTGTCTCTTCGAGACGATTCGCTGAATCTAGATAGTCATATGGAAAGATACCTTTACGTTTCATTAAACTGAATTCATTATCAATTTGATAAATTGATTTCACAGTTGACAAATCGTTATCGGATAAGTATCCTGCTAGTGTTTCTTAACTTGATGACATAAAGCGATATGAATCTAGAAAACGGAGTTCTATTGTTTTTTTTTTTCATCAGCATGATTATTAACTTTAATTCTTTTTGATATAGATACGTATAATTCCTTATTTAAAGGAATTATATTTATATCACCTTCAATAGATGAAAGTTCCTTTACGAATAAATGACAATCATATGACGAAAGGTTATGAAATAATATATGTAGGTATGAATTTCGCAATTTGATAATATAAATTACATTTGTTATGTGACGGTCCTCTATATTCACCTGTTAAGTGGCAATGATCGGCCACTCGATCTTCAGCAGGTAAAAACTTTTTACATATGTGACAAACTGGTTCCTCCATTTGTTTTATCTGCTGAAGTGGTGTTAAGGAATTCATTGGTTTAACTATACTTAAATAATTATTATATATAACTCTACAATCGTTAACTAAATTGGAAAAGAAATGTTTCGGTGAGTCATCACCACTATACATTCTAAAAATATCTAAACTACAGTTAAATGAACATTTTATATAGTAGCTATAAGCAAATGGAATATGTTTTTGTATAGATTTAACCTTAACTGAATTTGATATATTAACTGATTCTAGAATACATTCAAAATCAGCATACACTACAAAAGGTACATACATCCATTTGCTTTTTGAAGTTTTTAAAACTTTTAATATTATTGTCTGCAGTTGGTAGTCTGGTTACAATTTTATTGCATTCTCCTTTGTGATTTTTTAAAGATGACTCATTAAGAAAATGAATTAAACAGGTGTTACATATATAAAGACAACTCTTGTGTTTTGTTAATTGCGTTTTTATCAATCTGGAATTGAAAATTTAAAACTAAATATTAATTTTTTTAAATAATAACATATAATGTAAGAAACTTACCCTGAAATATTTTTAATCCATACATAGTGAAATCTCCCACCATCTTCCAATAATAGTAAGTTAATGTGTTTAACTTTTTCCTCGGTAGTAGAGTAGTAGGGACCGACTACATTATTAGCATCATCTAAACCAAACACATATTTGCTTATTTCAGGATTGTGTGTTTCAAAGACTTTAATTTTATTAACTGGTAGGGGAAACTTTAAGCTTTTAAAATTTAAGACAATATTATTTGTCAATGTATGTTATCAACATAATAGGACGTTAATCTATTTGAATTAAGATTAATTAGATGGAATGCTGATATTACTGCCCACTTGAAGCAGTATTCATCATTATTTTGAACATTAATGCAAGCATGCTTCTTTCTCTGTATTGTTAACGGCAAAGCGATATACTGAGATCCTTTAATATTTTGATATTGATTTATGTATATTTCCAAACGTAATACATACTTATATCAGTTAATGTCCAACCACTGTCACGCTCCTGAAATTCACTCATCTTTCGGATAATGGTATCACATTGTTTATTGTAAATAATATTAATATCATCTGTTGTTGATGATGACATATTAATGACATCCATTTTGGTTTGATGTGACTTTACTTCGATGGTACACGATTCTTGTTCTTCCTTAATCAAAACGTATTCGCAAAATATTTCAATGTTAAATTTTATGTTCAGAAATTTCTGAATCATATTCCTTAACAATTCAATCTCTTTGATTTTAATGTTCGATAAAAAGTTCTAAGCTATTAAATCGGTTTTATTTTTAATTAAATATGTAATGATGCGATCTTTAAATACTGATTTAACATATTTCACTTCATCAATAACATTAAATTTTTTAGCACAATTAAATGTATGCTGATTTGTTCTGATATGGTAGAACCAATTTGATTTTGCGATATATTGATTGCATTCAATACAATTAACATTGGGTTCTGCTTCTACCATAATTTTTTTAGAATATTCTAATAATTCATGTTGATAATTCAAAGGATTTGAGTAATGTAAAGATGATGCTTTTTCGTGATGTAGTCGATGATGTCTTCTTAATGATGAATTTATATTGTATTCTTTTCGACAAATCTCACAAATAAAGCTCGCCATTTTCTATTGTTGTGCTGACATTGGAATACCGTGTTTCAATGATTTGTTTATCCATAGAACAGTTGTTTTTATATATAAACATACTGTTGTGTTCGTCATAAAATGTCTATTTTCGAACACATGTTTGATTGAACTCCGACGTTTCTAATTAGAAGGTTGATCATACCATCAACGAGCGAACTCTGTTTATTATTAATTGATTTTGTTTTTTGTGCTCATGAACACCAGAGAACTGCAACAATCATGATCGAGCCTACTTATTCCCTAACGCACGGTTGCCAGATTTGACGTTCTATCGTCATTTTGACGATTTCGCATGCCAAAAAAGGCAGTTTGACGACGTGACGACTTAAGTCTTAAATTTGACGATTTTGAAACAATTTGAAATTTGAACTTTTTCAAGAACTTGGCAGCTTTTGCCGCATAGTTTTATCATATTTAGTTGTTTTTGAGTTGATAATTTTAGTATATTAGGTTGCTTAAACCTGTTGATGTTCATAATTTGTCAATTGTTATTTACATACAGTACAATACGCATATAAGAAACTCGTTTATAAGAAAAACTCGGCTATAAGAAACACTTTTCCAGACACCATGTACATTTCCATATAACTGCGTGCTAAATAATCCTTATATAAGAAACTCGCTTATAAGAAAAACTCTGCTATAAGAAACAATTTTTTATGAAAAATTATATTCCTTCCATAGAAAATTGTACGTGTATAAGGAAGTATTCTCACAATGAAATTTTTTTCAATATGGGGAAAAATATAAATTTTTTGACTATATTTTACAATTTACATCTGTGAACACTGGTCCAAATGTCAAATGAAGTCGTTAATTTTTCTGAAATCGGCCGGCTTCGTTGTTTTTTTTTTTTGTACAAAATAATGTGTATTAATTTTATTTCAAATATATATCTGCATACTCCATAGGAAATTTTTTAAATTATGTTTCTGACGCATATAAAAAATTATCTTTCCTATAAGTGTGTTACATATATAAGAAAATACCTTTCTTATATGCGTGTTCTCTTTATAAGAAAGCTCGCATATAAGAAACAAAATCTGTACATTTTCAGAGATTCTTATATGCGTATTGTACTGTACATACATTTGTGTCAATATTTTAAAGCACGCCAAAAACTTGAACTTGAATAAGTGAGATTGTTCCTATGTTCATTTGTGTATTAAAATTGTTACACAAAATTTATGAAAATGGAAAGTGATGAAAGATCATTAAAAATTGTAGAAAGTTTTACGTAAAACTGTGTGACCAAGTTTTATTGAGATTTGACTTTGAAGACAAATTCAAAGCATTAAGCAAAATTAATTCCTACAATCCTATAAAAGAAAATAACAATTCATTTAATGATATTCTTAAAGTATTTTCACACTTTGTTAAAGAACGTGAAAGGCAGGAAATTGAATCTGAGTTCAGAAAATTTAAATTACTAATTTTAGAAAAATTCTTCCCGGATACGGACATAAAACTTTTAGATTTTTGGAAAAAGATTTCAGAAATGAAAAAAAAGTCTAGTCTTTTATTTCCAACGTTAACTAATTTTATTAAAAAAAATTTGGTTTTACCATATTCTTCGGCAAATGAAGAAAGAGTTTTTAGCCAAATTAATTTCAACAAGACAAAAGTTAGAAATCGGTTAGACAAAGCTTCTTTGGAGGCAATTTTATATACTAAAGATCATTTAAAATTAAACAGTGTAATTGTTTTGACATAAAAGTAGTACCTGATTTAATAAAACGGTTTAACTCCAATATATGTGTTTAATTTTATTTTTAATTTTTGCAAACGTGTTTTAACATGAATAATACTATCATGATTGTTAATTTAAACTCAAATTTTATCACTAATTTCTCTAAAAATTTAAACTTGTTAATATTTTGTGGATGTGGTATGTAGGTATTGTATTAAAAAATACACAAAACGCCTGGGGGGTTACTCTGTATTGCGATGCGAAAGCAATCTTATTTACATTTTTTTCGCATCGCATTTGCTTTTGCACCGCAATACAGAGTAACCCCCTTGAATATACTTTGTTTCAACAGTTGATCTCTTTATTGATAAGAATTTACTTTATTTTATATGAATATACATATATTTATACCCTTGAATTTTATTTGTTATGTTATGTTTTGTTAAATAAAATAAATGTTATGTTTGAAAAAATTTTATTTTTATATATGAAAAGTAATATTATCAGGCTCAAGTTCAGTTTTATTGAATTAATGAAAATTCAAAATAACTAAGAGTTTTTTTTATGTTGGAAAATATTATTATTTATATCCAACCAATTTTTTGCAGAACGTAGCAGTACTAATTTCGAGGCCGCTACACCTCTCATCAGCGTTCAATTGTCCATCTTTACAATTTTCGCAAAGTGGATACTAATTGAGAAGAATATCAACTATTTAACCATTTTTCAAGAGAAATAGAATATGAGAATTAATTTTTAATTCATTTTTTATTCTACCTACCTACCCTAAATAAATGTCTTCAAAATTTAAAAAATTGTTTTTGTTTTTATAATCAAATAGCTGAGCGCCCGGCTTCGCACGGAAGCTATTTATTTTTATAAATTTCGATTTACCTAATCAAAGCACATCACGACTTTCACGAAAAGTCATAACTCACGAACGCGTCGACCGATTTCGATAAATCATCTACACGACCATACGAACAAACCCTAAAGATTTAATCGAATTCGGTTTTACCATCACAACACTCTTGCAACAATTTTTTATATATATAGATTAAATAAAAGTTTACAGTTTTAAGCAAACAAGTTTTCAAAAGTTGCTCATTAAAATTTTTAGCAGTTCAGTTGCTTTAATAGTACAAATAAATGTTGCAAACTTGAATTATTTAAAATCGTCAAAATTAGGGTATAAATCGTCCCATCGTCACTATGTCATTTTTAGGACCCAAAATCGCCAAAATGACGATAAATCGTCAAATCTGGCAGCTATGTGCACAAGCAGAAAATACATCAACAAGTATGTATAAATCAGACTTCATCAACAAGTATGATCGATCCTACTTATTCCCTTACATTGAATTTTAAGAACAACACAAAAATGTATTGTTCAATTTTATACTCGTTCTCTTTTTATGCACAAGCAGAAAATTCATCAACAAGCAGTGATGGAAAAATGAAAAATTGAAATGGTACTGTCCGACAACAAAAAGAGTAAATTTTTCAACATTGTGGTACTTTTTGTGAAACATATATTTTTATTCAAAAATTAAATTAAAAATCCATTTTATAATAAAAAAATATTAAATGAAGAAAACAATGCAGCTTGGTTGGCGTAATTTTTCAACCAGGTTCAACCCCGTATTAGCCAGACAAAACCAATACATCTACATTAAAAAAACAAATGTGTGCAAAATACACTAATACACCCATATATGTATATTTTTACAATTTTACCCTAGATTATTTAGTCTCCTGTGTTTTCGAAAGAACAAAAGTTATGCGAACTAAAAGTTAATCTCGTGTAAATTGGACCAATAACATTAAAGGGCACTATACATTCGCCAAAATCACATCAAGCATTTAAAGTTGTAACAGTAAACATTTGTTTGTATGTGTGGCACCGACGACGCTTGATGAAAAGTCAAAAACTTTTGATATTGGGTATGCTTAATATTAAACATACGTACACGCGCTTGATGTCAATGACAGTGTATAGTGCCCTTAACAACTTTTGCAAAAAACACACACTAAGAACAACATGAATAACGAATTTGTGCATTCCTTACTTGGGGTTCACACGATCAAGTTTTGTTTCAAATTTTATTACTCTCTCATTTTTTTACCAATACACTCATACTTTTAAAATTTGATGGTAGCTTGCTTTCAAATTCTCTTTCAAATTATGCGTTTCAATTTGCTTTCAAGAAAGCAGCTGATTGCCATTTTGATTATAAACTCTCGTTTGTTTTCATATACATACATTAGTACATCTATTCTGCCGCCATAAATTTTTGTGTTCTTGAAAGCAAATTGCTTTGAAATTGAATGCCACCTACGTCACAGCCTTTAATTTTTGTAAATTTTGAAAAGCAGTATGTGTAAATTTCTTGAAAGAGAATTGAAAGAAAACTTGAACGTGTGACTGCAGTGTTAGTTCTTGTTTTGAAGCCAATGTTATCAATGATTATAAAAATAACGCAAATTTCTAAACAGGGAACAAAGCAAAACAAAAAAGTGTAGTAAATTTGACGTGGGGGTACTGTGGTATTTTTGTTGTGAAAAAGTACTGAAATTAGTACAAAAGTACTGCATTTTCCATCACTGTCAACAAGTATAAATCATTTCGATCATTTGATGTGAATGTACATGATATGATTGCATGATACAATGAACATAAGTTATGTGCAGAAACAGAAATCTATGTATTTTGTTGGTAGAATATTTGATTTCGGAAATCAAAATTATAAATACATACATACATAAGTATGTATGTATGCATGTTTCAAACTGTGACAATAATATAAGTAAATAAAAATTACTTATTCAAATACGAGAAAAAAAAACATTTGCCTATAAAATGTTTTTGTGAAGACTTCTTTCCACGATTTTAGTTTGGTTTCATCTTTGGGAGCTTTAAAAAAGCTCTAATCTTTTGTACATATGTACATATGTATCACATCTATTTTGCAAATACAAACTCATATTTATTTGGTATTCATTTTAAGAAATTTTACAATTTTCTTCTTAAATAAAAATTTTTTAATTTAAATTTAATAAATAAATACAAATAAAAATTTGACGCCTGAAATTAAAAACAAGTGGTTTTCAAAAATTGAATCATGCAATCAGATCATGTACATAAGTACATTCACATCAAATGCTCGAAATGATTTACACTAGTTGTTCTTTGTGTTTCTGCATATATGTACCTTATGTTCATTGTATCAGCAATCAGATCATGTACATTCGCATCAAATGATGGAAATGATTTATACTTGTTGATGAATTTTCTGCTTGTGCATAAAAAGCGAACGAGTATAAAATTGAATAATACATGTTTGTGTTGTTCTTAAAATTGAACGTTAAAGGAATAAACACATTCGCCACAGCAGACTACACGAACACAAATGCTGCTAGCTACAGCTGTAGCCGAGTAGCCAGCTACTTAATTATTTTGTAAACGACAGATACATACTAAACAGCTGATCCTGAAATTTAGCGTTTTAATAAATATATATGTATGTACAAACATTTTTCTTTCGTACTTGTGTTGGATAAATAATGGCTGAAGAAGATTTTGTTAAATTTATAGAAACTATTACTAAAATAGTTCATATAACGAATACGGTATATGAAGCAGGTAAATTTACTACAAAAAGTAACCGGAAGTGGTCGGTTCGTCCGGTAAACCTTACTAGAGGTGATGAAAGTTTCTATAAAACTTGTGTTCAACAATTAAAAAACAAGGACGAAGAACATTTTTATAAGGCAACACGAATGAGTGTAGGTAATTTGAATGTATTGTTGACATTATTAAAAGAAAACCTGGAACAGTTTTCAAATAAAAAACCTGTAGATGCGGGGACGCGCTTAGCGGTAACAATAATGTAAGAAAATTTAAGTGTTACTAGTATATTTACTAAAGATACGTACAATTTTTAGATATTTAGCACAAGGATGTAATTTCCAAATTCTAGCTTGTGTTACGGTCGTAGTGACCAATGAGGTTTCCAACTAGCTCGTCTAAGGGAGCATATCTCAGACGGTTCCTCCCTTCTCACTGGGTACACCGCACGTAAAAAAAAAATTTTTTATTTAATGAACGACAAAAAAAACTTAATGTTACTCACATAAGCATACCCTTCCGATAACTAATTATTTGCCAGAGATAGATGTTTTTCCTCAGGACTTGCCCACCCAACCATGTCACAATTCCATCCTCTACGAAAGTTATTATTATTGTGACCCACAAAACCACTCGACTATTCCCACCTCAACTCACCTTCATGCCATTATCCCTAAAAATTTTACTCTCGACACATTTTCGTTTTTTTTTTCAATCTTTATAAAACATTATTTATTAAATAAAAACTACTATTAATATAAAATATAGAAATCATATTCCAAAAAAATGTATCAATTGTACTTAAGATAAATATTATTCATGCAACACAAAACTAATTTAATATATATATATATGTTTGTATATAGATACGTAAATTAAAACTATTTCTTAATATATTTCCTTACACAAAATTAAAATCTGCGCTATTTATTTATCAAATCTACTATTTTCTTCTCAATTCTTTCATACCTATTTGACCAAAAACAATATTTTGTTTAAAATGCTTTAATTTTGCGTATTTATTTTCAAACTTATCCTGAAGGAGCTCCCTAAGGTTAGATTTACCCAATTTTTAAAATTCTTTTCTACAAATCACTTACTATACACCATCAACCTGTTGTTGGCCTTTTGGTATAATGCTGAATTGTTTTCGGCAAAACGGATATAAACTATAGTGCCATCTATTGGCACTTAGCTAATGGACACTCCTAATAGCACAAATTCTAATTTTTTTTTCTAGCACACTTATTGGGATTATCACTTTTATAATATAATTACTTATTACTAAAACAGGTATGTATACAAAAAAATACTAAACATTAAATTCGCCGAATAAAAAAAATTTATTTATATCTAATTTTACTAAATACAAACTATGATGAATAATAATATTCTTGGCAGCGAGTGAATAAAATAGAAATAAGCTATTAATATTATGCTTTATTCGCGCATCTATTTCTCCTTCCTTTTTGGTCAATAATAAATATGATTCTCTTATTACATATTTCCTTATTGAAAATGTAATTTATTTTTTTTCAAATTTTATTTCATTCTTTCTGGTTCTCGTTTCAGGATTTTATATTAACTTTTACCTGGCTACTTGCAGACTACCTCTTCCTGTCCTCATCGTTTAATGCCAAGGATCAGAACCAAACTTATGTTGCACCTTCTTTTTCTTTTTTTCTTCTAATCAGGATTTCACCCTCAGCCAGTTCTCTTGATTTTTTGGTATATTATTTGTTGAGTTCTCCAGGGGACTCCAATTTGAATATGGACCACGATCTTTGAATCAAAGCCCTTTATTTTTCTTTTACACCGGTGTTCAACTTTCTAATTTATCAAACAAAAATTCCGGGTCTCCGATTTCTTTTTATTTTACGTCTTTTCACTTTGAATCTCGGCCAATCAATCCCCTTTTTCTTAATTCTCTGATCCAACCAACCTTCGGTGTCGACTTCAAAATTTCCATCTTTATCTTCCCGCCAATCTCCATCTTTTTTTTATATTTTCCATTACGTATGTATAACTATGTATATACTTTTATCTAAAAAAAATATTTTTAATTTTCCGCTGCTCAAACCTGTTTTTATTCCGTTTTACTTTTCCTTAATCTAACTTCGACTATACTAATTAATCCCTTCTACTCACTTCCCCGTAATCTTTTCTTTGCCGCTTACATTTTCTATCTATCCGGCCTTCATGAAAATCCGCAAGTATACATTTTCTAAGATTTTTTTGTTTTTTTTATTTGTATATTCTGTTTTTAAATACTACCGGTTTATTTTTCTTCAATGAAAATACCATCCCTGTATTTATTTTCGCCGAACTTCTACCTTACAATACACCCGTGCTATTTATACCCTAACAACTTATGCACGTCTGCACATTTTCTCTCATATCTACTGTTCACTAAAGTCTATGCATTGAAGGACAAAATTTATGTGCAAGTTTCCCAAGGTTATAAGCACGCATTGAATTAATTTTAAATACAAATATATAAATACATATAACTATTTGACCTCAATGTATGTATATTTTACTGGTATTTTTACCAGCGCGTTGATCTTAACATCAAATTCATTACAAAGGTAATTTGTGTGAAAAGGGAAACAGGTAATGTATCAAACATGGGAACTCGCATACATATATTAAAAAAAAAATACATATGTATAATCATGTCTGTTTGTTTTTCTTTGATAGGTACATATTTGTGGTAGAGTAAATTTTTATTTCTTTATCCGCAACAATACTCCGGGTCCTACAAGAGTTCGTAGTAGGGACAGGTGTGCGGAATTCCTTGTGTTCCTATGATATGACACGTGGGGAACTCCCATGACCCTGAATGTCTCATGCTCTACTGACTGAGCTAGTCGGGCATTACGGTGAGTATTCTTTCTTAATCTTTTAAGTGCTTTATTGGTAATACTAAATTTGTAATATTTTTGTTCTTTTCGGTCTTAACATATTCCACGCCGTGTTAGAGCTATAGCCGACTATTGACTTTTCTTGTGGCCAGAAAATTCATAGTGGCAACCCATTAATAATTAAACTTATTTAATAATTTCTTGGAATTGGCTCCTTTTGCCAATTGTGCACCTACTGTGCGATCTTTTCTAAACGAACGCCTACAATTACTTTGAGGCTTAATTTTCCATTTGGTTATCTAAATAACTTGTATTTATTGTCTGGTTATAATTGTTAATTAATTTTTATTTCTTATTCTAGCTTGGGTCACGCCTCTACTTATTTCTTCCATTCATATGGTAGCTCTACGGCAATGGCCACCTTTCTCATACTTTTATTATCGTCAAAAGTATATTGAGCAGTGCCCTGCTTTGGACCTTACATCATTACGGGAAGTAAAACCAATATCAATATGTATCGTAAGAGTTTACTTTGTGATTTTCATTTTCTTAGGTATCGTGGAAATAGCAACTATTGTCGCAATTGACTATTTACTTCCATCTAAACAGGAATAATTTACCATCTAAAAAAAAGGGACAACACGACAAACCCCTATATGAGTATATCACAGATCTACATCAGGTACTTCTCTTACATACTAATATTGCACTTATTTTCTATTTTGACTATTTTCATTTTTAGATTAGTCAATTATACTTTAATATCTTTAACGTGATACACACCTATTTTCTTCCCTTCTAATGTCTCTAGCTCATACATCTGATTACCGACAGGTCGAACCACTCTGCACTTTAGAAACTTTCGGCAGAATTTTGCATTTATGTTTTTCGCAAAGCTACTCTGTACCATGTTTCTGCGATAGACTTCCTGTCCTGGAACAAATTTTATTATTCTGGCTCTCTTTTTATAGGTCGCGGCGGTTCTTTCATAGGCTCTAGTCATATTTTCTTTAATTTGCTCTCTTATTCGCTCTAACTTTTCATTTGGTTTTTCAATGATCTGATGGTCGGTAATTTATTGTAGTTTTCTCCCCAGTTTATAGTCAGCGCCGCTTGAATACATATGCTATCCAAATAAGGCGAAAAATGGTGTAAACCCTATTGTACTGTGGAACGAATTTCTTAATGCACAATCAATTTCAGACAGATATAGATCCCAATCCCTATGATCTTCCTTGAGATATGATCTGATCGCCGATAATATGCTTTGGTTCACTCTCTCTGAGGCATTACTACTTGGCTGATATACTGGAGTTTTTATGTGTTTTATTTTGTAATTATCGATGAAGGTTTGAAATAAATTCGACGTGAATTGAACACCATTGTCCGTGTGTATTATTTCGGGTACTCCGAATTTGTGGAATACCTCTTGTGTTAAAAATTCCACTACTTTCCCAGCGGTAGCTTCTTTCATGGCTTTTATGAAAGTATATTTAGTAAAGTGGTCCAATACTATAAATACATAACAGTTACCGCTTTTAGATCTTGGGTATTTCCCCAGGAAATCTAAATATAATTTTTGAAATGGACGGTCCGTGATGACTTGATTTCCGAGCCCTGGACATAGATTTTGGTTTGACGGTTTAGCTTCTTTGCAAATTTCACAATTTTGCACATATGCTTTTACCTGTGTTGACATTTTTGGCCAGTAAAAGTATCTTTTTATGCGCTCTAATGTTTTTAAGCCTCTTCCGTGAGCTGCGGTCGCGCTGTTATGTTCTTTTTCTATCAGCACCTGGGTAATATTGGCGGGAATCCAAAGTTTCCACTGGTCATCGGCTTCGTATCCTCTATCGAAGCCGGTTTTCTTAAATATAAGCCCATCTTTAACTTTCAAATCAGGTAAAATATCGCTGTTATTGACAATGTTTTCGATCAGGTCTAAATATTCTTTACTTTCAAATTCTGTTGTTTCAAATCCAAGCATTTCTTCGAGGTCTATTTCTTCTATTTTTAAGTCATTTTCACACATCCTGGACAGTGTATCCGCTACAATGTTTTCTGACCCTTTCCTATGAATAATGTCAAAATCAAAAGCTTGCAACTGGAGTGACCATCGCGCCAATCTACCGGTCAGGTCCTTTAATGACATTAGCCATTTAAGGCTGGCGTGGTCCGTCACTATAGTAAAAGGCATCATTTCTACGTAGGGGCGGAATTTTTTTACAGCCAGGACTGCGGCTTAGCACTCCTTTTCAGTCACGCTATAATTCTTTTGGCATGCATTCAGCTTTTGACTGTAAAAAGCTACAGGGTGTTCCTCATTTTTTTCATTTAGTTGATACAACACAGCGCCGATTCCATAATCGCATGCATCGCATTGTATCCAAAATTGCTTTGAAAAATCCGCATGCCTTAGCACAGGTGCTGATGTCAATGCTTGCTTTAAATTTTCGAATGCGTCTATTGCCTCGGGGGTCATTTCAAATTTTTTTGTTTTTTTCAGTCTATCCGTAAGTGGTGCGGATATTGAAGCAAAGTCTTTTATAAACCTGCGATACCACCCGGCAGTTCCCAAAAAGCTGCGTACCTCTCGAGGGGATTTCGGCACTCTTATTTCTTTTATGGCCTTGACTTTTTCTGGATCGGTTTTTAAATTTCCACCACCAATGATAAATCCCAGATATTTCAGTTCTTGGAAGCAAATTTGGGATTTTTGAAGGCCAATTGTCAAATTCGCTTTCCTAAGACATGAAGCTACCTCTGCTAAGATTTTTAAATGTTTTTCAAATGTATCCGAAATTACTAGAAGGTCATCTAGGTAGATAAAAACATTTTCTTTTAATTTTTGAGGTATGACCTTGTCCATGAGCCTACAGAGTCGCTGGGCGGCGTTACAAAGTCCAAAAGGCATCACACGAAATTGATATAGTGGTCGACCTGCGACCGTAAACGCTGTATATGGTCTACATTCGTTATCCAACTCTATTTGCCAAAAAGCAAATTTTAAATCGACGCTACTTATATAATAAGTCTCATCGATTCGACTCAATATGCCATCAATGTTCTGAAGTGGATAAGCGTCTTTAATAGTAATTTTATTTAGCTTTCTTGCATCTAGACAAAATCTATTCTTTCCTGGTTTCCGAACTACTGTCGTTCTATTTGACCAAGGGCTTTCGCTTTCTTCAATTACATTTAATGCTAACATTTTATCAATTTCATTATATACAATTTCTTGCACTGCTGGTGACAACGGATAATGTCGGTCTTTAAAAGGGACTGCCTCATCTACCAATTTAATGACATGTTTTTCTAAAGGTGTACAACCTAAACTTTCCTTTTCAAATGACGGAAACAACTCAATTACGTTTTGTAACTCTTTTCGATGTTTCTCGCTTAAAATGTGCGGATTTGATCTATGATTGTCACAATCAAAATTATCTTGCAATTTTTCAATGTTCAATTCCTCAACTCCGAAAACTTCGGGTGCAAGGTTAAACATCTTCCAAAAATCAACCCCAAAATACGCATCTTGCTCGAGATCCGGGCATAAATAAAATAAAATTGGATGTGTTTTTCCTTTAAAAGTAACTTGTAATATTATTTTTCCTAATAATCTATGTTGTTTTCCTGCCGCAGTGGAAACGACGGAAAATATGGGTTTAAAACTAACCTTTAACTCATCCATTAGCTCTCTGCATCCTTTTCCCAATAAACTTATAGATGCCCCAGTGTCTAATAGACCGGTAATATTTATATTGTTTATGGAAACATTTGCAAAAATTCTTGGATCGTTATTCCTATCGGCTGTTTTTATTGTTTCTATCACTAACTTTCTGATTTTTCTTCTTTCTCTAAACTTAGCTCTTACTTTTATAATTCTATTGGAAACTTATTTTCTAATTCCTAACTCACTATTAAAAATTCTGTCTCTAACTTTCTTGTAATTATCTGTACGTTCTTTCAGTGTGTAATGCTGACGCATTTGAGGCATAAATTTATTAATATCTTTGTTAGTTTTTATTAAATTTGTTTGGTGCTCATTCATGGTTTCATTATTGGCGGGTTTTCCTTGGAACGATGGCTCCCCGCTGTCACATCGCTCCTGGGAAAATTTCTGCGCAGGCAGTTGCTACAATTTGGCGCTTTAACATCAGCTTTTCCACATCGATAGCCGAATAATGTCCTTTCTGTTGAGGGTCAGTGAGTAAAAATGTGACATGACTGATGACAATTCCAACAAATTAACGTCCTGGCTACGGATGGATTTTGTGAATCATTTGGTTTTATTTCAGCTACTTCTTCATATTGTTTCTCGATGTCTATGGGAGTATCTGCTGGTTTTTCAAAAATTTCGTGGACTTGTCTGGTGTATTGATTTATGGGTGCAGATGATGTTATGCATCTGGGTTCTCTTAATCATTCTTATCATCTCTATTTCAGGTATGGAAATGTCTAATCGAGAACGCATTTGGGTCATCGCGAAAAAAAAGCATCAATACCTTCGCCAGGCTGCTGTTTTCTTTCGACTATATCACTCATCAGATCGAAACGTGATCTGGTACTTTGGTATTGTCTCATTAAAGCATCTTTCAGGGTGATCCACTCAGATATATAATTTGTCTGGATGAACAGCCAGTACCATTTCTCTGCTACCCCTTTGACGAAAAGATGAAAATTGTCTAGTACTTCCTTCCATGACACATTGTATTGTTTTTGTAAACGCTCGATCCGGAACACGAAATCTTCAACGGCTAATTTATTCGGATTTCCATCGAACTCGAGGCCCCACTTGTCGATCCTCATCTTGTGGTAAGTGTTTTGATCGTTTCTATTAACATTTTCGTTTGACGCCATTGACGATCTGTCAGAGTCTCTTGCCGAAATATTTTCCGGAATTGAATTTATGCTGTTGCTCTTAACAAAATTTGGCACCATTTCATCTCGCAATTTTTTATTTTCCTGTTGGGTATGTTGTAGAACCCGACTGATTTTACCTACGGAAGCTGTCAACTCTGCCATTTGTCTTCTCATCTCACGCACTTGAGAAGAAACGTCTTGCTCTATAATAACCCTATTTTGTCTCTCATTCGCTACCTGACTTGTTGTTGGTTGCCGATTGTTAGCTTCATGAATTAAACGAGCAGCTTCACTGGTGCTAGGCTGGTTCGTATTTATTGTTTGAGACATATCGAAAAATTGCTGTGTGTTATTTTCTGGGTCCTGACTCATTTCTACTTCTAAATTTTGACTAGCTGGGTTGAAGTTATTAGAGTTCTCACTTTCTGTTGGGTAAGAACGGTTCACATCAAATTTACTTTGCCTACTTCTTCTTCTGTAATCTTTATTTGCCGGATTTTGATGCATTCGAATTTAATAATAATAAAAAAAAATTTTTTATATCCAACCAATTTGATTTACTTCTAACGTTAAATACTAAAATCTTTTCGCAAAAATTGTTTATGATAATAATTGAAATAACAAAAATAAATAAATATATATGTATTTGTAGTATAGGTAAATATATAATAATAACTGATAATTAGATTTTTTTTTTTTTTTTATTAACTAGATCGGGTTTGGCATGAAAATAAGTGGTGGTCGTCAGAGTGTTTAAAAAAAATTATTTTTTTGACAACAAAAAATATATATGTATATACTATTAGGTATCTTTGTGGTATGCAAGACAATTCTACGCAAAGCTAAATGTATTTACTCATACGATCATGAACTTTCTTCCATCATGAGATTATGAGTAGTTCTAGAGTGACGCTTGATACAACTGTCCTTATGATTTGTTCTTCCACAAGCGGTTATCAAAGCGATCTATTTATCTACTCTAAAGTGCTACTAGGCTGAAACTATCATAAAAATTATATTTAAAACAAAAGAAACGAAACCAATACAATTAGAAAACATTAATTTTAATAAAAATTTTGTAAGTTATTGGTATCATCTTCTGACTGCATTGTTCGACAAATAGTATACTAATACAAAATCTCAGACTCCCTACACTACCATCTTGGAGAACCATTCCCTAAGGGATTGCAGGGTAGGTCGAACATTAAGTTTACGATACTATTACATCGTTGGACTATGAACTAATCTATCGGTTTATGGTTACATGTTTAGAGGACTTTACATGTTGTTGTCACGACCTTAAAATATAAAACTCATTTTCTATTCTAAAATCGTCTATTTTCAGATTAAATTGGGCGCCATTTACTGTTACGGTCGTAGTGACCAATGAGGTTTCCAACTAGCTCGTCTAAGGGAGCATATCTCAGACGGTTCCTCCCTTCTCACTGGGTACACCGCACGTAAAAAAAAATTTTTTTATTTAATGAACGACAAAAAAAAACTTACTGTTACTCACATAAGCATACCCTTCCGATAACTAATTATTTGCCAGAGATAGATGTTTTTCCTCAGGACTTGCCCACCCAACCATGTCACAATTCCATCCTCTACGAAAGTTATTATTATTGTGACCCACAAAACCACTCGACTATTCCCACCTCAACTCACCTTCATGCCATTATCCCTAAAAATTTTACTCTCGACACATTTTCGTTTTTTTTTTTTTTTCAATCTTTATAAAACATTATTTATTAAATAAAAACTACTATTAATATAAAATATAGAAATCATATTCCAAAAAAATGTATCAATTGTACTTAAGATAAATATTATTCATGCAACACAAAACTAATTTAATATATATATATATATATATGTTTGTATATAGATACGTAAATTAAAACTATTTCTTAATATATTTCCTTACACAAAATTAAAATCTGCGCTATTTATTTATCAAATCTACTATTTTCTTCTCAATTCTTTCATACCTATTTGACCAAAAACAATATTTTGTTTAAAATGCTTTAATTTTGCGTATTTATTTTCAAACTTATCCTGAAGGAGCTCCCTAAGGTTAGATTTACCCAATTTTTAAAATTCTTTTCTACAAATCACTTACTATACACCATCAACCTGTTGTTGGCCTTTTGGTATAATGCTGAATTGTTTTCGGCAAAACGGATATAAACTATAGTGCCATCTATTGGCACTTAGCTAATGGACACTCCTAATAGCACAAATTCTAATTTTTTTTTCTAGCACACTTATTGGGATTATCACTTTTATAATATAATTACTTATTACTAAAACAGGTATGTATACAAAAAAATACTAAACATTAAATTCGCCGAATAAAAAAAATTTATTTATATCTAATTTTACTAAATACAAACTATGATGAATAATAATATTCTTGGCAGCGAGTGAATAAAATAGAAATAAGCTATTAATATTATGCTTTATTCGCGCATCTATTTCTCCTTCCTTTTTGGTCAATAATAAATATGATTCTCTTATTACATATTTCCTTATTGAAAATGTAATTTATTTTTTTTCAAATTTTATTTCATTCTTTCTGGTTCTCGTTTCAGGATTTTATATTAACTTTTACCTGGCTACTTGCAGACTACCTCTTCCTGTCCTCATCGTTTAATGCCAAGGATCAGAACCAAACTTATGTTGCACCTTCTTTTTCTTTTTTTCTTCTAATCAGGATTTCACCCTCAGCCAGTTCTCTTGATTTTTTGGTATATTATTTGTTGAGTTCTCCAGGGGACTCCAATTTGAATATGGACCACGATCTTTGAATCAAAGCCCTTTATTTTTCTTTTACACCGGTGTTCAACTTTCTAATTTATCAAACAAAAATTCCGGGTCTCCGATTTCTTTTTATTTTACGTCTTTTCACTTTGAATCTCGGCCAATCAATCCCCTTTTTCTTAATTCTCTGATCCAACCAACCTTCGGTGTCGACTTCAAAATTTCCATCTTTATCTTCCCGCCAATCTCCATCTTTTTTTTATATTTTCCATTACGTATGTATAACTATGTATATACTTTTATCTAAAAAAAATATTTTTAATTTTCCGCTGCTCAAACCTGTTTTTATTCCGTTTTACTTTTCCTTAATCTAACTTCGACTATACTAATTAATCCCTTCTACTCACTTCCCCGTAATCTTTTCTTTGCCGCTTACATTTTCTATCTATCCGGCCTTCATGAAAATCCGCAAGTATACATTTTCTAAGATTTTTTTGTTTTTTTTATTTGTATATTCTGTTTTTAAATACTACCGGTTTATTTTTCTTCAATGAAAATACCATCCCTGTATTTATTTTCGCCGAACTTCTACCTTACAATACACCCGTGCTATTTATACCCTAACAACTTATGCACGTCTGCACATTTTCTCTCATATCTACTGTTCACTAAAGTCTATGCATTGAAGGACAAAATTTATGTGCAAGTTTCCCAAGGTTATAAGCACGCATTGAATTAATTTTAAATACAAATATATAAATACATATAACTATTTGACCTCAATGTATGTATATTTTACTGGTATTTTTACCAGCGCGTTGGTCTTAACATCAAATTCATTACAAAGGTAATTTGTGTGAAAAGGGAAACAGGTAATGTATCAAACATGGGAACTCGCATACATATATTAAAAAAAAAATACATATGTATAATCATGTCTGTTTGTTTTTCTTTGATAGGTACATATTTGTGGTAGAGTAAATTTTTATTTCTTTATCCGCAACACTTGGGCTTTCAAGCTTGGTATTTCCACAGTGCGCAATATTATTTATGAAACATGCGATGCGATTTGGAGTGAGTTGCAGGCAATTTATTTAGCACCTCCTAATATCTGTGAATTTAACGCCATAGCGGACAAGTTCTACGTAAAAACAGGAATGCCAAATTGCTTAGGAGCTATTGATGGCAAACATATACGTATAGTTTGTCCTAAGAAGAGTGGTTCTTTGTACTATAATTATAAAAACACATTTAGCATCGTATTAATGGCAGCATGCGATGCTAACTATGTTTTCACATATGTTGATGACGGAGCTTTAGGTAGCCAGAGTGATGGTGGTGTACTTGCTAGAAGTAGCTTTGGCAAAAAATTGTTGTCTAACACTTCGGAAGTTCCTCGCAGTGCAAACCTGATACTTCAATCAATTTTCCATATTATTTTGTCGGGGATAACGCATTCCCATTAAAAGGCAATTTAATGCGACCATTTCCGGGGCATAATTTACCACAAGATAAGGAAAAATTCAACACAACTCTATCTAAGGCTCGAGTGCCTATAGAAAATGCTTTTGGCATTTTGGCCAATAGATGGAGGGTTCTACATACAACCATTCATATGTCCCCGAAAAATGTAGACAAAATTGTGTTAGCTACAGTAGTGCTTCACAACTTCTTAATGCTGAAAAATGACAGGAACTATTTCACTGTTGAACTTGTTGACCACTCAGTTGACAACCGACATATTCGACATATTTTAAAAGATTTTATTTATAATAATTGTGTGTAATATACACTTGCTTTTATTTAAAAAATGTATACATATGTATATAAAAAAAATATATAAAATAAAGTATTGCTTCACAATGTGTGCTAAGCTAGCACTTCTCTCATAATAAAAAGTAAAATATAAAATATTCCTTAACAAATAATAATGCACTTCATGGAGATCACTTAATTTACACAATAAAATAATAATAAAAACAAAAAAAAATATTTCTTAAAAAATAATATGGCACTTCATTGAGATCACTTAAATTACACAATAAAATAATAATAAAACGTCAAATATTTCTTAGAAAATAACAAGGCACTTCATTAAACAACATAATTTTTTATGTTTCTGTGTTCTGTTTTGAATAATATAGTTCGATTTCTTGGAAAACTATATTTGAAACTTTTGCTTCAATCCTGTTTGTTATATGTGGTGGCATGTTCGCCTCTTTAATTTTTTTTTGCTAAACTGGCAAAATGTGCTGCTGTTGAATCTTGTTCCTCCCTCATTTTCACAAATGTCCCACAAGTTTCTGAAATGCTAGATGCAGCCAATTCTAAAAATTCATTGAATTTTTCACCGCTATTCATCTACAAACACAAATTTTAAAACAATTATGATAACTATAGTCCGCTCAAATTAGACCAAAGAAATAAGAATAAAGATACAGAAAGTTACAAGCTGAAAATCAGTAAAATTGTTCAAAATATAATTATAAATAAAATTTGGAAATTCCCATCAGATTTTACGATCCAAAAAGGCATTAACATTTACGCATGTACTGAGTGCGTAAACATGTACACCTTGTTGTAACTTTCTGTATCATCGAATGTCCAGATTGACCGGACAAGTAGCAAAAACAAAAAATAACATCTACATATGTATGCATACCTTTTTTGGTTTCTTGCTTGTTGAGCATTCGCTGTCGGGAGAAACGCAGCTATCAAAGGAATCAATGTCAACGTCGACAGTAATGTCTTCTGTAGTGAATCTTACTTTGATTATTATATTTGTAATTTTAGAACTGCCCTCGTAACCTTAGTTTTAAGTAAATTCCTTTATTAACAATACACAACAACAATGCTATGCTAAAATTAAGCAAAGTCCTGTAATGTAAAAATACAACAACTAGTATACCTTATTTTAATTGTTATTTTACACAACAACTTTTGCTACAAATTATATTATTGAATAAGGAATTTTTGTAGTTTTAAGGTACTGTTATTTTAGTATATAAGGAACAAATTTTAATAAAATAAATCAATCATTATTTAGCCTTAAAATCGGCTTTATCTCTTGGAGCATTAAACTGCTTCTTTCTAAACAGGCATCCAACTGCCTTAAATATATTTAGGCCAGTGGCGTTCTTAAGCGCCGGCACCCTAATAGGCAGGTCTATTTTAAAAAACCCCTGAATAACCTATTAAATATACATCCACACATTACATGGCGATCCTGCCCAACGAACAAAAGAAAAATAAACCAGGCATATGGATGAATACATCCCAACTGGCAGCCAAAAAGAAGCACCGAAATAAATGGCCACTCCAATAAATGAAGGCCCCAAACACAAATAAAAAGCATTTTTTACATTATTTTTAAATTTTCTTTTAAATGCAAGAAGCACAAAATTTTTTTTTGCACAAATTAAACAGATTTATTATCACTTTTATGATGAAAAAGAACAAAAATTTATAAACATGAGAATTTAAAAAAAAAAAAAAAAAAAAAACACTAAAAGAAATAGAAATGAAATAAGAATTTCACAAAGAAATATAAAATGTTAGAAAAATAAATTAAACAGAGTTGCCAGCACTTTTAAAATATAAAAATAAAATTTAAATTATATATATTAAATTTTAAATGGAAATAGTACACGAATATTGTATTGAATTAGATAAACTAGAGAAAAATTTAAAAAAGAGTAAAGACAGAATTTACACCTCTGCGTATAAATTAGAAAAATTATCGCGTTTGTCGCATATTTAAGAAGAAGTAGAGAGTATTAGTGAACATTTTGAAGAAAAAGAGACTAAGTCAGTTATATTAAAATTTAGAGAATTATACACAAAGGTTGAGAAATTGATCAATTGTATGGTCATAAAAGAAACTAAAGAATTACCAAGAGATACACTTAAAGAAAAAATTGTCAATATGGCACATTTTGACATAAATGTCGTAGGTAAAAACCTACATGTTTTTAAGGGTTCATATGAGGTGTTGGAAGATTTTATAGTGCAAACAGAATTGTTACATGATATTTTGAGAACAGAAGACCGAGAGATATTCATTAAGTACGTCTATAACTTCAAACTAGCTGCGCATGTCCGAGGTGTCTTAGGGCGTTCCAACAGACCAACTACGTTTGCGGAGTTGAAGAAGTTATTAATTGATGCGTACCCAAACCCTAGAACTTTGCAACAAGTCTTAAATGAGTTAGGCACAATGAAACAAGGAAACATGAGTATTTTAGCTTACAGGGAAAAAGTTGCATTACTGTCAGAGCAATTGAGTAGTTTTGAAATAAAAGCGATAGAAAATCCGTCAACAGAGACTAAAAACGCGATTTATAAAATGAGCGAAAATATGGCGTTAAATGTATTTACAAAAGGTGTTAATATAGAATACCAAAACGTATTAGTGGCAAGTAGTCCCAAAACGCTTAGCGAAGCAGTAGAAAAATGTGTAACTATAGAGAGATCGTTACAAATAGATAATAATAATAATAGCATTTTCAGAATAAACAGGCGTGAAAATGAACGCATTAATAACTACAATTCACAGAGAAATAATAGAAATTACACAGGGTACAGAAATCAAGGGTATTATAATCAAAATAATAATAGAAATTATAATAACCATAATAATAATTTTAATCATGCTGAAACAAACTATTACAATCGTAATGGATACGGAAATAACAATAATAACAATAACCCTTATAGACATAGAAATAATAACAATGGTGCAAATAGAAGTAGTGCAGCAAGAAGTAATAATCCATTTAATAATAACAATAGAAACAGCTTCTCGAATAGATCTGGCAACAATAGAAATAATCAGGGAAACTAACAAACCCGGATAACAAAGTTTGTTATCCAGAAGGGCAAAAATGTTTCAAAATTTCAAACAATACAGATAATTATATAGCAATTAATTGTAACACAATTAATAAAGAGCTCAAATTTTTAATAGATACTGGAGCCGATATTTCAATTTGCAAACAAGATAATATAGATAATATAGATGTACGTGATATATCATCACTGAGTGGTATTACTGCAGGTACTATAGAAAGTCTTGGTACTGCAAGATTAACTCTAAAATTAGATAACAAACGTATTATACACAAATTTCACATAGTTGAAGATAATTTTCCAATTAATACTAATGGAATTATTGGTAGGGATATTTTAGAAAAATATGGATGTAAAATTGATTTCGAAACTTATACAACGTCTTTCAATATAGATAATGAAGAAGTTATTCTACCGATAACCCCTAAACGCGTTTATAAAACTGAAATCTGTATACCAGCGCGATCAGAACTAATAGCACCAGTTAATATATGTACCGATGAGGAAAGCATCGTTTTAAATCAGGAAATAAGTCCTGGAATTTTCGTAGGAAATAGTGTGATACCAGCCGTGGGAATAAAACACGTGAAATTATTAAATACTACTGACAAAGATGTAGTTTTGAATCAGTTAAAATTAGAAACTAAACCGTTGTCGAAGTACAAGATATATAGTTTCAACAAAATAGCTGATAAAAACAAAGAGCGAGTACATAAAGTTTTGCAAGATTTAAAAATAGAATCAATAGATCCGTCAGCAAGACAATCTTTGAAAGATATAATTGCAAAATATAGCGATGTCTTCCACCTTGAGGGTGACAAGTTAACTGTTAATAATTTTTATAGTCAAAAAATTGAGATGGCCGATTCGGCACCGGTTTATATAAAACCATATAGGCTCGCTGAGTCACAAATGAGCGAGATAAACAAACAAGTAAATACATTGATAGAAGATGGCATAATTGAACCGTCCGTGAGTCCGTACAACTCTCCATTGTTGGTAGTACCAAAAAAATCAGCAGATGACACGAAGAAATGGAGATTAGTAGTTGATTTCCGAAAGATAAATGAAAAAATCATAAGTGATAAGTTTCCATTAACTAGAATTGAAGACGTATTGGACAAGCTAGGTAGAGCTAAATATTTTTCTACGCTAGACATGACTAGTTCTTTCCATCAAATCAGTTTAGATAAAGATTCTAGACCAGTAACATCATTTTCTACTAGAAATGGTCATTTTCAATTTACTCGTTTACCCTTTGGATTAAAAATATCATCCAATAGTTTTCAGAGAATGCTCACAATTGCATTGAGTGGATTAGATGCCGAAGCATTTTTATATGTCGATGACATTATTGTGTTTGGTTGTAGTATACAACACCATCATGATAATTTAGTAAAAGTTTTTGAAAAGTTGAGAAAATATAATTTAAAATTAAATACAAATAAATGTTGTTTCTTAAAGACAGAAGTAGTCTATCTAGGTCACCTGATAACTGATAAGGGAATATGTACAGACCCTGCAAAGCATGATGTAATAAAAAACTATCCAGTTCCTAAGAATGTTGATGAAGTCAGACGTTTTGTTGCGTTCTGTAATTACTACAGACGTTTTGTTAAAAATTTTGCAGAAATAGCTAAAGATTTGAATACTTTGTTAAAAAAAGATAAAATTTTTAAGTGGGATGAAAATTGTCAAAAGTCTTTTGAGACATTAAAATCAAAATTAATTAAACCACCAATACTCCAATATCCTGATTTTAGGAAACCTTTTATATTAACAACAGATGCATCCAATTTTGCACTAGGAGCAGTATTGTCGCAAGGTGAAATTGGGACAGATTTACCAATATCATATGCGAGCAAATCGTTAAATAAACACGATATAAACAAACCTGTTATAGAAAAAGAATTGCTAGCCATACATTGGGCAATAAATTTTTTCCGGCCATACCTCTACGGTAGAAAGTTCTACGTAATTACTGATCATAGACCCTTAGTATCATTATTTTCTCACAGAAATCCATCATCGAAGATGACTAGAATAAGATTGGATTTATGTGACTACGATTTCGAAATATCGTATAAAAAAGGTAAAATGAATACCAATGCCGATGCATTATCTAGAATAGTTATAAGCAGCGAATCGTTGAAAACGTTAATTCCTACCGAAAGTGAAAATGAACATACACGTAAAGACATATTAGTCGTAACCAGAAACATGAAGAATAAATTAAATGCGCGAAAAGATAAAAAACATATAGTTAATACTTCCAGTAAAGAGACTGATGAAGATTATATTTGGGAATGCACTTCAATCTCTGATATTAAAGGGATGAAGAAACTTAGATTTGAAATAATAAAAAAATGTAAATTAATACAAGTAGAAATAGACGATTTGGAAATAGTAGTGAGATGTGGTGATAATCCAACTAACACACAGATGTATTTGGAGAAGCTATTATCAAAAATACTATTAAAGAACGTGAAAGAACTAGCATTAAATGCTAATGATGAAATTTTTAAAGTAATGTCAAAAGAACAGTTTAAAGGAATATTTAAAGAAGTAAGAAGTAAAAGTAAATCAATTTTGAAAATTCTGATATATAAAGAACCAGAAAGAATAACAAATAGAGAAGTACAGAATAGTCTCATTAGTGAGTACCATAATTCAACGATAGGAGGACATTTAGGTGTCAGAAAAACAACATTAAAGCTTAAACAAAAATATGTATGGAAGAATATGAATAGGATGATTAAACAATATATATTAAATTGTAAAGAGTGCAAAATCAATAAACAAACAAAGCACATTAAAGAGAAATTAACCATAACAGATACGCCAGGGACAAGTTTTGAAACAGTGTCAATAGACACAGTAGGCCCGCTTAGATTTTCGAATAACTATAGATACGTGCTAAATATACAGTGCGATTTAACAAAATATATTATAGCATGCCCTATTGAAACGAAAGAAGCTAAGACTATTGCAAAGGCTCTAGTAGAAAATTTGATTTTAAGGTACGGGCACTTCAAAGTTCTCAAATCAGACAAAGGTACTGAATTCGTAAACGAGTTGATGTCGGAAGTATGCCAATTATTAGAAATAAAACAAGTTTTTAGTACACCATACCACCATGAAACTCTTGGGTCAGTTGAAAGGAGTCACAGAGTGCTAAATGAATTTCTTTTAGGCTTCTGTAAAGATAATGAATGGTACCATTGGATACCTTATTTTTGTTTCGCGTACAACACAACACCACATATGGATACTAACTACACTCCATATGAATTAATATTTGGTAGATTACCAAATTTGCCTAATGACAAGATATTAACTTTCGAACCGGTATATAATATTGATAATTATTCGAAAGAGTTAAAAGCAAGGTTAAAATTTTCATTGCAAAAAGCAAAAGAGTTATTAGAAATATCTAAAATCAAACGCGTCGACCAGTGTGTAAAGTTCAATAAATTAAATTTAAATATAGGAGACATGATCTTAGTAAAAAACTTTAATAGAAAAAAGAATCAGCCACCTTACCATGGCCCGTATAAAATTGTTGAAACGAAAGGGGTAAACTCTGTCATAGATATAAGAGGCAAAACAAAAGAACTACATAATAATAATTTAAAAAAATATTAATTGTTAAAATATTAGTTAGAAATTTTAAAATTTTAATCCTCAAAATTGTAAAATTTTTCTTAAGGGGTAGGGTGTAGTGAATCTTACTTTGATTATTATATTTGTAATTTTAGAACTGCCCTCGTAACCTTAGTTTTAAGTAAATTCCTTTATTAACAATACACAACAACAATGCTATGCTAAAATTAAGCAAAGTCCTGTAATGTAAAAATACAACAACTAGTATACCTTATTTTAATTGTTATTTTACACAACAACTTTTGCTACAAATTATATTATTGAATAAGGAATTTTTGTAGTTTTAAGGTACTGTTATTTTAGTATATAAGGAACAAATTTTAATAAAATAAATCAATCATTATTTAGCCTTAAAATCGGCTTTATCTCTTGGAGCATTAAACTGCTTCTTTCTAAACAGGCATCCAACTGCCTTAAATATATTTAGGCCAGTGGCGTTCTTAAGCGCCGGCACCCTAATAGGCAGGTCTATTTTAAAAAACCCCTGAATAACCTATTAAATATACATCCACACATTACATGGCGATCCTGCCCAACGAACAAAAGAAAAATAAACCAGGCATATGGATGAATACATCCCAACTGGCAGCCAAAAAGAAGCACCGAAATAAATGGCCACTCCAATAAATGAAGGCCCCAAACACAAATAAAAAGCATTTTTTACATTATTTTTAAATTTTCTTTTAAATGCAAGAAGCACAAAATTTTTTTTTGCACAAATTAAACAGATTTATTATCACTTTTATGATGAAAAAGAACAAAAATTTATAAACATGAGAATTTAAAAAAAAAAAAAAAAAAAAAACACTAAAAGAAATAGAAATGAAATAAGAATTTCACAAAGAAATATAAAATGTTAGAAAAATAAATTAAACAGAGTTGCCAGCACTTTTAAAATATAAAAATAAAATTTAAATTATATATATTAAATTTTAAATGGAAATAGTACACGAATATTGTATTGAATTAGATAAACTAGAGAAAAATTTAAAAAAGAGTAAAGACAGAATTTACACCTCTGCGTATAAATTAGAAAAATTATCGCGTTTGTCGCATATTTAAGAAGAAGTAGAGAGTATTAGTGAACATTTTGAAGAAAAAGAGACTAAGTCAGTTATATTAAAATTTAGAGAATTATACACAAAGGTTGAGAAATTGATCAATTGTATGGTCATAAAAGAAACTAAAGAATTACCAAGAGATACACTTAAAGAAAAAATTGTCAATATGGCACATTTTGACATAAATGTCGTAGGTAAAAACCTACATGTTTTTAAGGGTTCATATGAGGTGTTGGAAGATTTTATAGTGCAAACAGAATTGTTACATGATATTTTGAGAACAGAAGACCGAGAGATATTCATTAAGTACGTCTATAACTTCAAACTAGCTGCGCATGTCCGAGGTGTCTTAGGGCGTTCCAACAGACCAACTACGTTTGCGGAGTTGAAGAAGTTATTAATTGATGCGTACCCAAACCCTAGAACTTTGCAACAAGTCTTAAATGAGTTAGGCACAATGAAACAAGGAAACATGAGTATTTTAGCTTACAGGGAAAAAGTTGCATTACTGTCAGAGCAATTGAGTAGTTTTGAAATAAAAGCGATAGAAAATCCGTCAACAGAGACTAAAAACGCGATTTATAAAATGAGCGAAAATATGGCGTTAAATGTATTTACAAAAGGTGTTAATATAGAATACCAAAACGTATTAGTGGCAAGTAGTCCCAAAACGCTTAGCGAAGCAGTAGAAAAATGTGTAACTATAGAGAGATCGTTACAAATAGATAATAATAATAATAGCATTTTCAGAATAAACAGGCGTGAAAATGAACGCATTAATAACTACAATTCACAGAGAAATAATAGAAATTACACAGGGTACAGAAATCAAGGGTATTATAATCAAAATAATAATAGAAATTATAATAACCATAATAATAATTTTAATCATGCTGAAACAAACTATTACAATCGTAATGGATACGGAAATAACAATAATAACAATAACCCTTATAGACATAGAAATAATAACAATGGTGCAAATAGAAGTAGTGCAGCAAGAAGTAATAATCCATTTAATAATAACAATAGAAACAGCTTCTCGAATAGATCTGGCAACAATAGAAATAATCAGGGAAACTAACAAACCCGGATAACAAAGTTTGTTATCCAGAAGGGCAAAAATGTTTCAAAATTTCAAACAATACAGATAATTATATAGCAATTAATTGTAACACAATTAATAAAGAGCTCAAATTTTTAATAGATACTGGAGCCGATATTTCAATTTGCAAACAAGATAATATAGATAATATAGATGTACGTGATATATCATCACTGAGTGGTATTACTGCAGGTACTATAGAAAGTCTTGGTACTGCAAGATTAACTCTAAAATTAGATAACAAACGTATTATACACAAATTTCACATAGTTGAAGATAATTTTCCAATTAATACTAATGGAATTATTGGTAGGGATATTTTAGAAAAATATGGATGTAAAATTGATTTCGAAACTTATACAACGTCTTTCAATATAGATAATGAAGAAGTTATTCTACCGATAACCCCTAAACGCGTTTATAAAACTGAAATCTGTATACCAGCGCGATCAGAACTAATAGCACCAGTTAATATATGTACCGATGAGGAAAGCATCGTTTTAAATCAGGAAATAAGTCCTGGAATTTTCGTAGGAAATAGTGTGATACCAGCCGTGGGAATAAAACACGTGAAATTATTAAATACTACTGACAAAGATGTAGTTTTGAATCAGTTAAAATTAGAAACTAAACCGTTGTCGAAGTACAAGATATATAGTTTCAACAAAATAGCTGATAAAAACAAAGAGCGAGTACATAAAGTTTTGCAAGATTTAAAAATAGAATCAATAGATCCGTCAGCAAGACAATCTTTGAAAGATATAATTGCAAAATATAGCGATGTCTTCCACCTTGAGGGTGACAAGTTAACTGTTAATAATTTTTATAGTCAAAAAATTGAGATGGCCGATTCGGCACCGGTTTATATAAAACCATATAGGCTCGCTGAGTCACAAATGAGCGAGATAAACAAACAAGTAAATACATTGATAGAAGATGGCATAATTGAACCGTCCGTGAGTCCGTACAACTCTCCATTGTTGGTAGTACCAAAAAAATCAGCAGATGACACGAAGAAATGGAGATTAGTAGTTGATTTCCGAAAGATAAATGAAAAAATCATAAGTGATAAGTTTCCATTAACTAGAATTGAAGACGTATTGGACAAGCTAGGTAGAGCTAAATATTTTTCTACGCTAGACATGACTAGTTCTTTCCATCAAATCAGTTTAGATAAAGATTCTAGACCAGTAACATCATTTTCTACTAGAAATGGTCATTTTCAATTTACTCGTTTACCCTTTGGATTAAAAATATCATCCAATAGTTTTCAGAGAATGCTCACAATTGCATTGAGTGGATTAGATGCCGAAGCATTTTTATATGTCGATGACATTATTGTGTTTGGTTGTAGTATACAACACCATCATGATAATTTAGTAAAAGTTTTTGAAAAGTTGAGAAAATATAATTTAAAATTAAATACAAATAAATGTTGTTTCTTAAAGACAGAAGTAGTCTATCTAGGTCACCTGATAACTGATAAGGGAATATGTACAGACCCTGCAAAGCATGATGTAATAAAAAACTATCCAGTTCCTAAGAATGTTGATGAAGTCAGACGTTTTGTTGCGTTCTGTAATTACTACAGACGTTTTGTTAAAAATTTTGCAGAAATAGCTAAAGATTTGAATACTTTGTTAAAAAAAGATAAAATTTTTAAGTGGGATGAAAATTGTCAAAAGTCACACATTACACTTCTTCATCATTTTGTATATTTCCCACAGTACTAAAAATTAAAACAAATATTACTTTTATATTTCTGTTAAACTACACAAACTATTTACTGTCTGGAACTTGTTATTGTTTCCAGAAAACTTAGGGCCTCAAAATACTTCCATTTCTTTTTGGGGGTTCGGCACTACTGCCGGAAGCAATCTGTTGCATTCTTTTGCTACGTTTATACGAATCCCGAAGCCCCTTCCACCGCTTTTTGCATTCCAATTCTGTAAAAGTGTGTAAAATACTTATACATAATTACAATTAAAAAAATAATCATTACAACTATCTTACCACTTAATTTTACATTTGCTGCAACTTCTTTCCCGGCGTATTCCTTTTTTCTAACATTTTTGTAGTCTACCTGGCCTAAATCATACAAAATTGCATGACTGCGCACCTCTTCAATTAAAATTTCGTCTATATCCATTTTTTTTTACTAAAATAAAACAAAAACGTCCATAAAAACATTGAAAATAATAAATATGAATAACAAAACACTTACCAACTTCAATCAATCAAAACTATAAAAATACAAACTGCTACAGAGTTCGGATTTGCGCACTCCTTTTGCTCTTTACGCTTTGCGCATTTCTTAAAAGCGTATTAAGAATGCGCACAAGCGCAAAGAGCGGAGCGAAAACAAAGGAGCAATTGGTATGCACAGCGCAAGCGCATTCGATTTATTAGCGCCGCTCTTTGCGCAATGCGCATTTAAATTTTTTGTCTAACGCTTTGCGCTGCGCATTGCGCATATTGAGCGGCGCATTGCGCATGCTCTTTTTTAATAATAACAGTGGTTCGTTTGAGTTTATTCATTGCTGCCACGAAAAAAAAGTCTTTGCAGCCAAAATCTTTAAAAAATGTAACTCTTATTTAGTAAAAGTAACCAGAATATTTTTTTTAATGTTTATTAAGATGGTGTGTTTTATTTTTGAGTAAAATATCAATCATATTTGGCCTTTAAGGATTTATTCTTAATCCGTATATTATACGTATAAAAATGATCTGATTGCATGATTTAATGACTATAAGGTAGTCTTAGAAGCCCAGCTGACAATTCTTGCAAACCATTTGTTTTTAATTTCAGGTGTCGAATTTTTATTTGTATTTATTGTATAAATTTAAATTAAAAAATTTTTATTTAAAAAGAAAATTGTAAAATTTCTTAAAATGAATACGAAATAAATATGAGTTTGTATTTGAGCAAAATAGATGTGATATGTACAAAAGATTAGAGTTATGAAAAAAATGAAAAAAAAGCTCCCAAAAATCAAATCAAACTAAAATCCTGGAAAGAAGTCTTCACAAAAAATTTCATATGTGAAGCGCAAAATAGAAAGGGACCTAAGGTTAAAAACCGGTTTAGTTCAGGAGAGCAATTTTAAAGATTTAAATACGTGTATTTAATACGTGACTTCACTTTCATAAAACGCGCATATCTCTGGGAGGGAACACTTTTGGGGCATGGGATCGGTCTCATTCGATGCTCAGATGTTGTCCACATAAAAAAAAAGTGAAAATTGATTTTTTACCCTTAGGTCCCTTTCTCTATGCGCTGTCACATATGCAAATTTTTTTTTAGAAATTTCAATTTAAATAAGAAATATCCACAACAAATACATTTAGGTATGTTTTGTATGTAACTCTTCTCATGTACGTTTATAACAAGAAGGCGACGAAAATTCTAAAAATAGACGCACTTGAATATTTTCCTGAGTAATTTTTTTAATATTTTGTTGTATGTACATATGTATGTTCCTAGAAGACAAGCCCGAAAACACTGTAGTGAACCTGATGATGACATATACATCATCTGTAGGTATGAATGAATGTACATTCACAAAAAATATTTGGCCTGCTTACCCTTTCTGTGGTTTCGCAAGCAAATATTTTTATGACCTTTTTTAAATTTTTGAGCAGTTTGGGTTTTTCCAACATTTTATGTGTATGTTTCTTACAAGTAACGAAATGTGTATAAAACCCATCATTAACAAGATTTTTTGAAATCCAAGAAAAGATTTTTTTTTAAATAACTTTGAGAGACATACAATGTGAGTATGTATAATTGTATAAGGGGCAGATTTTTTAACCTAAAACATTTTTTTCGTTTTGAAATTGTATGGAAAAATTTTGTTTTAAAATGAATTTTTGTTATTTTTCATACAAATTTAAAACGTTTAGAAACGATTTTTTTTTTACATAATCTGCCTATAAGTAAAAAACCAATTATCAAGGTATTTATAAACATGTATAGATATGTTTATATTGTCCTTGATAATGTGGTGTTGTATTTTTTAAAGATGATTATTCTTGATGTAAAAATCTATTATATCCTTTACTAACATTTTTTACCACTGTAAATGCGCTATGCGCATTTCTTGCTCTTTTTGCGCGTTGCGCAGCGCAAAAATATATGCGCGGAGCAAGCGCAAGATTAAATTGGCTCCGCTCTTTGCGTAAAGAGCGAAAAAGAGCGGCGCTGCGCTGCGTTTTTTCGTGCTCTGAACAGCTGTTGCAACGATTCATTTATGTATATTACAGTGGTGCATATATAGCGCATTTACTTTTTTAAAGTTCGCTTGGGCAAATTGAATACGGCGAATTTAATTCGCCACTCACATCACTTTATATGGATTCGCTTTGACATAAACCGAAAACAAATCATCTCTTTTGGCTCTAGAGTTACGGGGTTCAAAACTACCATTTTATTGGCCATAACACCTAGAATATGGAACGGATATAAGCGATGTGGATATCACTCTAAACTTCTCTAAAATACCTTTATACTGGTAATCAAATTTTTTAAAACAATTTACCCATTGCGAGTGAAATTCAATTTTAAATTTTTTTTATCTGAGTTTTCACTTTTACAGAGAACTTACCATGCTTTTATTTGGTGTATATTTTAAAGCTGTCACCGATGAAATACGTAAGTTATGCTTCTTTAATGATGATTTTAAGAACTAAGTGAGTTATTTAGAGCATTTTGAAATGATACCTATGTCGTTTATATTCGTTCTATATTGTAGGACTTGTGATCAATAATATATTAAAGTTTTGAAACCCGTAACTGCGGAATCAAGAGAGAGCGCTGAAAAAACATTTTTAGGTTAAAAAAAGGCTATTACCCTGTGAGTTTTTTTAATCTTTAATAATGTTGGTATTTTTGACTCAAGTCAATATTCCATATAACAATAAAGCTAATAAAAATTCTTGATGCATACATATTATAACATTTAAATATTGTTATTTTCTTTTTTATTTTAGAATAAAAAATATTTCTAATCACTAATTTGCTTTACAAAATTTTGTTATATTGTCAACATTGTTTTGGTTTTGTGGCCATCAGAAATAGAAATTATTTTAATTCGACTACACGACAAAAGTAGCATGGACAAAAACCTGTTGCCGTGTTGCCTTGCTGTCATCAATATAATCATTCTCATATGCACACATGTATTCTAATTTTGACAGCTGGTAGCCGGTAGCCTGCTGTGGCGAATGTGTTTATACCTTTAGGGAATAATTAGGCTCGATCATGCTTGTTGCATAAAACAACAAGAGAATAAAACTGAATGTTTGAAACGAGCGGTTGGGTAAAAAAGTGTTTTTTGCTTTTGAGCGAAAACGATTAGATCATAAAAATCAATGTGCATGATCAAGTATAATCGAAAATTAAGGACTCGTTGCCGATCTCTGATGAACACTGTGTTGGTGGACATATACATAGTTGCGTTCAAAGTTCGAAATAGGAAGTTTGTAAGTTATTGTATTTGAAATAAGTTATGTTTTTACACAGTGCGCTCGCGATAATATCAAATAATTAAAATCAAGCCAGTTCACTTCTTAACTAAGATTATTCATATTTGCGAATGACATCTAATTTCTCTAATTTCAGATTGACAGCTAAAAGCAATTCAAAAGCAAATAGGGAAATCTCAAAATTTTTATGCAGTTGAAGTAGAATTTATCTACAAACCTGTTTACAAAGATTTCATCACTGTTTCGATAAAAGTTCATTAAAAAATGCTAAAATAAGTTGTTCGCACTAAGTTTATATTTTAGAGTAGTCAATGGAGGAAAAAGTGTTTATATATGGGGGGTGTTCATATAATATGGTGTTCATATTTTTGCGAGTTCATTGTATTCTATTTCAATATTTATTATGATATTATAAGATTTAGTGAATATAAAATACATTTTTATAAGAAAACAAAGTTAATTTTGAATCTATATTTTAATAAATTTTTTAATGTGAAGATAAATTTTATTTATTTGTTGCGGGTTAGCAATATCTAGATATATATTTCGTTGGTAGCTATACCAATTCATCAGTAGATGTTTTACCCTTTATTTTTAAAAAATTCCAAAGCTCATCTATTACAATTACAAAGCATAAAAATAGCTTTTAAAAAAATTTTTATTTTTCAAACACACACAAAAATAATTTTCCATTATGAATGTGTTTACTTTTCTACACCTATACAATTAGACAACCGCTGGTTGCCATTAAAAGTATTTTATAAGGCAAAAATGAAAAGCAAATCTCCCCGTTACAAAATTTTACATATATTTGAGCATGTACTCAAGTATTTATGTTTAAAATTTTATTTATTTGTTGCGGGTTAGCAATATCTAGATATATATTTCGTTGGTAGCTATACCAAAACAAAAACGTCCATAAAAACATTGAAAATAATAAATATGAATAACAAAACACTTACCAACTTCAATCAATCAAAACTATTAAAATACAAACTGCTACAGAGTTCGGATTTGCGCACTCCTTTTGCTCTTTACGCTTTGCGCATTTCTTAAAAGCGTATTAAGAATGCGCACAAGCGCAAAGAGCGGAGCGAAAACAAAGGAGCAATTGGTATGCACAGCGCAAGGCGAATTTATATAAGGTGGGAGCCAGAATAAAACAAATACAACACGAAAAACAACAGGCATTTTGTTTGTGTAAATTTCCAAACGATTGTCAATTTGTTTTGTAAAGAAAGTGAGAAATAAAGAAATGAAATTATGTATTAGTGCTCCCATCTAGAAGGCCATATCCAAAAACTGGGGATATTTTTTTGTAGTTGGGATTAAAAAATGTACTCTATACATACAACTTTTGCAATGTTCATAAAAGGTAAAATAATTTTGAAATATGCACAAGTTTTAATGAAAAATGTCCATAAAATTTTTTTGTAACACAAATCAAATTTATATTGATTTTTAATGAATGCTTCAGCTAGCCTCTAAATGTTATATACCTATGTATATCATTTGAAAAATGTTCGTTGAGTAAATCTGGTAATATTTTGAATGCTATTGCATAACAAATATATAGATGACAAATAAACATAAACGGCGTAATTCTCTCTTTTTGGCATATACATATTTCTTATATAAAAAATACATATATTTAATCGGATACTCAATCCATCTTTTAAGATTCTACACCAAAATGCTTTTTTTTTGAATTTTTCGAAGTCCTAAGTATTTAGATAAATGTAAATTGTCTGTATTGAGTTAACCCTAATTAATAGGAATTTTCTAATGACTAAAATGTATTATTTTAGTTAATAATATTAATTTCTAACAAAGTCAATAAAAAATGCTTTTTTTTGAATTTTTCGAAGTCCTAAGTATTTAGATAAATGTAAATTGTCTGTATTGAGTTAACCCTAATTAATAGGAATTTTCTAATGACTAAAATGTATTATTTTAGTTAATAATATTAATTTCTAACAAAGTCAATATTCTTCATATATTTGAAATTGTTTTCAAAAAGTAAATTTGGGGATTTGGGGAGATAATGGAATGAAAGTGTAGAATAAAAATAACAAAAGGTAACCCAGAAACAAAATAAATTAAATCAAAATTTTAATTTACAAAAAATATCAAATTTGTTTGTAAACAAAGAATTTAATAGAAAAGGAAATATTACAAAATTTGACAATCGTTTGGAAATGGCGAATTTTTGAATTCGCCATTGCTCCCACCTTGTATAGATTCGCCTTGGCACAGCGCAAGCGCATTCGATTTATTAGCGCCGCTCTTTGCGCAATGCGCATTTAAATTTTTTGTCTAGCGCTTTGCGCTGCGCATTGCGCATATTGAGCGGCGCATTGCGCATGCTCTTTTTTATGATAACAGTGGTTCGTTTGAGTTTAAAAAATTCAAAAGCTGATCTATTTATACAAAAACTCACAAGCATATTTTTGTGAATTACAAAGCATAAAAATAGCTTTTAAAAAAATTTTTATTTTTCAAACACACACAAAAATAATTTTCCATTATGAATGTGTTTACTTTTCTACACCTATACAATTAGACAACCGCTGGTTGCCATTAAAAGTATTTTATAAGGCAAAAATGAAAAGCAAATCTCCCCGTTACAAAATTTTACATATATTTGAGCATGTACTCAAGTATTTATGTTTAAAATTTTATTTATTTGTTGCGGGTTAGCAATATCTAGATATATATTTCGTTGGTAGCTATACCAATTCATCAGTAGATGTTTTATCCTTTATGTTTAAAAAATTCCAAAGCTGATCTATTTATACAAAAACTCACAAGCATATTATTTTTTGCTATTTTGGTTATTTAGCTTTTTCAAATAAAACCTAATATAAAGTAGCGAATTTACATCATTCTACATATTTCTAATTTTCGTTCTTATAAAACTTGAGCCATTAAAAACCCCTTCAACTTCCACGTTGCGTAATGGCGAAACTAAGAGCTTTATTGCAAAAGAAGCTAATTCAGTGAATACATTTAACAAGAAATCAACTTTTAACTTTTTATTTAAACATTCATATGTGTTAAGTCATAATTATAAAATAAGTTATATTAAATAAATTCTCTAATAATTTCCATATTAAATAAAATTTTCTATTTATTATTATTTTTTATAACATGGATGTCCCTAATGTCAAATACTTTAAATTGCAATCACTCAACATAATGTGAATTTCTGTTTTATTATATTAAATTACATTCTTTGTAGTTTGTTTTTCCTCATTGGTTAAGACACCTTAAATTTTACATTTTATTATTTTGCAAGGTGGCATAATTTTAAGTATATATAATTTAATAAAGCAAACAAATTGGTCAGTAGTTTAAAATCTTTTGTTTTAATTACTCGATCGCTTTAATTTTCAAGTTCCAAGTGCTTGAAGACTAGACAGGACTTCAAGAAACAAAAACTCAGTGCAATCCAAATTCGAGTGTTTGGTTTGATTCACGCTGATTAGTTTCATCTACATTTACATTTTTGGTGAACCCAAGTTTAAGGATACATAAGTTTCCCCCCACCAGTGGTAAGGGACTTTTTATATCCTTAAAAAACATCAACACAGCCTTTTGAATTTCAACGTCCTGCAACACTTCCTGCTAAGTATTTTCTACAACATCCCAGTGTCAAGGCTCATTCTACACAGGACATCGGGTCAACAATCCATATGAAATCATCAGACTAGCAAGTTTAATCATTTAATAAGCCACAATGAGCGCATCAGAAGAAATTCTGGCATCGCTAAGGACGATTGGAGTCATTATACGAATCTTCAAAAATTATTCAGCGGAGAGAAAAACAACCGTACGCTAGTACGAGGAGCATTTAGGAAAACTAACGAACGCCTGGAATCAATTTGAAGAACAGGACTCAAAATTACGTATGCTCGATGATGCCTCAATACTGAGGAAAAAGCATGAGTATTTCACGGATGATTACTACACAAAAACAAGTAAGAGTGCTATATTCGGCTGTGCCGAATCTTATATACCCTTCACCAATGCATATATATGTGATTCGCAGAATATAATAAGCCTGTATATCCTTTGTTAATATCCTTTGATAATACTGTAAGCAGTATGTGTGCATGTTTTATCATTACTTTTTTTCTCACTGAGTTTAAAAGGAATCTAAAATGAAAAACAAATCACATATTTTTTACTTCTAAATACAAAAGCATTTTTAACATACACACATATATGTACATACATATATATATAAATTAATATGTTATTGTACATTTTATGTACTACTTTTTTATGATTTTTTTTTTTTTTTTTGGAAAATGTACCTACTCTGTGCAAATTATTCGAGAAATATTTTTAAATGAAATATGTAGAAATATGTAGCTATTATACATATTAGGTACATATGTATGTATGTACTTATATTATCCAATCAGCCTAACAGAACGTATCAGTTTATCGATTTCGAGAAGGCTAAAACAATATTCATTGTTCTAACGTAGGGCTATTTCAAATAGTAATTATGTAAGTTATGTATTTATTCTTCGTTATTGACATATTACATAGGTACTTATGTATGTATGTATATATCAACAAACACCTCATAAAAGGGAAAGTTATTTTACTGGTGACAAAATACTTTTTAGCGACGGCTCATTTCAATTATGTATACAGTATTTTTCGGTTAATTGACCCTACGGTTAATTGGTTTCCACGCTTAATTGAACCACATGATCGGGCAAAAAAATATTGCATACGAAAACACATGTAAATTTCCTCGGATAATTGAACCCGGTTAATTGATTTTCCCGCTTAATTGGTTCAAAATTCATGTCATCAAAAATAAATTTCGTCTTACTTTTACCCGGTTAATTGCAAATGAATTGTTTTTATTCTTTAAGTATATGTTTTTTTTTTGTAAAACCAATATATGAATTGTTTTTTAGTTTATAAATTTTATTTTTTTGTAAAACTAATGTGCACATAAATAGTGCATTTAATAGTAAATATGTACCTACTTACAATAATAAATACCTGCGTATACACATATATGTACATTTTTTTCTGTTACTTGCATTTTTTTCGTTTAAGGGAAAAAAAAATTATATTGAAAAACTTAAAGTGCACATATGCGATTTCTTTTAATTCATTAGTAGTTCCAATTATGCGGATTCTTGTAATTGAACGATTTGTTCAATTAAGCGGGTATCGGCTAATTGGTTCCCCGGTTAATTGAACAAAAAGTTGTGCAATTAACCGAAAAATACATATATACCTATGTATATATATACACAAATGTATATTTACCGTGTAGTACCTACACCTGTATCATACCATAGCATTTTAATTTACTTTAGCAAAAATAAAATTTCGGTTCTGATTTTTGATTACATACATATGTATATACAATTTTATAACCCTTTCAGAAATAAATTTAAAATAAATAAATACTCCAATATTGAACTGAGGAATCGCTCACAATAATCCAACACACGACCTATCGTGCTACTGAGGCTAGATAGTTCTTTGTGTATATTAATTTAAAAAAAAAAATATATATATATATACATATGTATAAAATAACCTGTTTATTATTTTCAAAAATAGTTACAAGCCTATGTACATATATTTCAATTTTTAAAATGAAAAACAAATTGACAAATATACAACATTTTAAAAGATAAATACAAAAGCATTTTTAACATACATACATATAAATACATCAGAGTATATTTGTAATCATCAGTGTGCGACATTTTTTTCCACAGAGTTTACTTTGTGGTACGTATAGTGTTCTAAAAACGATGTGTGTGCATACATACATACATGTTTATGTTTATAATGTGCTTTGGTGAAAAAAAAATTGAAATTTTTTATGTGTGTAGAATAGTGCTTGGTATCAGAGCTGCCGTTTTTTGTTATTTCTAACAAAAATTGGTAATTTTATTTTTCAATGTGAAATGCGAATATTTTTTCATTTTGGTGACTTTTTTTCGTTTGAATATTTTTTAACTATATATATAACTTGTTAAACTTTGAAAACAATTTTTAAAATTTTTAATTACCTGTTCATAGTAAGATTGGGTCCCAACACTGTCAACACCTCTCCTAAATGTACTACTCAATTATCAAAAAATATTCAATGATTCACATCTAACTAGACCTGACAACTTTCAAAACAAAAATGGGATGAACGAAAAAACTTTCGAACAATTTTTTTATTTCGTACAAAATTTATTATCATTGCCACATAGTTCTGCTGCAGCCGAAAGAATGTTTTCACAGCTTAATTTAAACAAAACCAAATTTCGTAATAGTCTTGATTTTAAAACTATTAACAATATTATCCAATCGAAATATTTGTGCAAAAATCAAAATGTTGCCCATTATTTATGGTCTGCCAAAGATATGAATTGAAAATTCGTACATAATTTCTAATCTCAATACTGTGAATTGTAAATCTATTGATTTTTTGATTTAAAAGAAAAATTTTGTAAAACAATTACATTTTTTTCTGAAGTACAAATATTGCCTATTTTAAATAAATAAACACTTTAAAAAGTTTGTTTAAATTTAAGTTTCTTGTTATGTTTTTCACTTATTAATAAGAATTTTATTAATATGTAAAAAAAATTTCTTTTTTTCCTTTCTTATTTTTTATAAATGTGCAGTACAAATTTTGTTTATTGTAATGATCCTATTCAAAAAAAATTTTAATTTATAAACTTTCAATCAAATGAATTTTGTATAAACATTTGGCGGGTTTAACTCCTATAAAAAAACTATTTTTACGAATAAGGGCTCAAATAAACAAAAACTGATTTCAATTTAAGTTTCTCCTTTTCATTTACTATTAGTATGAATTTTTTTTTTTTTTTGTTTTCTTGTTTTGCAATTATTATTTAACTATGTATGTATAAAATGCAAATAAACTGTATGTAATGCAACTTTAAATAAATTTAAATATTTTTTGTTAATAAAAAATGCATTTTAAATTTGGTTATTTTTTCACATTTGGTAACTTTTTAAAAAATTTGGTTGTAATATTTTTTTGGTCGTGGCAGCACTGCTTCTTGGTATGTTAAAAGCAAATAACGATTTGAATGTGTTGATCTTTCAAAAGCAAACGCCTTGTATTTTTACACACACATGCTTAGATGTGTGACAAAAAGGGGTTTGTACGAAAAAATACGTAAAGTTATAATTAAGTTAATATACATTCAACACTAGCAAGCCTCTGTAGCACAATGGTTAGTGGTAGAAGTATAGTGAGCGACTCCTCAGTTCAATACTGGAGCACAAAGTATTTATTTTAAATTTATTTTTGAAAGGTTTATAAAATTGTATATATGTAATCAAAACTCAGAACCGAAATTTTATTTTTGCTAAAGTAAATTAAAACGCTATGGTATGGTGTAGGTACTACACGGTAAATATATGTGTATAAAGTCGAATTCGGATAAGAACGCACTGTTTATATGTAAAAATCGCTTAATTGAAAATAAAAATTGTTATTTATTATTTTTGATCAATCTCAAAGCACTTGCTTGCATTTGCTTAAAAGAAAACCTGCTGATTGAAACATATTTTGTTTAGAAATAATCTAATTTATATGAAACAAACATCCCATAAAAGGAAAAATGTTTAATTTCTGGTAACAAAATACTTACTTGTCGAATACGAATAAAAATATATTAAAATAAGCAAATAGTCGAAAAATCGAATACGAGTATTCGTAACATTACTAGTACGTAGGTACATACATAAAATAAAGATAATCGGAATTTTTTCAACATCCATCGACAGATTCTATTATTTATTCATGGATAGCTCAAATATATTTATTAGATCAACATCAAGCTTAGTTAGAACTTTAAAATTCAACAAACATTAACATTTTCAACACAAATACTTACATATATATGTAATTCTGCTTCTGTGTGTATAAATGTTATTGTTTGCAAGTATTTTAAATACCCTGCAGTCGGCGTAGCTAGCGAATGTCTAGCTATTTCGCGAGCTGCCAGTCAATTTCTCTAACTACCAGCCTAACAACTAGCAATGCACTCGACTGACGATTTGAACATACGGATGACATTGACGGTAATCACTTGACACGATCAGACCGATGAGATCACTGGTGAGCAACTCCCAACTATTTCTCTAGTCAAAATGTACCAGTTAGATCAACAATGATATTTCCTAAATGAAAATACTACAGAAATTTAATTTTTTTTTTGATACATATTTGTTTATTTATCAAATTTCTTTTTCAATAGTTATAAAATATTCAATTAATTGTTCTTTTTCTTTGTTTATGCAACGTTTTAGTTGACTTCTGCTCATTTTACCTTTAAAAACACTTTTTTTACATGTATATGTGTGAGAGAGTCAAAGGCGAACTCTTGCATTACTTGTGGCCACTGTAGTATTTAGTCGGATTTTCGTTAGGGAAATACTTAACGATTTCGATTAAAATTCTACTTTTAAAAATGCAGGGTATGCCCTTTTTATGAAAACATTCAGGCATACATACATATATATATACATACATATAATTATATAATATATATTTGTACGTATGGTTGGGCGCATGGGCAATAATACAAAATATTTATTTTGTTTTTCTACCGTAAGACATTTCTGTATTATGTCTGAAGTTATACCTATTTGATGTTTACAAGTTTTAAATTGAGATTGTGAAGAGAAACATTTTTTTAAAAAATTTAATTATTAAGTAAGTATTGCAAAATCAGGTAAAATTCGTTAATACAGTCTTTTTCGGTTAATTGCACATCAAAATTTGCACAACTTTTTGTTCAATTAACCGGGGAAGCAATTAGCCGATACCCGCTTAATTGAACAATTCGTTCAATTACAAGAATCCCGTTTAATTGAACAATTTGTTCAATTACAGAAATCACGCATAATTGGAACTACATTCTAATGAATTAAAAGAAATCGCATATGTGCACTTTAAGTTTTTCAAAATAATTTTTTTTTACCTTAAACAAAAAAAAAAGGCAAGTAACAGAAAATATGTACATACATATATGTATGTGTATCGCATGTATTTATTATTGTAGGTACATATGTACTATTAAATGCACTATTTGTGTGCACATGTGTTTTACAAAAAAATAAAATTTATAAACTAAATAAATAAAAAACAATTCATATATTGGTTTTACAAAAAAAACATAAACTTAAACACAAATTTTTTCACAAATGATGTCAAATATGTATGTGCAAAAATGCCAGATTATTTTTCAATAACAATGCAATTAACCGGGTAAAAGTAAGAGGAAATTTATTTTTGATGACATGAATTTGAACCAATTAAGCGGGAAAATCAATTAACCGAGTTCAATTATCCAAGGAAATTTACATGTGTTTTCGTATGCAATATTTTTTTGCCCGATCATGTGGTTCAATTAAGCGTGGAAATCAATTAACCGTAGGATCAATTAACCGAAAAATACTGTATTATTTTTAGTTCAATAGATAAATATAATTAACATGAAAAATTTAATAAAATTTACAAGATAAATAGTGTTTTATCACGTGCAGATCTTTAGTCAATTAAAAATGATTACGAAAACATTAAGAATAGTCTAAACGACATTGTTAAGACATATTTTTACAAATCGAAACTTTCAAATTCGTTACAAAATCGAAGTTTTTGGTTTGATGGGTAACTTTGTTTTATATTTATACGCACATTTTTACATACATATGGACATACATATGTTTGCCTTATTTTGGCTTGTTACTTTCATTTCAGCACGGATTTAAAGTTGATATTGTTATATGTACATATTGATATAATTGCTATGTAGGTACCTACATATGTATGTATGTATATTGTTATTTGTTACACACATAATTACCTATTATTTTAACTGTAGGTAATAATTTGATATTTGAAAAGTCAACACTATTTTGAGTTAGCTTAAAGCTTAGTAGGTACATATGTACATACCTACTTGCTTAGATGAAAATTCAAATTACTAGGGGTTTTTTAAAAACACATACATATGTACATACATATGTATGTAGCTATTATACATATTAGTTACATATGTACATATGTACTTACTTAGATTATCCAATCAGCCTAACAGAACGTATCAGTTTATCGATTTCGAGAAGGCTAAAACAATATTCATTGTTCTAACGTAGGGCTATTTCAAATAGTAATTATGTAAGTTATGTATTTATTCTTCGTTATTGACATATTACATAGGTACTTATGTATGTACATACATATCAAAAAACACCTCATAAATGAAAAGTTATTTTACTGGTGACAAAATACTTTTTAGCGACGGCTCATTTCAATTATGTATATATATATATGTATATATATATGTATAAAATAACCTGTTTATTATTTTCAAATATAGTTACAAGCCTATGTACATATATTTCAATTTTTAAAATGAAAAACAAATTGACAAATATACAACATTTTAAAAGATATATAAAGAAGCATTTTTAACATACATATAAATACATCAGAGTATATTTGTAATCATCAGTGTGCGACATATTTTTTCACAGAGTTTACTTGTCTGGTACGTATGTATAGTGTTTGTGTGCATACATACATGTTTATGTTTATAATCCCTGTCGTCAAATGTGTAGCTAGCTACAAGAAAAGCTAACTTTTAAATTGATTTTTCTAAACTAACTTAAAGCTAACTACAATACAATGCAGAATGTAATCAAAATCAATTAGTAGGTTGAGTATATATATATTATACTCTCATTTATAATTGAATATGGTGAGCGCCAACAAATTTACTCATTTAGGAACTCTTAAAATTATTTCAAGTATTTCATAACTTCTTGCCGTCAATATTTAAGTGGTAACTTAGCTGAGTGGTATGCGCGTTGACTGTTAATCCAATGACCTGTGGTTCGAGTCCCAGCACAGCATCGGTTGGAAAATTAAATTCGAAAACAAATTTATTGTTGCAATGTTAATATAAAACTACTGAATATAGAATGGAGAAAATAAAATAAATATGAAAAATATTTTTTTTTATATATGTATACTAACTAACTACCGGTTGACTTATTCCAACTAACTTAAAGTTAGCTACAAGTAGTGCAGAGTCGGGCAATTGACTACTTCCTAGGACATCGCAATGTTAAAATAGTTAGTTAATTACATATAAAGTAATCCAAGTGTCAGTCGCCACTAGTTGCGAAATAGTTAGCTTAAAGTTAGTTTAAAGTTAACTTAGTTTCCGACAGGGATGTGCTTTGGTGAAAAAAAAATTGAAATTTTTATGTGTGTAGAATATTGCTTGGTATGTAAAAGCAAATAACGATTTGAGTCTGCTGATCTTTCAAAAGCAAATGCCTTGTGTTTTTATACACACATGCTTAGATGTGTGACAAAAAGGGGTTTGTACGAAAAAATACTTTGAGTTATTATTAAGTTAATATACACAAAGAACTAACAAGCCTCAGTAGCACGATGGGTCGTGTGTTGAATTATTGTCTCTGACACATATTCAATGCGCGTGACCCCGTATTCAATACTACTGAGGCACCTAGTGTATTTATAAATTTATTTCTGCAATGAATATATATATATCTTCATTTATTTGTATATATATCCATTTCAGAATCGATACTTTTATTTTTGCTGATTTTCAATACGAAGCATCCTTAGAAAAATCCCTACATTTTACTTTAAGAAACAATTCTCTAGCTCTTCTTGTGTCTTCAGAAAATGGATTTTACGTACAGACAGACGGATAGACGGACAGACGGTCAGGGCTCAGTTAAATTTTTTAATTATAAGGATCCAGTATATATATACTATATGGACCTCATATAAATATTGCGGAAATTACACACGTAATGACAAACCTATAAATACCCTTACCATTTTTGGTGAAGGGTATAAAAATACATATATTTAATCGGATACTCAATCCATCTTTTAAGATTCTACACCAAAATGCTTTTTTTTTGAATTTTTCGAAGTCCTAAGTATTTAGATAAATGTAAATTGTCTGTATTGAGTTAACCCTAATTAATAGGAATTTTCTAATGACTAAAATGTATTATTTTAGTTAATAATATTAATTTCTAACAAAGTCAATATTCTTCATATATTTGAAATTGTTTTCAAAAAGTAAATTTGGGGATTTGGGGAGATAATGGAATGAAAGTGTAGAATAAAAATAACAAAAGGTAACCCAGAAACAAAATAAATTAAATCAAAATTTTAATTTACAAAAAATATCAAATTTGTTTGTAAACAAAGAATTTAATAGAAAAGGAAATATTACAAAATTTGACAATCGTTTGGAAATGGCGAATTTTTGAATTCGCCATTGCTCCCACCTTGTATAGATTCGCCTTGGCACAGCGCAAGCGCATTCGATTTATTAGCGCCGCTCTTTGCGCAATGCGCGTTTAAATTTTTTGTCTAGCGCTTTGCGCATATTGAGCGGCGCATTGCGCATGCTCTTTTTTATGATAACAGTGGTTCGTTTGAGTTTAAAAAATTCAAAAGCTGATCTATTTATACAAAAACTCACAAGCATATTTTTGTGAATTACAAAGCATAAAAATAGCCTTTAAAAAAATTTTTCAAACACACACAACAATAATTTTCCATTATGAATGAAAAAAAAAAAAATTTTTTTAAAGGCTATTTTTATGCTTTGTAATTCACAAAAATATGCTTGTGAGTTTTTGTATAAATAGATCAGCTTTGGAATTTTTTAAACATAAAGGGTAAAACATCTACTGATGAATTGGTATAGCTACCAACGAAATATATATCTAGATATTGCTAACCCGCAACAAATAAATAAAATTTTAAACATAAATACTTGAGTACATGCTCAAATATATGTAAAATTTTGTAACGGGGAGATTTGCTTTTCATTTTTGCCTTATAAAATACTTTTAATGGCAACCAGCGGTTGTCTAATTGTATAGGTGTAGAAAAGTAAACACATTCATAATGGAAAATTATTTTTGTGTGTGTTTGAAAAATAAAAATTTTTTTAAAAGCTATTTTTATGCTTTGTAATTGTAATAGATGAGCTTTGGAATTTTTTAAAAATAAAGGGTAAAACATCTACTGATGAATTGGTATAGCTACCAACGAAATATATATCTAGATATTGCTAGCCCGCAACAAATAAATAAAATTTTAAACATAAATACTTGAGTACATGCTCAAATAAATGTAAAATTTTTTAATGTGAAGATATTTAACTTTTATTAATAAAAGTAAAACCTTAATTTCCTGTATTTATATATGATTTTTGTAACATGCTACCGTGTTTGAAGTTGTTCATACTGTTGTCGTTGTTTAACATATAAGTCATTTTGTGTTTATGTTCAAGTTCGTAGTTGATCGCTAGTGTTTATAGTTCATACATGTATACTCATCGTGATATGAACACAATGAAGATAGTCGGGTATGATGTAAAACAACCCGAACATCTTCAAACATGTCTTTTCTCTGTTTATACAACTCCTTAATACATATGTATTTACATATTTCAAATATTGTGAAATAAAACCACAAGAACTTTTTTAACTTTGTTTTACTAGTTCCAAGGATATATATTTCTTCCAAATCACTGTATTAAATATTAAGAAAATAATATTTATGAGAAACAATTTCTATTTTTTGTATCTCTAAACTGAATATAAAAAAATTATCATGATATTAAAACAGAAGTCCGCAAAGAGAAAGATTGAACTAAAAAATTAAATTCTTACAATTTAAAACGGGAAAAACTAAAGAAGATCTGTAATATTTTTTTATTAGTTTCTAGGATAAATATTTTTCACAACTCTACTTTTTAAGAAAAGAATATTTATAAACACAATTTATATATTCTTATCGCTATACTGTAGATAAAAGCTCGTCGTGAATTAAAAAAAAGCCAATAATCTTAAACATTGAACTAATAATTAAATCTTTATCTTATCACAAATTTCATAAAAAAAAATTATTAAGCAATAAAATCAAAATAAACATATAAATACTACTTCATTAACACAACTCTTCGCCATTTCTATTTTCTTAGCACTTTTATATACATATGTACATCCATATTCAATACATACTTACATACATACATGCCCACTCAAGCAAACCTAATAATTCTGTTTTTCATAAATAAATGAATTCATACCTACAAGATCAGCATTTAAAAGAAAACAACCACACATACAACTCATTCTAACAAATTTTTAAAACCATTTATCTACATTCTCATAACTTTATTTAAGTTTATGGCTTCAACTTATCAACACAACCCTATACTAAATTTTGCACTTAATACCTCTCCTTGCATGGGGAATAATTCAGGTATTCAACTAAAAATCATATCTCTATCTTATCACAATTTACATTTAAAAACACCACTACCAAGAATATCAAAAAAATATATATATACATATATAATTACAACTTCATTAAAGGCCGTGCCGCACTACCCTACACGGTCGTGCGATTTGCAAAATATGACATGTGTGCTAAAAATGTATGGTAGTGTGGACTAAAAATGCAACTGTGTGACAGATTTTTTGGCAAGTCGTGCGATTTGTAAAATTTTATGAAAATTTTCATAAAATGATAGTTTTCATGCGATCAGAGGAGTATTTATTGTCAACCAGATGTTTCGGCATCAGATTTGTATGATAGTGTGGCACCTACAACACCATTTTGAAACGATTTTTTAAAGTCGGTCAGATTTTTGCAAGATTTTTCTGTGAATGAATCGTACGATTGTGTAGGATAGTGAAGCACGGCCTTAACACATCTCTTCCTTATTTTAATTTTTTCATACGTGATCTTAACTACAAACATCCAACTAAAAAAACATATACATTTTTCCGTACGCACTCTTATATACATATTTACATACATACATGCTCACTCTAGCAAACCTAATAATTCTGTTTTTCATTCCTAAATGTATTCATACAAGATCAACATTTTTAAAAAAATAAAAATCCATACAACTCATTCTAAAAAATTTTTAAAATCATTCATCTACATTCTCATAACATTATATAAGTTATCAACACATCTCTAAACTAAATTTTTCAATCAATTGCATGGGGAATAATCTAGACATTCAACTAAAAATCAAATCTGTATGTTATCACAATTTTCATTGAAAAACACCACTAACAAACAAAAATAAAAATAAAAAATATAATTACAACTTCATTAACACAACTCTTTATAATTTCTATTTTCTTGTCATTAAAATGTGAAATTCTATAACATATACTCTGAAAATAAGAAAAACTCTGCAGCTATGAGTCATACATTTCAGGGATGGAAAATGTTGCATACATTCAAGGCGAGGCCCTCGGACTCTACCTTACATACAATGCCAGCTTCGCAATTTTTATCAACAATCGTGAGGTGCCCCGACTGACTCATAACAGACATGTGAAACATACGAACTCAGGACTGACAACTAAAATACCAAATCTGACAGCACACCTTTCAAAATCTGATAGTTATATACTTCATGAATGAAAAATAACAATAACTAAAAAAGAATGTAATACTCCTTTTAAAAAATTCGAATGCCCAGCTATGCATGGAATTCAGTGATGAAAAAAACAATATCTCAGACAATGCACTCCCTTTTAAAAAATCGAGTTCCCAGCTGTGCATGAGCAGCCGATTTGTATGGAAAAAGTGATACAGAAGCCCCACAAATACACTACTTAAGTAAGGTAGATAATGCCTCGTAAGTTCTTGGGGTTTGGTATGAAATAATTTTGTTTTTAACATTTTCTGATAGCTTTGTAGCTATTATGAATTTAATAAGGTTAGGCTTGTCTGCAGTTGTCAATGTGTTATAATAAAATTTTGTAACTCGCAAAAAATTGGAGAGTTCTTTGTGACTACCTGTGAACTCCTGAATTAGCTTCGAAGCTGTAACCAAATCGAAACTTGCTATAGTGTCAGAATTGTTACTTGTGTCTGTTTCTGATGTTTTAGCTTTGAGGAATGTCCGTATCTGTCCTATCAGTCGTTCCAATATTGCTACTTGCTCATCTAACAGTTCAACTGGTATGGTCTTATATATCTGTTCGCGTGTTTGCTGTATCAACTCTTCCTGTTCCTTAATGTAAGCAGGACTATAAGTTCTATTTGGAGCCTTTTTTAAATTATTTAACAAGCTTTGTAATACTGATATCCCCATCTACTACTCATTTTATAATATTTACTTCATATCTTTTTTAAATTATTTAACAAGGTTTGTAATTCTGATATCCCCATCTATAATTTATGCTATTTACTTTATTATATTTACTTCATATCCTTTTTTTTTAATTGTAATTTATACTATTTATTTTATAACATTTGCTTCATATTTTTATAACGTTTGGGTGGTAGAAACTTTAAGAGCTTTTTTCTTCATATAATATTTATAATACTCATTTAATTTAAATATAAATAAAATTATTACTACAATTAAAGTTATTTGTTGCAGGTGATCGGACGTAACCGTCAACACTCCAGACCCATTATCATTAGTAGTGATAATGGCTTCTCTAGAGAACCATCCTCCCATTATGCTGCTATATGCTTCCTGATTTCCTTTATCTGGGTTTTGAATTTTAGCTTATCCACTTTGTTCACAGCAAGGTTTAGATTACGATACGCGATTGCCAATTCCTTTCTTTTTTTAAACGCTTTGCCGGACCGTCTAGTTTTCTTCTTTTTCTGGTTTGGTACGTCGACTGTAGTTCTATTTCGGTTCTGTTGGCGCTGGCGATATTCTTCAATCGTAATTCTCTTCGTTGTGGGCTTATACATAGAAGGATTTAGGTTGCTTTGTGCCACTAGTTCTGGGATGTACGGATTCAAATATTCTTCCACTTTCTGAAGATCTGGTCGAGTTTTTGCTTGTCTGCTTCAAAACTATCAACTATCGACATTATCTTCCAATAAAGTCTGGATGAAAGAATCAGAATTTCCCTAGGGTCAGAATTTCTGCAAAGTATCAGGACCTTAAAGAGGCTGGATCGCCATGTAATGGTTGGTGTAATGTGTTTAAGTTTTGCCCTATAGCAATTTAGTTTATTTATAGCTCAAGTGTGTTCTGAGCTAGTTAGTAGGCTGCTACTAGTGATTTACTAGGTGCCTGAATCTGAGAGTCAAAAGCAGTGTATAATTGCCAGTATGATTCTGTCTTTATTTGCAATTAACTTTTCTATTTCTACAATTCTGTTAAAATACTTTAAATTTACTATTATGCAGTTTTTTCTTAACATACTTTAAATTTACTATTATGCAGTTTTTTTCTTAACCTACTTAAAAACTATCGTATTACTAAAATTTCGATATTTCATAGTTGCTAAAGTTTAAACAAGTTCGTTGGTCTAATTTATTTATTTCATTTTTTTTGTCTTTATTTTTTTTGTGCTCGTATTTCATTTTGATTTAATTTGTTTGTGTTTGCTATTTGTTATATTTTGGGTGAAAAGTGTGCGTACTTTACATGTGCTTCGCTGGGTATTACTGGGGTCCAGAGGAGCACCCCTCAGGCTGCCTTGAAGAATTTTAGTTGAGAACGGCGGCAAGGAGTTTGCTCAGGCTTACGGAAGCGGGTTTTGTAAGGTCAGTATATACAGGTCGTACATCACTTATGAAAAGTTTTAGCAGACGGGAGACTATATCCCCTGGTTTTACGGACTCCAAGGTTATTGAGACTAATTTTATTAGAACGCCTTCACTAATTGAATACAATTGGAAATCTTGTATTTAAGTTTCCAGGATTTGGGGATTGCGAGCGGCAAACCTTTAAGAATCTGTGAATGAATTATTAATGCTTGCACTTGAGCAATTATAATTCGGGTTAATGGGTGTAACGAATATCAGTAATTAGTGAACTGTAGGAATAATTTAGAAGCTTTGACTTACCGTTTATTTGCTTGTAATTAGGGACAAATATATGTACAATTAAGTACTGAGAGTGCAGGTAAGTATGTGCTAGTATTTATTTAAGTAAATTAATTATAAACTCAGGTAAGTATTCCAATAATCCAGGTAAGTAGAATTGATATATGTAAAGTTGTAATAAATCCACGTATATATTTTGATTAATATAAATTTATTTATGTTGATAACTTCTATAAAATGGGGTTGTTGCTCGTTCACGTTCGATTATAAGTAAAGTTTTAAAATGCGGTTGGCATATTTTACCGCTCTTTTTGTAGTAGCATCTTGATGTTTTTTAATGTGAAACTACAATATGTAGAGTTACCACTCTATAACAATAATTATAACTTTATGTTTATAGTATACCATAAAGTTATAATTTTGTCATTCCAGATAGGGATCTTTGGGTAAAATCTGATCGACTGTACTGAAGGCGTGGCTAAAAGCTTTGAAGGGGGATTATGTCAAATCGAAGCTGGTCAGCAAGTGTTGGCTATCTCTCAACTTGCTTATGGACAAATTTAGCGTTAGGCTGTGTTGCAATATTAGGACATTGCAATATTGAGGGAAACGAAATCGCTGATGAGCTGGCAATAATATGGTCAGCATTAGATGTGGCAGTTAGTGACAGGTCTGTTAAACCTCTAATCGGTTACTAATATATGGAACTCAGTAATTGGGTAATTAGCAGAACCAACCATTCCTGGAGGAATATAGAAGATTGTAGAGTCTCGAGGTCCATATGGACAGAACTAGACTTAGGTAAACTTGATATACTACTGGGTATGAATAGAAATGTTTTGAGAGGCTTAGTAGGCGCGTTGACTGGCCATTGCTCGGTTAGAGCGAGGACCAGCATATGAGAAAAGGGCACTCCGGATTTCTGTAGGATGTGTGGGGATGAAGAGGAGCCAGAAACTATAGAGCATATCATCTGTCATTGCCCATAGCAAAGATGCCTGAGCAGACGTTTCCATGAGGGCATTAGTGATATCGGGAAGTGCAAACTTGAGGATATCAGGGGCTTATCATGGGAATTAAATGGCTGAAAGATGGATGATAACGGCTCTTTGTTTCTCCTTGGGCAGTAAGGAGACTAATTAGTCTATAAATTATAAATAAAGAGAATCACAATGGATCCAATTGGGTATCCGAGTGGATGTGTATTTCACACTACCCTTCCTAACCTAACCTTGTCGCTATTAACCTTTTAATCATTTTCAAAGTTGCTTTTTTTCTTTTGAAACATTTCAGCAGTTCTTAATTATTCTTATGTTTAGCTACTATAAAAATATATTTTTTTTTTTATTTTTCTTTATTTGTTCTAGTCAGCTGTTCTTTAGGGAAATTTGTGGGAGATTTTTTATTTTACGTAATGCTACCATGTTTTCATCGTAATTAAATAAGAACTTTAATTACTCACGGAAAAAATGGAATCTTATTTAAATACAACATAAATTTAAATAAAAATTAGCTAATTATATACTTAAACATGATATTAAAAACTGGCCATTAGTGTATGAAACACACAATGTCTGCATACCATTACTTCCCGAAAGTTCGTGTGACTTTGTTAGTTCTACTCTATTGAATTTCCAAAAACTACACAAATATAGGGGTTTGAAGAACCACACATACTTACGTAAAAAACATGAAAATTTTTGTATGTCTAATTGAAATAAAAAATAAGCCAATTTTTTTAATAAAATAAAAAAAACTAGTAATCAGTTGCAAATTTACCATAAAACAAATTTTTAAACCTAAAGCTTTTGTCAAAAATTTAATTATTATTTACTGTACTGTCGGGTAAAACTCACATAATTTTAGACTTTTAAACAACGGCTTTTTTAAGTTTTGGTCGGTGAAATATTTTCTTCAATATAGTTTATTCTTATGACGTACCCCTTACCAATTAAGACAAAACAGAAATAAAGGAAAAACTAAAAAAAAAAAAACATTATTGCATTACTGTCTGATTGCGGTTGTCTCGTAAAGGTACGGTCACATCTGGCAAACATTTGCCCAAAAAAGCGTAACCACTAAATACGAATGAAAAACTTTTTGATTTATACATTTATTTATTAAGTTACACATCATCTAATAAGATAAGATTCTATTACATTTTTTATAAATTATGTAGGAAACTGTTTAACGTAATAAACAGGTATCTAAATCAAAATTGTTTTCATTAGTATTTAGTGGTTACACTTTTTTGGGCAAATGTTTGCCAGATGTGACCGTACCTTAAGACAACAACTGGATAAGACGTTTTTTACGAGGATTAGCATCAAGCAAATAAATTTGACGTAAAAGCGGGAAGCGTTTTGTCTTTTGTTGGTGTGGGTTCAGCCTAATATGAAAATTGCAGAAATGCCGAAACACAGCCAGTGGCAAACAGACAGACTGACATTCATTTATATTATTAAAATGAGCATCTTCATTAGAAGCAACTAATATCTGCCAACTAATAGTACCAACAGACTAATATTTAAGATACATACATACATACATATACATATATGAACGCACAATCAACAACGAAAATATTTAAACGCAATTGCATTTTCAGATTGAAACAACAAATATTCTTTCATTATTGAAAGAAGATGCAAAAAAAATCAGATCTAAAAATGCTAAAAGTCGTTTATAAGTTTTATAGTACGAGTATATTTTTATCCTTCTCAGTTTTGTGTTTGTATGCAAAACATGACATAAAACTTGAAATTACTTTTTTTCCGTTCATTTATTAATTTGTTACTTGTTTTGGCTGGCGTGGTTGTTTGTTAGATTTTTAGCAAAGTTTATTAAAAAAGCGGAAGCAAATACACTCTCACTCAATTTGCTTGTGTTTTCCTACGGCATTATATAAAAAAACAATAATAAAAACTGCAACAAATGGAGATACCCGCAATTGCAATATGCGACCCAGAGATGGATAATGAAATATTTCTTCGGTATTAAAAATAAATTTAAATATGTAGTTCTTTTTGGATATGAAAAATCTGAACGTAATGAAATTGCCACCATATAAAGTGTAAACATTTTTCATTTCAAATCTACTAATAAATTGGCATTAGCGATAATTAAATTCAGATATAAACAAAGACATACTTTTTATATATATCTTGTTTTTAATAATAATAAGGCTGTTCACGGAAATCTGGTTATCAGCTTATGTTGTTATATCTTATATTTATTGATTACTTATAATTATCAGAAATATATAAAATATAGCGAGTGGAAATTTACATCTTTTTACCGTGATTTTTTACTCTTGTTTTGAGTATGTATGTATATTAAAAATTGATTTTCTTTGTGAATATTTGTTTCTTTCGTTTCTTGTAAAAAGAAAATTTTATTTGTCCTCTTTTACAACAAAAAAAAAAAAATGTGAAATGAGAACCCATATAGTGTTTTCTGACATAAAAAAAAAATATATACATATATATAAAAAAAATATTTTGTAGGACTATAAAAAAATACTTAAATTTTTTAATTCGATTGCGCAATTGTCTTCTTCTTAGGCATTTAGGACACAAAATTGCCTATGTTGCCCTCCACGAACCCCTAAAAGAAGATATGAGTTTACTTTATTGCCTACAACCAGAAAAAAGATTGGTTTGAAAACGGGTATGCCGATAGACTATATATCGGCTATCGCTATCAATATTCTATGAATCCACAAAAAAATTGCTCGATCATAACTATACCAATATCCGATTATGACAATTCTTAAATTATTGATTAGGTCATCCGATTGTATGCTTTCGCTAATAAATCCCAAACTGAAGAGCAAAACTGAATAATAGGTAATGAGTATGGTTTGCTTGACAGATTATTCGGTTGGTAAACCAATTATAGTAAAATAAGTTCTTACTCAATATATGTATGTAAGTCGGTATTTAAATACTGCGGCTGAGTTGTCTATGTTCAATACCTGTAATGGACAATAATAAATTTTAAATTCACATTGGGGAGACATTTCCCTGAATTTTTTGTTTTCAATATATGGATAAAATGTTTTTGCATATCAATAAACACTTAGCACCCATAACAAATAAAAATTTTTTAAAACACATAACAGTTTAATATGTATTCAAAATATTAATTCAGTTGTGTTCCAGGAAAAAACTGAGCGTACTAAATCCCGATTGCCTTCCATGGTTTTAAGCAATATAATCGGCTTCTGCAACTATTAGGTTAATATCCGCAACTAAAAGTACAGTGTTACTACGAATAAATTGTATATGTGGCTGCGGAATTGTATGATAGTTGGTGCAACCGCCACAATTCGATTGACAAAAAAATTCGGTTGTCACAACTAATTTATTTTCTCTGTTTATTTGTATCCAATTAATTTTTTCTGTGTGAAATCATATTAACTTTTCCATCACTGATTTGAGTGCTGTTGCCAGCGAAACCGTAGGACGCAGCTGAACCAAAAGCATCAGCAAGCAAAAACTCAACAGCTATTAGTGAATAAAAATGAGAACGGAGTGTAACTATAGACAAACTAGCACATCACTCCATACCACAAATAAACTGAGGAAATTTCAGCATTTAAGCATAACAAAAAATTTTAAATTTACAAGAATTAAAAGTGAATTTTTTATGAAATTTATTAATTTAGCAGATATTTCAATCTATTAGTTTATTATTTTTTTTGCAAAATCGAGAGCACACAGTTTTAACAATTATGCATACTTATATTACATCATCATGTGAACATATGTATATTTTATTTTCAAATTAATATTTAGACCCAAATTGTGTAAATCCATCGGCCCCAATAACAAATGACCCGAAACTGAAAAAAAAAATAAATTTTGGGGCCATTTTTCATTCAAAATGATGGAAAATGTATCCCGAAAAATTTTTTTTATAAGAAAGTTTCTCCTGAGTGGAGGAGCACTTCTGAAGCCCGGCATGAAGAAATACCATGACGTAGAAAGTGCTTGCGCCAAATTAATTAGGTCCCAAAAAAAAAAGACTTAAATAAATCCCCCAAATCAAACGATTAAAAATTTTTGACTAATGTCCAAATATGGAGCTAGTTACTAAAGAACCGTCCGGACTTATGTACAATTTTTTGCCACCCATGCTACTTCCCGACACGGCAATGTTTTCTAAAGATTTTCTGCATTACATTGGTGTGATATGTCACTGTTAACTAATACCTTATGAAAGCCACAAAATCTTTAGAAATCATCGCCGTTTTGTGAAATACAATGGTGGAAAGAATCCTTAATAAGCCCGCCGAAAGTTTAGGTAAAATGTCCCCAAATTTAAAAAAAAGAAAAATGGTATTAAAAATGACCCCAAAGTTCATGTTGTTGTTTTCAATACAGAAATTGGGGATTTTTTTCATTTTTGGTTAGGGCTATTTTTCATGGAGCCAATCACTTTAAAAATTAAAAATTTATTTAGTTTAGAAATGTGTTTTTGTTTTCATAAAAAAGTTTTGTGTTTAATAAACACTCTAGTTGTATCAAGGTCTATCTTAATTGGTTTCAAATCAAAATTTAATAACATAAAAAATAGTTCTACTAAATAATTTTAGGTTACGCACACAAAGAAAAGACATGATAGTAAAATGTTCAAGTCAACACATACATACATATTTATAGTTTTGACTTCTGAAATCAAATTTTCTACCAACAAAATACATGGAGTTGGTTTTTTTGTATTTCTGCATATACCTTATATTCACTGTATCATGATTTCTTACGAAAATTTGGACGTAAAACTTATGGCAAAACTACCAGGTATACTTTATCGTCATTTTGAAGATTTTGGGTCCTAAAAATGACATGGCGTCACCATGGGACGATTTATACCCTATTTTTGACGATTTTAAATAATTAAAGTTTGCAACATTTATTTGTACTATTAAAACAACTTTGAACTGCTGAAAATTGTAATGAGAAACTTTTTAAAAACTAGTTTGCTTAAAACTGAAAACTTTTATTTAATTGAATACAAAAACAAAAACAATTTTTTAAATTTTGCACTCATTTATTTAGGAATATTTGCCAGAGACATAAGAAGAAGCACAAATAAATGCAAAAGAAAAATGTGATACTACTAATAATTGTGTTAATTTTTATGTAGAGCTTTATTATCATGATTTGATTTTGAATATAAATATAAAGCTCTTGTGGAAATTTATTCATTGAATATTAATAATGAAGAAAAAAGTTGGTTTTCTGAAATTATAAAAGATTTTTCCTATTTTGTTGAAGAAAGTGAAAGCCAAAAGCTAGAAACTGAGTTCAGACAATTAAAATTATTGTCCTGATAAATACATATTACTATTGGATTTTTGGAAATAAATATCAGAGATGCAAACTAGGGATTCTGTTTTATTAATAAGATTTGTTGATTTAAAAGTTTTGTTATGTTTTGCCTCTAATAAAATATGTTTTGTGTGTAAAAAAGCGATTTTGTCATCTCAGCTTACTGTCAAACACAATGTGAAAATATTAACCTGCGTTATAATAAACACTTAAGCAGTAGTAGCAAGATAATCAGGGTGGTTATAGCAAGAATTACCATTTATCAGAATTGAAAATCGATTCTGATTTTAATTGTTGTTATAAAAAAGTCTTGGTTTTGTTTTGATTCGATAATAAACAAAAACCATATTTGAATTAGACGTTTTCTTTTGTTTACATATTTTACTACCGGCATTTTAAGCACAAATTGAACAATTTATTAACAAGTGAGACATTTTAATAATAAAATATTTATATATTTACGAGAGTGATGGGGAATTTAGTACTAACCAAAATTGTTTCAACATGTAAAAAATAGAATAAAATTAATTAAATTAATTCTCGTATTCTATTTCATTTGAAAAAATAAATAGTTGATGTTCTGTAGCATGTGACCAACAGTGTGTAGTATGCATTGCGAATCAACAGCAAGCAAGATATTTTGAGTGACGGTCATTTAACACTTGTACGTTTAATAAAGTGCAGCTGCACAATGCTCTTAAGTGAATCACATTTATTAACTGCATTTGTTTAATTATAAATATAAGCGACACAAAGTATGCAACAGATATGCACTCTTTGGACTTTAAAACTGTTGAAACACATGCCATACGCATATCGTGGGAAGCTAAATATGCTTACTCAACAATAATAAATATTTCTATTCTTTCACTCTTATGTTAAGGTACCCCTAAAAATTATTCTCATAATTAGTATATAAGACAATGTAATTTAGTTCAAAATTCAATTAATAAAGCATCAGTCTTAGGAGCTCCAACTATTCAAGCTCTAAGACGAAATTAAATAAAATAAAAACTATTTTTTTTATAATATTTTTATTACGAATAAACGTAATTATTATTCGAACTAATATTGATGTACATATGAAAAGTATTATTATCAGGCTCTAGTTCAGTTTTATTGAATTAATGAAAATTCATAATTACTAAGAGTTTTTTTATTTTGAAAAATATTATTATTTATATCCAATCAGTTTTTAGCAGAACGTATCAGTACTGATTTCAAGCCCGCTACACCTATCATCAGCGTTCAATTGTCCATCTTTACAATTTTCGTAAAGTGGATACTAATTGAGAAGAATATCAACTATTTATCCAGTTTTATATAGAAATAGAATATGAGAATTAATTTTTAATTTATTTTTTATTCTACCTTGAAACAGTGCTGGTTAGTACGAAATTCCCTCATCACTGTTTGGAAATTACTAATAATCAACACAAACTCATAGTACTTTATCATCAAAGTATTCTACTTTGTAATTTAACGTTTTTGTTGATTTACTCTATAATAAACGTAATTATTATTCGAAATTATATTGATGTACATATGAAAAGTAGTATTATCAGGCTCAAGTTCAGTTTTATTGAATTAATGAAAATTCAAAATTACTAAGAGTTTTTTTTTATGTTGGAAAATATTGTTATTTATATCCAATCAGTTTTTAGCAGAACGTTTCAGTACTGATTTCAAGGCCGCTACACCTCTCATCAGCGTTCAATTGTCCATCTTTACAATCTTCGCAGGCGAAATTCTGGTGTATACTGTAAAAAGGGCTTTTCTATAATTTGTCCCTCACGAATAGGAGATTGAGAAAAATCCTTTAGTATAGTTCATGTTCTACTAATTTAGCATTATATTGCTCCCCGGGAGTAACAATATCCAAAATTTTTTCTGCTTGATCACAACAATTAATAAGTTCTGATTCTGTTATTAGAAATGAAGAACTTCTTTCTTCACTATCTGTTTTGAAATTCTCAGTTTTTAAATTTGTTTGATTTAAACTTGTGCAAGTTATAAATCCTTGAATTTCTGGCATGATATTGGGTTTATTTTTGTTTATATTTTGGGCTAACGCCCGGTCTGCAATTGCGAAAGATTTCTCTAATTCAAATAGCTTGAAATTCTTTATTATAGCTGAACGTTTTTCTACTAAAAATGTTGAATTTGTCGCTTTAGTATCGTCCTCTCTAGATTCATCCTCGGAATCTTTATAAAATTCATTTATAAGATCATGTAGATTAACAGCAGAATGGTCACGATCAGTATTTAATTCCATTGAATGATCCATTTTTTTCCGTTTACTTTTTCTTTTTAACCATGTTTCACGTATTGATTACTTACTTGTATGTTCCACCAGTGAGCTCCAACATGATTTGCATAATTTCCAAATTGCAAAGTTAAAACTTCACAGGCATAAGACATATTGATGGGTACGTTTTTTTAGTCAGTAGGACTACATTAAATAAATTTTAATGTATGTTCCAAGACCTCCTTCCTGTTTATTATACCATTGTTCGGACTTTGTTAATCTTTCTTTTAATAAAGTTTACATCATAGACTATACAAAATATTCTGTGTTTTACATTTTAATGTTGAATTTTAGACCACGCATTTGTTTTGACAACTCAGATCAAGGCGAATTCTTTAATTCGCCTTGCGACTACCTGGTGTTAATTCGCCTTGGGTAAAATAATTTAAAAATGTTTAGTAGTGGTGTTCAAATTTGCCATCTCAATGTCATAATAATGATATAAGTATACCTAAAGTATTGTGACAGTTTTTTTCAATTTATTGTTACTGACGCAAAGGGAGGGATTTTTTCAAATTAAATTTGAAATATTATGTGGTTCTAAGCCTTAAAAGTAATATTCGTATTCGCGAATACTAAAAATTGATATTCGTAACATCACTAATAAATACATGTGTGTAAGTATGTATCTTTCAAATGTTTTATGACCAGTTTTTGACTTTATATTTAAGTACATATGTAATTACTTAATTTTTATTTAAATTTATGTTGTATATGTTGTAAATAAGATTCCATTTTTTCACTGTGTAATTAAAGCTCTTTTTTAATTACGATGAAAATATGGTAGCACTATGTAAAATAAAAAATTTCCCATAAATTTTCCTAAAGAACAGCTGACTAGAACAAATAAAGAAAAATCCAAAAAAATATATTTATATTTTAGCCAAAAATAAGAATAATTATGAACTTCTGAAAAGTTTTTACAGAATAAAAGCAACTTTTAAAATGATTAAATGGTTAATAGCGACAAAACAATAAAAAATTTTATGCAATTTGCCAGCGGCCACAAATATTTTATTGGCTTTATTTTATATAAGGACCAATAATTGACTTCATATTTAAACACTCATTTAACTAATTTTCATTTAAATTTATGTTGCATTTAAGTGCTACTTCTGTTTTTCAGTCGTATATACATAATTGTTCTTATTTAATTGTGCAAAAAATGTGGTAAAACTACTAAATGTCAGAAAATTTATCGATAATTTTCCCAAAAACAGCTGAGCTGCAAAAAAATGTGTCGATTTTAGGAATTGTGATTCAAATAATTAAAAAAAGAATAAAAGAATGGATAAAAGAAGCCCAAATTTTACGGCAACAGAAGTTGACTTCTTATTAGAAATTGTGAAGAAATATAAAAATACAATAGAATGTAAAAAGACGGACAGGTTCGGAGCTGAAGAAAAGCTTAAAGCGTGGAAAAATGTGGACCGTGAATGTGATAAACGCCAAATATATGCAACTAATGGTGGGCCTGTGCACAAAACAGCAACTACGAGTACGGATGAAGCAATATTGGAAATATGCCAGGAGACACAAATTTTAGGAAAACCTTGGGTGATTGTGATGCTAATGAAAATGGTAAGCTTATCAGCCATATAATTTGTAGTTTTTTAAATTTAATCAATTGCTTTTTAGAATGCTCAGAAATTGAGATTCTTGAAGAATTCGTGGCTTTAGATGCAGAGGACAATGTTATAACAATGGATAATGTTTATCGTGAACGTGATGAAGATGGAAAAATAAGAAAAGAAAATGATGGTAAGTAATAAATATACAAAAGAGTATTAATACAGTATTAATCCCATTATAATTAATTTTTGTAGTTAAAACATCTTGGGCGAAGTATACCCCAAAAATGATGAAAAACCCTGTTCCTTGCTCACTAAAAAACGAAAAGGGAAGAGAAACAACAAAAGAGTCTTGGGCAAAAGTTGCTGAAATCAAATTGGAAAAGCACAAAATGGAAATGCGTTTTTCAAAAGAAAAGCATGAGTTAGAAATGGAAAATCTAAGACTAGAAATAGAAATAAATAGGGTGAGACTAGGAAAATTAAGATCGAACTAAATGTGAAATTTTATTTGTAAATTGTTTATTTATTGTCTTGTATGAATTATTTTTAGTTTTGTTAAATGTGAATTTTTATTGTTACTTTTTGTTGCTTAAGGTACGGTCAGATTTGTAAAACATTTGACCAAAAACATGAAATTTTTGATTGCCGTAAATCTGACCATAAAATATTTTTGAAGACAAACAATATTTACAGAAAGCAAATTTGTTTGACGGCAAAAAAAAATTTCTCTAATGTGAACATAGTGTGACCACCCTATGTCAAACATTTTTCGTCTGTTTGGTCAAAAATTTATTTAATCTTAAGGTACGGTCACATTGAGAAAACATTTGCTTTAAATATGTTTCCCCATATCGCAATAAAATGTTTTCAAAAATAAAGATAATTTGTGTTGTGGTCACACATCGCATATTTATTTGACTATTTTAGTTTGGTAAAACATCCATCAAATAGTGTCATGTGCAAACATGGGAAAAAATATTTTCTGTGCGGTCACACTTATGTCAAACAAAATATTTAATACAAAAGTTTAACCAAAGTGTCAAAATTTAAAAATATGATTTCCCAGATAGTTTAGTAAAAATTTGTTACACATACTATATTTGCATTTTCTGCAAATCACTTTTTGTGGAAGTGATTTGAAATCACAAAAAAGGTTTCTGCGCACAAAACTTTTTGAATTTTAATATTTTAAATTTTATTAAAAATATTAAAATATTATTTTCTTTAAATATTTTGTTTAAAACACTATTTATTTTTCAATCCAAAAAAAATGTCGCCACATCAAAACAAAAGTCTGCTGTTTTATTGTATTTTCGAAAATCCAAAAACACATCGAAAAGTAAACATTTTTGTGATTTGCAAAACAGCATAAAATTGCAATTGTGATTTTGAAATCACTTTGTGATTTTAAATATTGTGATTTGCAGAACAGACGTGATATAAGTACTTGCAACTCCAATATTTGGTGGATTTGTAAAGTTGTCTGTTACGTAAATAAAAATATATTTATTTTAATATGAAGAACTGACTTAAATCTAGTTTAGCCATATTATTATTAGCCATAGGAATTATTTGGCCAATGATGCAATTTTGTTGATAATGATATTTTTCAATATTTAAGCTAATAAGGCCTAACGTAGTTAATGTTAATAAAACAGCTTTATTACATTTTTACCCAACGTTTCGTCAATTGTTTGTTGACTTCTTCAGGGGTTCCGTCTATTTAAAATTTAAAAAACATTATATGTATATTTTGAAAAAGTTTTTTCACCGTACCATGGTATAATAAATAAGGTAGTCTTGTCCCTAAAACAAATACAACGTCACAAAAACAACAGGCATTTTGTTAGTGTAAAAACTTGGCTGTTGTCAAAATGTGATGTGTAAACAAAACAAAAATTACATTAAAAAAAAAATCAATTGCATAAAATAAAAATATAAGTTAAAATTATTTACAATACAGAAAACAAAAAGGTGTTGTGTTGATAGATGTATGTATAAAATCAGGATGTGTCTTTTATTTGGGTGTTGGAACAACTTTCCTTCCCCCTTTGCAAATTTTTTTTGCAGACACTACATACACGCATTTTAACCGATATTTTTAATTTTAATTAAATATTAAAAAATTTTACCCTTGTTTTTTCACTTTTTTAAATTTTAATTAAATAAAAAAAAAATGTCACAATATTTTTATAAAAACATAACAAAGTTTTGACAACAAAAAATCAATCAGCTGATGTCAATTTAAGCTAATGCGACTACCTTATAATTAATATACCTTGCACCGTACATTATTTACTTACGATAATACAAATGTTGAATTAAAAAGAATTGCAATATAAAATTGTTTTTGAAATTTTTTAATGCCGAAAAAAATTTTTAAAAAATTAATAAATAAAATTATACTGTAAAAACACACACAGTTGCTGTTATTATTTGATTGCAACAATATAACTAGCGCCGATATTGTCGGTGTCCTCTTTTATGTTCATCGTATTCTCTATGTTCTTTTGTATGCCCAAGCTTTCAACAGTGTAGCCAGGTAAATATTGTCTAATGTCCCGAAATTAAAGAATGTTGTCCCCAAAAATCCCCATTTTAAAACTGGAAATCCCCAATTTTGTAGCCAATAAATATATGTATATTAAGCATCATAAAAAACAATTTTTTTTATTAATTTTATTAAATACATTTATTTAAGTTAATGCATTCGTATCTGCTCAATGGAACTTTTGAATCCATAGAATATTTGAAAATTCCATACACGGAATCAAATTTTTTTTCTATGCTTTCGAGTTGTAAATTTATAAATAACTCAAAACTTTCCATACTCTTAGTGAATATTTTAAGCATTTATGTTGCTAGTACAGTTAAATAATCTAAAAAAAAAAATTTGTTTGAACTCCTTTTGCTTCTAATTTCTTTGAACATTCTATGGCAACATTAATTTAGCAACAACCAAAGTACTTTCCATATCGTCAATTAGTACATCCATTTTGGCAATATCGAATTCAATAAATTCTGGTTTTAATAATTTTGAACAAAGTTTTATAAAAACATCCTCAATACCATCGCCTTGAAATAATCGAAATATGATGAAGAAAAACGCCAAGATACATAAACATATATGTATGTATGAAAGAAAATGGTAAAATAAAGCAAAATTGATAATAGGAATACTGAAAATGAAAAATCCCCAAATCCCTTCCCACAATAATCTGTCCCCAAAAACCAGGCAAAATCCCAAATTTGGGGAGAAATCCCCACACCTGGCTACACTGGCTTTCAATTGTGTATCTTTTTCTCTCTATATTGTCTCTGTCTAAAATTCTCACATTATTAAAATCAACTGTATGCAGCGTTGCCATTTTGGTGCTTTTCGGGTATTTTTTAGTGCTTTTTAACTTAATCAATACCCGAAATTTTGTTAAATACCCGTTTTTGAAAAGCGGGTATTTATAGTGCTTTTAAGAATTTCTCACAGTGCTTTTAGGTGCATTTTAAATAATCAACATTTTTGACACTGAACCATTTTCCTACTATTCTTTAAACTCACCTAATACTTTTTAACCAACTGCGTATAATTTGCATCTATATTTTGATTAGTACTCGCAAACTGTTAAGAGTTTGAATTCTAGAATTTCTCAAGCATCTTTTTTTTTTTAAATTTGTTCAGAAATTTTTATGATTTATTTGTTTAGTAGTGATCTTACTTTCAATATTAGTAATTACATATCCTTTGATTTGTTTTTTATGCAAATTTAAGCTAGAAAATGCACAGTTATTAAAAGTAAGTTCTTCATTGATGTTAAAGTTGATATGTGCTAAAGTTCATCATCTAACAATGGCTTTCCCTTAAATCGAAAAACAAATATTTATATAGAAAAGCTTGGGAAAATGATCCAGCTTTTAAAACGTGGCTTAGAACAGTAAAATATGAACTAAAAGCATATTTTATTTGTTGTAATTGTGAAATAAAAGTTCGATAAAGCGATTTACTCCGACAAAGTCACACAAAAAGCCATGAAAAAGCAATAGATCATTCTTTTGATCCACCAGACCCAAAACAAAATTAGGTTAGTGCTTTTGTACCCGAAATTTTTTTATTTTTACCATTTTTTACCCTATTTCCATGGGCTCACAGTGCTTTTGATGTTGCAAGAGTTGGCATCACTGACTGTATGTTTGTTTTTGATGATATGTGTTGACAAAGCTAGTTTAGCCAAACCGGTTCAAAAGAAATAAAAATTAGCTCATGTTGTAAGTTAGCTGCGACCCATATTTTTCGAGTAATGTGCTTTTCGTAATTTAATATTATGGTTCTACGCTAGAAGTAACATCACTGTTGGCAACATCTGTCGTTTGCCAATGTTTGTTCTTACAAAAATTTTGTAAGATTAAATAAATTTTTGACTAAACAGACGAAAAATGTTTGACATAGGGTGGTCACACTATGTTCACATTAGAGAAATTTTTTTTTGCCGTCAAACAAATTTGCTTTCTGTAAATATTGTTTGCCTTCAAAAATATTTTATGGTCAGATTTACGGCAATCAAAAATTTCATGTTTTTGATCAAATGTTTTACAAATCTGACCGTACCTTTACAAAATTTTGTAAGAACAAACATTGGCAAATGACAGCTGTTGCCAACAGTGATGTTACTTCTAGCGTAGAACCATAATATTAAATTACGAAAAGTTTTGCTTCTTTACAAAACCATTTAGCCAGAAGTTAACTTTATTCAAAGAGATGACGTTTCAAAATTTGAAATGTAACTTCTTACCCAAAAATGGCAAAAAGAAAATACATTTCAAGAAAAACAATATACATATGTATACAGAAATTTTTTCGTAACAAATCTAGTTTTCCTTATGTTGTAGGAAATTGAACAATAATAAGAAAATGTAAATAAAAAATTTGCGCTTAAAGATTTTCTCATCCATGGTATTTCCTGACGCAGGGCTATTTAGAAAAGATTCTCTGTACATATCTTTTAAAAGACACCAATATTATCCCATTATCTTCTCAACTTTCATATGAAAACTTCATGGGGGTTATTATGCATTTTGATTCGAATCAAAAATGCTTTCGAAAGGAATTTATTGCTTTCCGAAAGGGATTAAAACAATTTCAATAAATTAAGAAAGTTCGTAAATAAATTTTCGAAAATCGATGTAATACCATTCGTAAATTTTCCGATTCGAATCGAAATACATAATAACCCCCCAGAAGCATATTACTCGAAAAATATGGGTCGCAGCTAACTTACAACCTGAGCTAATTTTTATTTCTTTTGAACCGGTTTGGCTAAACTAGCTTTGTCAATACATATCATCAACAACAAACATACAGTTGATTTTGATAATGTGAGAATTTTAGACAGAGAAAATATAGAGAGAAAAAGATACACAATTGAAAGCTTGCGCATATAAAAGAACATAGAGAGAACGATGAACATAAAAGAGGACACCGACAATATCGGCGCTAGTTATATTGTTGCAATCAAATAATAACACCAACTGTGTGTGTTTTTACAGTATAATTTTATTTATTAATTTTTTAAAAATTTTTTTCGGCATTAAAAAATGTCAAAAACAATTTTATATTGCAATTCTTTTTACTTCAACATTTGTATTATTGTAAGTAAATAATGTACGGTGCAAGGTATATTAATTATAAGGTAGTCGCATTAGCTAAAATTGACATCAGCTGATTGATTTTTTGTTGTCAAAACTTTGTTATGTTTTTTATTTAATTAAAATTTAAAAAAGTGAAAAAACAAGCGTGAAAAATTTTTAATATTTAATTAAAATTAAAAATATCGGTTAAAATGCGTGTATGTAGTGTCTGCAAAAAAAATTTGCAAAGGGGGAAGGAAAGTTGTTCCAAGTACCCAAATAAAATACACATCCTGATTTTATACATACATCTATCAACACCTTTTTGTTTTCTGTATTGTAAATAATTTTAACTTATATTTTTATTTTATGCAATTGATTTTTTTTTAATTTAATTTTTGTTTTCTTTACACATCACATTTTGATAACAGCCAAGTTTTTACACTAACAAAATGCCTGTTGTTTTTGTGACGTTGTATTTGTTTTAGGGACAAGACTACCTTATTTATTATACCATGGTACGGTGAAAAAACTTTTTCAAAATATACATAGGTATAATGTTTTTTAAATTTTAAATAGACGAAACCCCTGAAGAAGTCAACAAACAATTGACGAAACGTAGGGTAAAAAATGTAATAAAGCTCTTTTATTAACATTAACTACGTTAGGATTTATTAGCTTAAAGATTGAAAAATATCATTATCAACAAAATTGCATCATTGGCCAAATAATTCCTACAACACATATGGCTAAACTAGATTTAAGTCAGTTCTTCATATTAAAATAAATATATTTATATTTACGTAACAGACAACTTTACAAATCCACCGAATATTGGAGTTGCAAGTATATCACGTCTGTTCTGCAAATCACAATATTTAAAATCACAAAGTGATTTCAAAATCACAATTGCAATTTTATGCTGTTTTGCAAATCACAAAAATGTTTACTTTTCGATGTGTTTTTGGATTTTCGAATAAAACAGCTGACTTTTGTTTTGATGTGGCGACATTTTTTATGGATTGAAAAATAAATAGTGTTTTAAACAAAATATTTAAAGAAAATAATATTTTAATATTTTTAATAAATATTAAAATTCAAAAAGTTTTGTGCGCAGAAACCTTTTTTTGTGATTTCAAATCACTTACACAAAAAGTGATTTGCAGAAAATGCAAATATAGTATGTGTAACAAATTTTTACTAAACTATCTGGGAAATCATATTTTTAAATTTTGACACTTTGGTTAAACCTTTGTATTAAATATTTTGTTTGACATAAGTGTGACCGCACAGAAAATATTTTTTCCCATGTTTGCACATGACACTATTTGATGGATGTTTTACCAAACAAAAATGGTCAAATAGATATGCGATGTGTGACCACAAAACAAATTATCTTTAATTTTGAAAACATTTTATTGCGATATGGGGAAACATATTTAAAGCAAATGTTTCCTCAATGTGACCGTACCTTAACAAATTTTTACTAAACTATCTGGGAAATCATATTTTTAAATTTTGACACTTTGGTTAAACCTTTGTATTAAATATTTTGTTTGACATAAGTGTGACCGCACAGAAAATATTTTTCCCATGTTTGCACATGACACTATTTGATGGATGTTTTACCAAACAAAAATGGTCAAATAAATATGCGATGTGTGACCACAAAACAAATTATCTTTAATTTTGAAAACATTTTATTGCGATATGGGGAAACATATTTAAAGCAAATGTTTTCTCAATGTGACCGTACCTTAATTTGCTATTACATTACTTGGTACATTGTTTACAAAATTTATTGCTGCTTCCACTTTTGGTAAGCTTAAGTGAATTCCTAATGACAAAATAGGAAATCTTCTTTTCCAAACCCCATAACTCCTTTCAATGCAATTACGTGACCGTATTTTGGATTCATTGTAAAGATTTTCTTCCGAGTTTTGCACATTTGATAATGGTGTCATAATAAAATTTTTACTGGGGTACCCACTGTCAGCCACGATAAGACTATCTGCAAACTTTTTATTACAAAATCTGAAGTATATTTTTGAATTAAGTAAAATATTTGAGTCGTGTGAAGAGCCTGGCCATCTAGCGACTATATCTATTATATTTAATTCTGCGTCACATATCGTTTGAACATTTATAAAAAAAAAACCTTTCCGGTTTCGATACAATTCAGCGTCTTCTCCACCTACAAAATAAATGAAAGGTTTTGTATGTAAGTATGTTGTGAGTAACATTAGCAACAACTTTGGAAACTGTTATCGCTGAGACACCATACACATCCCCAATGGTTTTTAACATTCCATCAGTTGCATAAGTCCGCAGAGCTATGAGAAACATATGCTCGTCGATAACAGAGTAATTCCTGTAACCAGTTGGCATTTTAGGCATTTTTCTTTATGTGTATGTCAATATGTATGTATCAAACTTCCCAATTGGTCGGATTTTTTATGTGGGGACCAATCAACTCCAAAATACTATATGCCGACCTCTTTGACATTCGGAATCTTTCATAAAAGTCTTGGTCTCCAAAAGTATTGAAATGAGTGGGTCGTGTACGTATTGTTCGTGGTATCCGCATAATTGTTCTTTTTAATATACCAAAAGTTTCCATGTCACTCAATTCTTCTTCATCCGAACTCATTGTTATTATATATTTTTGTTGAGTTTTTACTTTTATTTATTGCCAAATTTATTTAACTTTTTTATTTTCACAGAATCAATATTTTTATTTGTTTCTTCTTCTAAACTGTTAAAAACATATGGTAACTCAAATCGGTTTTAATTGCCGCAGAATGCTGTAATTTTTTAAGTTTTATAGGTGTTTACCTGGTGATGTAGTGGTTGGTGTGTGGATGATAAAAGCTGGTGTGGAAAGTATTGTTGGAATGGTATGGCTGAGCAGACAATATACTTGTTGCGGCAGGTCGTAGCCCTTTTATATTTCTCCTTATTTATCGCCCTTTTAAAAGGATAACACGTAGTTCGTATTTATGTGGTTTTTTGTGGTTTTAATTATTTTATTTAACTTTTCTATTTAGAAATACAATAATATCTTTTTTAAAATATAAATTCTTATCCGACTGGATTGTTGCTCTTTTAGTTAGTTTTTCACGAGTGTTAGTTGACAAAAAGAACATCTTAGTCATCGGATTTGTTGACGGCGGCAGCTAACAGACGGCTAACCTGGGGGCCGTTTAGATGATCAGCATCCACAGCAGCTACACGGGCAACGCAGTTTTACCGTGCAAACATACCGCCAGCCTTGCAGCGATGGTGCAACAACACAATTGTTAATATTAATATGAATCACAAGCAACTATATTTAGTTAATTTATTCAGCGAAAATAAACAAAAGAAGGAAATGTTTAAAGCGAAAACATTTGTAAACAAAAAAAAATTCATATTTAATTCAATTGTGTAAATAAAAAAAGGAGTAAAAAAAAAATGATATATATATACACTGCGCGTCATCAGGTTAGCACACCCCTTCACGCAAGATATTTCGATTAAATTTCAACCAAACTAAAAGCATTAAAGCTAAAATTTTGTTTTTGTTTATAGCCTGCGTTTCTGTTTATTAAATAAAACACAAAACTTTGACTTGAAATAGCAAAAAAAAATATGTTTAAAATTTTTTTCGTAAAATATCAAATGTTGTACCAATTCCATTTAGATCACCAGGTTAGCACATGCCACTTCTTTTACTTTTTTTTTAACTTTTATTACATAATCTTATTTCTAAACCTATAGATTAACTAAATTAAATGTTTTTACATTAATTTAATAATGTGTTGATCCTCCCTTATTGAGAATGACCTCGTACATTCGGTTTGGAAGCGACTCATACAATCGTCCTATATAATTTAAAGAAATCTCCGACCAGGCGCGCTTGATACCGTCAATTAATTCCGTTTTGTTGGAATATTGTCTTCCAGATTCGTAAACCTTACGAACGAGCCATCCCCATACATTTTCTATTATGTTAATGTCAGGTGAGTAAGGCGGCCAGTGCATCAGACTAACATTTTGGCCCTCAATCCATGATTTAATCACTCGGGCAGTATGGATAGGGGCATTATCATGTTGAAATTGCCATTGTAAATTACCAAACAAATTTTTAAAATGGGGAAAAGCAATTTCAAGTACATTTTTGTAAGTGTTGGCATTCATATTTGTTGTCAAAAACTGTAGCTCGCACGTTCCAAAGTAAGAGATGGCTCCCCACACCATTACACCACCCACCCGACTATGAAGACGATCCAACTGGTGTTCCTCCTTGCGAAGGTCATGAAAGTAGTAGTTGTAACCGTCTGGACCTTCCAAATTAAATTTCTTTTCGTCCGAAAAGACAACGTAGTGCCAATCTGAAGTCCATGTCATGTGTTCTTTTGCAAAATTGAGGCGCATTTCCTTTCGTGCAACGTTGAGTGGGGGTTTTTTCTTCAATTTTAGTCTTTTTAAGTGTGGAGCATTTTTTATCAGTCTTTGAATGGTAGATAAGCTCGCTTTAACGCCAACATTTGCCTTGATCTTTGCGGCTGACTCATGAGAGTTCGATGCTTCTCTTAAAATCGCTCTCTTATCAGCATTTGAAAGAATTTTATTATTACCTCCTTTATTATTTTTACCGTATCCCAACTTATTGCTTAAGAATGCCGTTATGACTTTACGACTTCTACCGATTTTTTTCGATATTTCGCTTATTGAGAGCCTTAAATCGTCGTAAGCTTCAATTTTCGCTTTCTCTTCCACAGAAAGTGATTTTCCTTTACCCATATTGATAACAATAGACCACTTGATCAGCAAAAAAAATTTGGTGATGATACGCTTTTAAATGTTAAAGATAAACTAAAAAGAATTTACATGTTCTAACCTGATGACGCAAAAAAAAGTGCGTTTTTTCATTGAAATTAAAATAAAATTTAAAAAGCCATATAACGGGAAATTTTCATCATATTCTTTCTTTACCAGCATCAGTGCATACAGTGACGAATAAAATAGAACAACAAAAAGTAACAATATATTAACAACCACAACAACAAGAGCAAATATAATAAGATCGTAGGGGATGTGCTAACCTGATGACGCGCAGTGTATATGATGAGGTTTTATAAAAGGTGGCGCAATTTTTTAATTATTACATGGCGGTAGGGCTACTAATTTATGGATTGGACGTGTTATTAAACCATTTTGCGTTTTGATCTCGACTACACGTACTTTGTTGTCTGTCCCGTGAAAAGTTTTCATGATACGCCCTAGACGCCATTCTGAGGGGGAAGTAGGCTCATTTTTTAGAGCTACTAGATCATTTAATTTTAAATCGATTTGTGGTTGTTTCCACTTATTGCGTTTGTGCAATTCTTTCAAATACTCCTCCTTCCATCGACGACACATTTCTTGCTGCAGAGCCTTTACCTTTCGCCACCGATTGGTTATACTGAGCGGGGACGACAACTCTTCAGGTTCGGCTGGAGAAAGTAAAGACGAGCCTATCAGGAAATGGCCTGGAGTGAGAGCCGTTATATCATCGAGATTATCAGATAAAGGGCCAAGGGGACGAGAATTGAGACACGCTTCAATTTTCGCTAGAAGGGTGGAAAACTCTTCAAAAGTGAATTTCATCAGCCCAGCTGATTTTTTAAGATGAGTTTTGAGGCTTTTGATACCTGCCTCCCATAAACCTCCCATATGAGGTGCCGCAGCTGGAATGAAATGCCACTCTAGGCTATGATGGCCATATACATCGACAGCAGAATCACGTAACTCTTTTACAACTTTGTTGAAGTTGGTCTTAATTTCACGTGCGGCGCCTACGAAGTTTCGGCCATTGTCCGAAAAAATACGACTAGGGCACCCACGACGCGCAATAAAACGAGCTAAAGCCGCCAGAAAAGCAGGGGTAGACAAGTCACTAACGGCTTCAATGTGGATTGCTTTAGTAGAGAAACAAACAAAGAGACACACATACCCTTTCGTAATACGGCAATAGCGACCGGTAAAACTCTTTACTTCAAATGGGCCGGCAAAATCTACTCCAGTATTAGTAAAGGCCCGATTTAAAGTTGTTCTTTCTAGCGGTAGTGATCCCATAATTTGTCCTTGAAGTCTTTTGCGGTGCAAGACACATATTTTACAATTATGTATCACAGTTTTGATGAGATTTTTCACCTTAAGTATCCAGCATTCTTGTCGGACCACCGACAACACCAGACGAGGGCCACCATGATGGACGAGCTTATGTATGAACTCCACGTAAAGACGAGCGAGCCTACTGCTGTATGCTAGTATGATGGGGTGTCGTTCATTATAAGATAAACAGCTGGATGAACTGAGACGGCCATTAGATCGAATGATATCATCTTTATCCAGAAAGGGCGTAAGGGTCAACAAAGGGCTTCGAGAATCAATTTTATTCTTCGCTTTTAGCCTATCGAAATCGTGCGCAAAATGTGACTGCTGAGACAGTGAGAACAGACGATTTCTGACGAAACGCAATTCATGCGCCTGAATACGTAGCGTATTGAAATTATGAGCTACACGCCTAGATTTGCAGGATAGTGTAACAAAACGAAATACGTAGGCCAACACATGTAACGCTCGAGGTAAATCGGAAAAACGGTCCAGCAAATCTTCTTTTTCAGCCGATATAGCAACGAATACTTGATTTTTTCTGGATTCTTCTGATGTTTCTGTCTAAGGAGGACCTTCGGGCCATTGAGACTTTTCTCGACGCAACCATTCAGGACCGTGCCACCAGATTATATTTTTACGCAACTCCGCAGGAGTCATCCCCCGGGTTGCTAAATCGGCAGGATTATCCTGGGATGAGACATGAGACCAGTTTTTGTTACCTATCTTTTCTAATATTGTGGCCACTCTATTTGCTACAAAAGTTTTCCAATTACAGGGCGGTTTTCTAAGCCAAGCCAACACGATCGTCGAATCAGACCACAAATAAATTGATTGAGAATTTAGCTTAAACGGGGGAATCACACTATCCATAAGGTTGGCTAACAGCACTGCTCCACATAACTCTAAACGAGGCAAAGATGGCTTTTTTACTGGAGCCACTTTTGTTTTACATACGAGCAACTGTGTTGATATTTTATTCCCTAAGCTGACTCTTACGTATATTGCAGCTGCGTATGCCAGCTCAGAAGAGTCACAGAAGCCATGAAATTGTACTTCACAACCTGGCGTATATTGAACCCATCGTGGCAGCTTAATTGTCTCAATATCTGCATAATTTTTAATGAAGCTTAGCCATTTTTGTAGAGCTACTGGCTTTATCTCTTGATCCCATTCTATTTTATCAAGCCACATTTGTTGTAATAAAATTTTCGCCGTGATTACTACAGGTGCTAACCAGCCTGCGGGGTCAAAGAGCCTAGCAATAATTGATAAAACTTCTCGCTTGGTGTACGATTGTTTTATATGGAATGCCTCTGCTGTGAAGAAAAACACATCTTCAGCTTCCAGTGAACGCCTAATGTCTTCGTGGTACTTTTATCATCGAGAGACAAGAATGAAGAGTTTAGTAAATACTCGTGGGGCAAATTTTTTAAAATTTCTTTGGAATTTGAGGTCCATTTTCTTAACTCAAATCCCCCCATCTCTAATATACCAATTAATTGGTCACGTGCCTCTAATGCGTCTGGAATTGAGTGCGCGCCCACTAGTGCATCGTCGACATACATACACTCGCGTAAGATTCGAGAGCCAAGAGGGAAACACTTTTCTTCATCATCAGCCAATTGAAGTATTGTTCTGAGGGCTAAATATGGGGCACAATTTATACCAAAAGTCACTGTTTTGAGTTGGTAATCTTCAATCTCGCCGCTTTCCGAATCACGAAAAACTATTTTCTGAAAGGGCCTTTGAGCTGGTTTTACTAAAATCTGGCGGTACATTTTTGAAATGTCCGCATTAAATACAAACTGAAAAAATCGCCATTTTAATATTAGATGTACTATTTCAGCTTGCAGAATAGGGCCAGTGTACAACAAATCGTTCAAGCTTTTGCCGTTAGAGCTTGGGCTGGACGCATTAAAAACCACGCGTAGTTTTGTTGTTGTCTTTTCTGGCTTAAAAACACCATGATGAGGTAAATAGTAACCTGGGCCACTTGCGTTGCTCTCAACCTTTTCCATGTGCCCTAGTGTTAAATATTCTTTTAAAACCTCCTCATACATTGTTTTTCTTTCTGTGTTTTTTAGCAATGAGTTTTCGTTGCGTAAATATTGGCTTACAGCCATTTTCCTATTTTGACCGAGCGACAGAGTATTTGACTTAAAGGGCAGACTCACAATATATCTCCCTTCAGCATTTCTTGTGGTAGTAGAACGATAGATCTCCTCACAAAGTTTATCCTCTTCTGATAATACCCGTCTTCGAGAAACTTCTTCTAACTCCCAAAATTTAGTCAACTGGTCGTCTATAGAGCTTTTGGTTAAATGTGACCTCGTCACCATACGTGGAGAGACACCGCTGGTTGGGCCTGTTATAATCCAGCCAAATATTGTTTCTTGAGCCACGAGAGACTCAAAAACACCATGCTGAACTCCTCCACGAAGAATTAAGGGATACAAATCACCACCTAATAAGATATCTATTTCCCCACTTTCATAAAAGTTGGGGTCTGCATAATTTAATTTTGGCAAATTAAATCCTTTTAAGGGCTTAAAGGAATGTGTTGGCACATTTCCAGTGACTCGCGGAACTACGATAGCTTGTAATTTGAGCGAAATGCTTTGGCATGATATCGGCTCAATTACCAACGTTGCCATCTTGTTTGATTTGCTAATAACCTCACCACCTAAGCCTGTAACCTCCGCTGAGATTGCTGTAGTGGGCAACTTTAATAATTTTTGTATTTTCTCAGAGATAAAGCTTTCATCTGAACAAGGGTCAATTAACGCACGCGCCTTATAAAAGGAACCACAATGAACAATATTTACCCAGGCAGTAGCAAGAATGACTTTTTTCGCGACTGAAGCGTGATGAGATTGAACAACTCCTGCTGGAGTTGTATTATTAGTGGACTGTATTCTGTTTTCTCTGTTCTCATTCCTACTTTTATTTTGGGCCACAAAATCTTTATGTATAAGCGTGTGATGCTTTCTACCACATTTGCCACACGTGTTTTGGCTTTTGCATTCACTATATAAATGACCAGTTGCTAAACAATTAAAGCAGTAGTGAAATTTTTTTAAAACTGAAACACGAGCTCTGTAGTCCATGCTTAGAAATTTACCGCAAACGTAGATCTTGTGATGTTCATTACATAAATTGCATTTTGTAGGGCTAAGTTTTGTATGATGGGCCTTATATTGTTTTGGTTTTGTCGAAACTTGATTATTACTGCTTTGCGAAAATGTTTGGGAACCACTGGCAGCAGTATTTGACGATATTATGTCCGAGACACTTTCTAAAGCATGAAACCGATCAGTGAGAAAAGAGTTCTATTCATCCCATTTGGGAACCTCTGTTTTATTTTTCACTGATTGTTCCCACAGATGTAAAGTGCTTTCTGAAAGTCGTGATGAACATTGAAATACGAAAATAGGGTCCCAGGATTCTATATTTACTTTATATAATTTCAGAACCGCAATACAGTTATTAATTTCCCTTTGTAGTTTTTTAATTTCTGGGGCAGAATCATGTAAACAAGGGGCCAAGTTGAAAAGAGTCTTAAGCTGACTATTTATCAGTACGCGCTTATTTTCGTATTGATTTTTTAAATTGTTCCACGCTATCTCAAAATTGTCACTGGTTAAAGCCACGTTTCTATTTATATCACGTGCTTCCCCATCAGTTTTTCTAAACAAGTAGAATAATTTTTCAACTGGGCTAATTTTGCTATTGTTTATATAAATTGCCGTAAACATGTCTCTAAATGTAGGCCACGATACATAATCCCCATGAAAAACACCAGTATCACACGGAGGTACTGACACTGAACTACAAATGTTGAGAGTGTCCGAACTATTCTTTGTTGCTTCTACCTTTGCTTTTGAAATGGCATTCAAACAACGAACGTAACATTTCCTCACTTGTGCGTATTTTGTCTGAACTACCACTGAATCTTTTTTCTTTCCTGCTGTTTCTACTAAACTTTCTTCATACAGGCTCTTAAATTCTTCCCATGCCTTATCTACTTCTTCCTTTTCAAATTGCAGGGCCTCATTCATGTATGTTGACAAATTTTCTTCATTTAAGTTGGCTTCCAACGTAATTAGTCGGTCTGCCGCCTGTATATAATTGTCAATGCTCGACATTTTGAAATAAGAATTTTATTGAAAATTGTAATAGAAAAAAGGAGACACTTTTTAAAGCAACAAAGTTCAGCTAGTATCTTCGAGAAAAAATATGTATCGCACAGCAACAATAAAATTCGTGCACCGTAATGAAGGTCACGATATTAGTTCTCAAGGACAAAGAAAAGATGGCTGCCAAAATTTTGATCAGTCAAAGCAATAAAAGATGGAGCCCAATATAACGGACCGCAACACTTGTGTGAAAAAATAATTTGCGCGTTTTTAATTTTTAGGTTTTCTAACCTCACTTTCACCGAGCCACAAATTTTGAGCAACAGTGTATCACCAAATAATTTCTTAAAAAATTTTACGCACCTGTTCTGCTTTTTTCCGGAGAAGGACCAAAATGTTTACCTGGTGATGTAGTGGTTGGTGTGTTGATGATAAAAGCTGGTGTGGAAAGTATTGTTGGAATGGTATGGCTGAGCAGACAATATACTTGTTGCGGCAGGTCGTAGCCCTTTTATATTTCTCCTTATTTATCGCCCTTTTAAAAGGATAACACGTAGTTCGTATTTATGTGGTTTTTTGTGGTTTTAATTATTTTATTTAACTTTTCTATTTAGAAATACAATGATATCTTTTTTAAAATATAAATTCTTATCCTACTGGATTGTTGCTCTTTTAGTTAGTTTTTCACGAGTGTTAGTTGACAAAAAGAACATCTTAGTCATCGGATTTGTTGACGGCGGCAGCTAACAGACGGCTAACCTGGGGGCCGTTTAGATGATCAGCATCCACAGCAGCTACACGGGCAACGCAGTTTTACCGTGCAAACAATAGGAATATTATAAGTCAAAAACTCAATTTCGTATGTAAATAGGATTTAAAAATAAATGACATATAAATCAGCACTGAATTATTGGCCCTAAGAAGAACAAGCAGCCGTTTTTGACTTTTTGACTTATTTAAATACACAAGGTTGTTCATTTAATTAATAATTAAGTACTTTTTTTAAATATGCAGTCAAAAACACAATATGGTTTATAATTATAACTTAAAAATAATTATAACTTAAATATCAAGAAAACATTGGCATTAAGGTACACAACTTTTGTGTTTAGGAATTATTTAAGTTTTGACCATCGAAGGGTAAACACAAGTTGAGAAATAAATTAAATTAAAAAAAACACAATACTGGTAGTGAAAATGTGTATTTACTAGAGTTGTTAACCGATTAAGAATAATTCGATTAATCGATCAAACAAAACTAAATTCTTGTTCGAATAATTTTAAAATGCCGAATTTCGAATAACGAATAAATCGATTAATTTATGTCAATTAATCGAACATATTTTTGAATACGTAAAAAATGTGTTAAATTTGTTTGTATGATTTGAAACGAAGCGAGTACTTTATATCAACCAAATATATGTTATTTTGGGTGTTTGTAGTTGTTGTCGAACTGCGCATACCTAGTAGTCGTGCTATGTTTTAAATGAAACGTTAAACAATTTTCAAGAATCGGGGTTTTTTTTACTGTCAGGTGAATAAGTCAGAAATACACTAAAGCCAAAAAATTGAGCTCGGTTTGGAAGTATTTTACCAAGAACAAAAATGAAAAAAAAAAAAAAACAAAGTCACATGTAACAAGTGTCCTAAAGTATACAAAATTGTTGGATCAACAAAAAAAAAATAATAATTATTTTGCAACAGATTTACTAAAACGCATTAAAATAAGAATAAATAAGAGACGTATAAAACTTTAAAATACGTTAATAATATTTTTTAAATTCTGGAAATTTTCCGTGCAATGGAAGTTTTTCAAATATTCTTTAAAATTTTAAACTAAAGAAAGTGCTAATTAATTATACTCTAGATTATTTTATGTTGAAAGTAACCACAATAATATAATAATAAAGTAATGATATAGAAGAAGTTATTATTAATGAAAATAACAATCTTTTATGCGAATTAAATAATTGTATCCAAAGTAATAAAATTCAGATAATTCAGCGATATATTAGACGATATAGTATATTTGGAAAATATATCGCACTCGAGCAATTATAATTCGGGTCAATGTGGGTGACGAATATAAGTAATTATTTGACCGTAGCAATAGATTAAATATATTACTCACCGTTTCCTTTTTTGATATAACACAAAGATTTCGCTTATATTTAGAAAATGGTTTATTATTTGGGTAAATGTTATCTTCGGCAAATATAATTTCAGGTGAGTATAATTCCAGATAAGTTTGATTTCAGGTAAGTTAATTTCAGGCAAATATAATTTCCCAATAAATAATTCCCAGTAAATGGCATTGCAAGTAAATGGCAATTCAAAAAGTAAACTCCACGAAGATTGGTAACTTCGAGAAAGGTTGTTGAAAATCCAATAAATAACTTCGAGAAATGGAGATTGTTGCTCGTTCAGTAGCTCAATGATAAGTGAGTTTTCAAATGCGGTTGGCATATTTTTACCGGGCTTAAATCTAGTTTAGTGACGCAGCTCCAAATGATAAAGAAATTACATAGGGCGATAGAAAATCGAAAAATAAGACGAAAATTTAATGTGGTAACTTTCTCGGAAACGCATAATTTTCCAATTTCCAGCAACTGTTAACCTATATTAAAATATAATAGATTAGTGTGGATATCTGTCAAGCTCTTCCTCCAGCGTACAATCTGATGTCATAAATATTATATTTTCTATATCATTGTGTTGGTGTACAAGGTTGAGAATATCATTAGGCCTGGCCAAAGGCCGGATATGTAGAACATCTATTCTATATACCGCCGTGTCGGGAAATACCATGGTAGAGGAAATCATTAAGCCCGGCCGAAGGCTGGCTGTGCAGAAAATCTATTCTATATACCGCCGTGTCGGGATATACCATGGTGGAGAAAATTAGTAAGCCCGGCCGTAGGCCGTCTATGTAGAAAATTTATTTTATATACCGCCGTGTCGGGAAATACCACGGTGGGAAAAATCACTAAGCCCGGCCGAAGGCCATCTATGCAGAAAAACTATTCTATATACCGCCGTGTCGGGATATACCATGGTGGAGAAAATTATTTAGCCCGGTCAAAGGCCGGCTGTGCAGACAATTTAAAAAACTGCTTTGACACCTAAAGATTTCAAAATTTAAATAGAAAATTTGCAAATTCATATAGATCTAGTCAAAAGCTTTCAAATGATACCAAAATTGTCCTTATACGTTGAGAAATGCAAAGGGAAATCATACATATACATATATAAAAACTTCAGAGGCCAATAACTCGAAAACTATGCGATTCCGAGAAAGTTACCACATAAAATTTTCGTCTTATTTTTTGATTTTCTATCGCCATATGTAATTTTTTTTTTCATTTGGAGCTGCGTCACTAAACAAGATTTGTTTCTTTTACCGCACTTTTTTGTAGTAAAGCATCTTGTTGTTTTTTAAAATGTAGAACTACAATATCTATATATAGAGGGTCCACTCTAACAATAATTATAACTTTATGTTTATATTTTAACATAAAGTAATAAATATAATAAAGTGTCCAAACCTAGTTTGGACATGGCGCTGTCCTTGGGCCAAAGTAGACGTTAGTATCCCTCTTATTCGCACAGAACTTGGGCAAGCGAACGCCTTTGTATTGGCTGCATATGACGGCCTGGATGATGGCTAATTTCGTTTACTTTCCTTTTCCGGCGCTAGCACCCTTTCCCTTTTCTCGCTGTTGGAAGGTTTTAGAAAATGGCGATTGGGCAGATTGCGGGTTTCAAGCCCCTGCGGGCGACTTTTACGTTTCGGCTTACGGTGCAGCAGCCTATGGTGGTATTTTCCGCATTTCCGGCAGGTATCCATGCACGCAAGTCGTGGCTCTTGGCCAAACAATTTATACAGTAGTGATGCCTCTCTACTGCTTCTTCCTCTTACTAGGACTCATGTTGAGGAACTTACGGCACAATCTCAGAAGATGGACTCGTTGACACAATGCACATTCATACGCGTTTAGACTTTGTTTTGTTGAGCGACTGCTACGACGACTATGGCATTCGTTCGATGGACGAATAGCTTCTAGTATTCGATTAGCTCTAATAGAAAAACAAATATGTAATTAGTGAGAATTTGGAATTAACAGGCAGATGATATGTGTAAATGGGTGAGTGAGTGGTATAAATTAGTATGTTGTAAATGTGTAACTGCAAGGCTATGTTAGATTTTACTTATCTGAGGTATAGAGTGTTAATTATGGTTTTCTTCTTTTAAGATCGGGAGATAACATAGCTTAATGATTGGGCGATTTATGAATCCTGTGGACGTTTGTACGTTTTCTCGATCCTTCCCAAACGCTATTCATGTGAGGGGTGTAGATCGTCGATTACAACGACTAAATCGCCAGCCTGAATGTTTGGGGCAGAATTTTTCCATTTATAACGTTTATGCAATGATTTCAAGTAATCCTCTTTTCACCGGATGGTAAACTGATGGTGGATTACTTTAAACTTCTCCCAGCGATTGATGATCGACATCGCTTGCCAAATCTTGTGGGCTACAACCCCTCGTACCAAGATCAGCTGGATTGTCATGAGTTGGAACAGGTAGCCAGACAGTATTCGGAACTAAGCGATGTATGTTTGCTATTCTATTGGCCACATACGTTTCAAATGACGAATGGGCTTTAGAAAGCCATCCCAGTACAATAGATGAATCAGTGCATAGGTATGAGAAGTAGGGCGCTATTTAATTCTAAACGCAGAAGGCATAAAGTTTGGATGGGCGCCACTTTACATTTTGCTGCCACCAAATTGACAAAAGTGTTTCGTGTTGGCGTTTGACATCTCAGAAATATTGTGGCGCAGTAAGCTGATTTAGTGGCATCGGAAAACCCATGAATCTGCACGGTATCTTCGGGTTTATACTGTAGCCAACGTGGTATTGATATAAAGTCTGTCTTCGGAAGATCTTGGACCAGAGAGAATCTGCTGAAACTTCTTTATCACAATGCAGACCTTCTAACCACACTTGTTGCATTAAAATTTTTGCCCTGATGACTACGGGAACGAGCCAGCCGGCGGAGCCAATAAATTTTGCCACTGCGGAAAAAAACTTGGCGTTTAGTTATACTTGATGCTTGCTCAATAGGTAAAAAACTATACATGAAAGCATCATTAACCGCATTCCATTTAATACCCAGTGTTTTGTAGAACTTGTCTCATGAAAGCGCAAAAAGTCTGAATCATATAGATCCTCCTTTGGTAAGTGTCTGAGTAAATTGGGATCATTAGCGGTTATCTTTTTGAGCTGTAACCCTGATGATTTTAGGGTCTCTATAATTTCATTTTGAGCATTAAGTGTTTCTTCCAGTGTGTGCCCACCTGACAGTATGTCATCCACATAGGTTTTTGAGCGTATGATTGACGCCGCTGTAGGGTACCTTGTTTCAGAATCTGACACTAGCTGCAATAGCGTGCGGATTGCTAAAAATGGAGCACAATTTACTCCGAAAGTGACAGTATTTAACTGAAAATCTTGCACAGGGCCGTCAGGTTTATTCTGAAACAAAATTCTTTGGAATGGCCTGTCTTCAGGGTAAACATGAATTTGGCGATACATTTTCTGTATGTCGCCATTGAATACAAATTGATATTTCCTCCAATTAAGTATTATTGACATTAAATCATTCTGGTGGATGGGCCCAGTATAAAGAACATCATTAAGTGAATACTGAGATTTACTTTTTCCTGATGCTACCCTGACTTTCGTGGTCTTATGCTCGGGACGCACTACTGCATGATGCGGTAGGTAATAGGAGTGGTGTTTACCTTGCACAATAATCTCCTGCGACGAAGTCTCTTCCATATGCTCTAATGTCAGATACTCATTAAAAACCGCTGTGTATTGCACCTGTAGTGACGGATATTTTGCCAGGGTTTTATGTATTCTGGAGTTTTGAGCCATAGCTATAAATGGTGTCGATCCAAGAAAAATATATTTGGAAAATTCTGGCTTGAATGGTCCATTTTCAAGGCGTGTGGTCGTACGACTATAGAACTCTTCACAGAATTCATCTTCTACTGACATGTATCGAGGATTCCGAATTTCTTCCTCCCAAAATTTTCTCAGAATGGCGCTTAGATCAGAGTTTTCAGAGGCGACCACTTCTGTCGTGAAAGCGTGAACACGTGTAGTTTTCATAGGCCCACTAAGTACCCAGCCAAATATAGTTTTGTATGCTAACGTTTTACCGCAAATGTTTTTTTTGATACCTTCTAAATTGATATAATGTTCATAATCGTTGCCTAAAATCAGATCTATTTGAGCGGATTTGTTTAATGTAGGGTCCGTCAAATCTTATTCTTGCATTAGTTCTTTTCGGGCAATTTCAAAGGAACAAGCTGGGAGCTGTTTCGTGACTTTTGGCAACACGATAGCTTTTATGGGGATTGGAGTATTAGTTATTTTTGCATACAATGCTGCTTCTGACCTCCAATTCCAACGATTTCAAAATTTGCTTTTTTGTACGGGAGCTGAAGGCTATTTCTAACTCTTTCAGCTATAAATGTTGGCTGGGATCCGGGGTCAATTAGGGCTCTAACTGTGAACCATTCGCCCCTATATTCAATCTGCATAAGCGCAGTGCGTAAAAGAATATTTTCATCGCTACTGTAGCAGTTGGCTTGAATATGACTTGATGTACTGGGTTGTACATCTTTTGTCTCAATTCTGTCGACATTTGCCTACGAATTTCGGGAAAAGCAGGGTTGCTGAGTGCAGTCTAAATGCTGGGGATTTTCTGTATTGCTGGGCGTGTTTAGAGTTTTTTGGGCATGTGCAATAGAGTGTGGTGCTGTTTCTTTCAATATATACACTTGTTTTTGCTTTTACAGTTTACTTTTAAGTGTGATTGTCCTAAGCAATTATTGCAATGTTTATTTTTGAACAAATAGTCCACTCGTTGTTGGACTGTAAATGACCTAAATTTTGGGAAAAATCTTAGTGTGTGTTCTTTGCATAATTTGCAAGTCGAGTAATTTTCTTGCGCGGCATAAGTTTGTACGTTGGGATTCCTCCCTGGACTAAACCCAACTTTTTTATTTCTAATGCTTGCAGCACGTTCAAGTGTTTCATATCTGTCTATCAGGAATTGTGACATCTGAGAACATTTCGGAAGCTCACGTGGAAATGTGAAGGACTGTTCCCATAATGACAAATTTAAATTTGGGAGTTTTGTCGATATTAACCTAATCAAAATGGGATCCCAACTTTCTACTCTTATACCAAGGAATGCTAGAGTTGCTAATGAATCACTGACTGACGATTGAATTCTACTAATGAACTGACTGTTCTCGTTAATTGCTGGTGGAATATGAAATATAATCTTTATTTGATTGTCTACGAGAACACGTTTATTCCCGTAGCGGGTTGTTAAAGCGTCCCATGCGAGTTGAAAGTTATCGAAGGAAAGTGGATATCTTTTTACTATATCACCTGCTTAACCTTTCGTTTTGTTAAGGAGGTGATACAGTTTTGTAACAGGAGCTAGTCTTGATTACTTTATATACACTGCTGTGAACATATCACGAAATGAAGGCCACTGTTCATAACTGCCTGTAAAAACCTCTGTATCACAGGGAGGCAGTTTTATGCAGTTACTTGCCTCATCTTGCCTATAATTTTGGGTGAAAGGGGGATTCGTGATTGCGTACCGAGACGTTGTCTGAAGTTCCGGCACATTAGGCGCTTCTAGCCGAGCTACTTTCAGCAACTCACAAATTTCACCTGGGCAGTGAAAGTATTCACTTACGTGAGCCGCATAGTCGCTTTTTGCATTTTTTAACTCCTTGTCTACTGAGCCATTATTTGACTACATCAATTCTTGATAGGACGATTCCATCTTTTTGTATCGTGCTTCTAAGTCCTTCAGCTTTATTTCCAAGACTGATTCGGACTGTTCATCTTTGTAACTGGTACTGAAAATATCGCAGAAATGGAGCAAATTCTCACAGTCAAATACAAATAAATCTTGTTGTGATGTTGTAGAAGACGACCTATTCGCAATACTCGTAGATTCATCAGATTTGGGATTCATGTTTGCAATTGTAAAATACAAATTTATATGAGAAAGTGGGTTTTATTTGAGGTGCGAATTAGTGTAATAAATTATTAGCTTCAGAAATATACTACGAGATACCTCTTACCTAGCGTCGTTCTGTTCTCAAACCTGTTAAGAGAACTTAAGCCTTTTATTACTTTGCGGTTAATGGGTTATTAAATTGTAATTACTACTAGATACCTGTTATCCAGTTGTTACCACAAGCATGCACCTGAATGGGAACTAGTTGACAGAGCTTTTTGTATTATTTATGGGCTTTTGGTACTTGATATAAAGCTAAATTCCTGTAATCTAGCTTTTTGCTACAATTGAGGACTCAATTTAACATTTTATTTAATTATAATTGTTCAATTCACAAGCTCAGTCGTCTGTCTTATGGTTTAAAAAAGGACGATATTTGTTTATGTGCTTGTGAACAGACAAATTTGTTGTATCGTTATTTTGTCGTATTTTAAATGTCAGTTTAATATCAAAAAATTTAAATGTCAGTTTTATATCAAGGTGTGAAACCAGGTGTGGGAATTATAATTTGACGCTAAATATAATAACTTTTTTAGCGACAAGCAATTTTGATTAAATTAGTTTGAAAATTAAGTTGAAATGAATCATGTATATATTTATCATTAAGAAGAATGTATTTTCTGGTGTTTCTTATCACATATATAAAATATTTTTACAAATTAATTTAACAAATAGAATATTCCCAGACCCGGCCTCAATATAACAATTGAAAAACATATAAAATTCAATCGTATAATTATAACACACTTTTGTATGAAAATTACCAACAACAAAAATACAATATTGTATAATTATACGATTAAACAACACATATGACGTTAATACGAGCTTGTGAATTGAACAAATATTGTTATTGAAGTATTTTTCACCATTTGGGTAGCTTCTGAAATTCTTCAAATTTATCAGTGATGCCAACTCTTGCAACATCAAAAGCACTGTGAGCCCATGGAAATAGGGTAAAAATTAAAAAAATTTCGGTTACAAAAGCACTAACCTAGTGTTGTTTTGGGTCTGGTGGATCAAAAGACAGATCTATTGCTTTTTCATGGTGTTATATAAATGATATTCTTTTAAATGTCCCAGTTGTAACGATTTCTTTTCATTGATGAACTTCGGTGGGAACTGACTACCTAGTAATCCGGCTGTGCTCGTCGATGGGTGTGGTTATGTTGTGTTCCCAATTATCTTATATGTAAATCGTCACAAAAGACTTAAAATTTTAGGTAGTATAAGGTATAAATAAAAATGGTGACTTATAAGAATAATTGAATTAGAAAAAAAAATATTTGATGTTATGTATACATTTACATATGGACGTATATGTAAGTATATGGCCTTAGATGGAATTGGACACATAAACACCCAAACCCATGCTGATAAAGATAAAATAATAATATCAGCCCGATTTGTTACTAAATCCGCATTTATCTACCCCATACTTAAATTTCACTTTTCGTATCAAAAAAAAAAAATAAAGTTTAGTTCATTATTGCAAACGTTATAATAAAATTTATTAAAATTAACGAAATTAAGGTTAAGTTAAGAATATGTTATAAAAGAAAATTTTAGTATCGATATTAAGTTTGTTTTTGTTAATAAATTGATGACCATTATAAGAAGGAAAATTTATTGAAAAAAAAAATTTTTATTTTTTTTTTTTTTTTTTTATAAATGAAAATTATTTACTGTGTAATGATGTTTACAGCAATTATATATTAATATTATAAATATGTAAGAAAACTTACTTTTTTTCTTAAATCCAACGTTGTCCACAGGCGCCGGAAGACCGTTGAGATTTCATGCGTTTTTATTTATGCTGAAGAAGTATAATTTAATTAAGCTGCATTGGTGTGGTAAATAATTTACCTCAGTGTAAGTTTGATTTGATTTTGATTAATTATGGTGGAACAAAAAAACAAATTTCACAACAAAACAAAAACAAAATTAAAGGTATGTAAATAATTAGATGACCATTTTACGAAAAGATTTACAATATAAAAAAATAATTTTATAATAATTTTTCAAGCTTTAGGTCGTTTTTATATAAAAATGTTTTTAATAATAATTTTTCGATATTTCGCCACACCGTTGGTTGGCTTCTTCAGGAGAAATTGAGTTTAAATCTAATTTAAAAAATATTTTTCAATATTTTGATTGGTATTTGTTAAAATTGTTATAAATTAGATTTAAACTCAATTTCTCCTGAAGAAGCCAACCAACGGTGTGGCGAAATATCGAAAAATTATTATTAAAAACATTTTTATATAAAAACGACCTAAAGCTTGAAAAATTATTATAAAATTAAAAAGGTCAAGAAAATTAGAAAACTATATAAAAAAATATTTATAAAGTTTAACTTTACACGCGAACAACAAAAAAAACTTTAAATAAAAAAATTATATTAAATCTATAAAAAAAAATTTAGTCGCAAAAAAAAATTTAATTGAGAAAACAAAAACAAAAAATTTAATGGAAGATCTTAACCAAAAATTTATGGTTTAAAGTTTCTTCTTTCTTCTTGTAATTGCCTTAGCAATTAGTCCTTGCAAATAAAATTGGTAAATTTGATGATATGTCAGAATGGTGAAAAGGTTCCTTAACCAACTTGAGTTAGTCGTACAGCCAATTCCTTAATTAATAGTAAAAATCCAAAACAAAAAATCTACAAGAAAATTAAGTAAAAGTTCTGTTAGAAAATGTTCCTAATTGAACAAAACTATGAATTTCCTTACCTTGATATAAAGGATACCACGATTGTGAATCCTAATTAATTTTATTCCTTCAGTATTGAAATGATAATTATTTATATATATATTTTTCTTTGTCTTCAAACAACCTTCTTCTATTGAGATTCCTGACGTTAATAAAAATTTTCATATCTAGGTCTATTTATTTTTTTCAATTTGTAATACAAAAATCAATGCCTATTAAAAAAATAATTATAATTTACCACTCATATTCATTTAATTTTCAGAAGTAAATTCCTAGCCTCAAACAAAAAATATTAGTAAAAAAAACAAAAGAACGTATCTAAAATGTACCGAAATTCGTCGCCATCACAAAGCAGATTAAAGGCCAAACTTGTTGCAGCGTTTTATCTGAAACAAGCGACAAAAGAAATTATGCAATATAATTTTACTCGAAAATCAGGTCCATATATTTTTAATATGGTAAATACCAGTATGTCCACCTACAGTATCCTTTAGCTTGTAATTTACCTTGCCTATACGACTTTTAACTATAGCTTCTATACCAGTTGGTGCAAGTTTAGAATTGAAATTATTCACCGCCGAACTTTGTGTAAAGTTGCGACGTATCACCATTTGTCCAATATTAAATTCTCTCTCCCGACTCCTCAAATTGTATGATCTGGTATTACGATCATATGCTTCCTTTATCTTCTTTCGAATAGAGTCCCGTAAAATTGTAAATTTGTCATGTCTCTCAATTTCGGTGTCCCTTTCTGTCAAAAGTCTTAAATTTCTCAAAATTCTGTAGTCGTGTCCATGTACAATCATTGTTTGTCCAAACGCCAGTTCATAAGGGGTCCTACCTGTAGTCTGATGTACACTACTACGAATTGCACAATTTATACTTGGTAAAAATTCATCCCACAATCGTTGATCGGTCCGAACATATGACCGAAGAGCTTCGTTGATACACCGATTCACCCTTTCACTTGCATTAGACTGTGGACTGTAAACCGCCGTGAATTGATGTCTTATTCCAACTCTTTCTATTAATCTTTTAAACTCATTTGATTTAAACTGGCTGCCATTATCCGATATTATGGTTTCTGGAACTCCATAACACGTAAAAATTTCATTTTTGAGATAATCTGCTATAGGTTTTGTCAAAAATTTCTTCAAAGGTTTTAAAAATGTAAACTTTGTAAAATGATCCAGAATAATCAATATCCCTATATTTCCATTTTTGGTACGTGGAAAAGGGCCAATAAGATCTATATATAATCGTTGAAATGGTCTTTCGGATTCTACCATTTGACCCATAGGTGGCCTAATACATCTGTTTGGTACTTTAGATGTTTTACAAAGCGAACAATTAGTTACGTAATTTTTTACGTCTAACACTAATCCAGGCCAAAAGAAAAATTTCCTTATACGATTAACGGTCTTTGCTATACCACCATGTGCAGTGCTTGGCATGTCATGTGATGCATAAATTACATCTTTCCGAAGTTCTTCTGGAACAAAAAGTTTCCACGAGTCGGATTCGTCAATATCACCAGAAGTGAAATCTGTTCTCTTGTAGATATATTTATCAACAACACGGTAATCGGGCAATTCCGCCTCTGTGAATTCATCTCTTAAGCGTGAATAATCAGAACTTTCAAAGCTATTTGAATTAAGATCAATAGAAGGTAAAATTTCCAAGTCTAATGCGGCCACAGATGCCTCGGTATTAAATGATCGTGATAAAGTGTCTGGGACAACATTATCTTTGCCTTTCCGATATTCGATAACAAAATCAAAACCTTGTAGTTTCAGAGCCCATCTAGCCAAATGTCCTGCCAAATCCTTTTGCCTCATCAGCCATTTCAGACTTGAATGATCCGTTATGACTTTAAATTCATGTCCTTCAATATAAGCCCTAAACTTTGTAATAGCTAAAATGACTGCCAAACATTCCAATTCAGTTATTGAATAATTCCTCTGGGCTTTATTTAACTTTTGCGACATGAAAGCTATGGGCCTTTCATTCCCTTCATCATCCAGCTGCGCCAAAACAGCACCAACTCCAACTAAACTTGCATCGCATTGAAGTATGAAAGGTTTGTCGAAATTCGCATGTACTAAAACGGGAGCTGAACTTAATTTCTGTTTGACATTTTCAAATGATTTCTGAGCATCCTCCGTCCATGTAAATTTGTTTCTTTTTGATAATAACTCCGTCATATGAAATGTTAATGTAGCGTAATCGTCAACAAATCGACGGTACCAACCTGCCATACCAAGAAATTGTCGAAGTTGTCTCACAGATTTAGGTGATGGAAATTCAGTAATGGCATTCACTTTTCCTGGATCTACTTTCATACATCCTTCACCCACAATATATCCTAGATACTGTACTCGCCGTATACTAAAACTGCTCTCTAGTTAAATTCGCTTTGCGTAGTTGTGTGGCAACCTCTTGTAAATGTCTTAGATGTTCGTCAAAGTCCTTTGAAATTATTAGTAAGTCGTCTATGTAAACAAATACGTTCGTCTTTAAATAGTACGGAATGACTTTGTCCATTAGTCTACACATTGTTTGTGGTGCATTGCACAATCCAAACGGCATTCTTGAAAATTGGTATAAAGGCCGATTAGGGATTGTAAATGCCGTCTTTGGTTTTGAAGTTTCGTCCAATTTAATCTGCCAAAAGGCATCCTTTAGATCCACCTTAGAAATAAAAAAAATTGGAGGAAGCCTAGAAATTAATCCGTCTAAATTTGGTATGGGGTATGCGTCCTTTGTCGTCAATTCAATTTGCGACTGTCCACACAAAAACGTACCTTTCCAGGTGTTACTATAAGAACTCCGGGTGATGACCACGGAGATGTCGGACATTCTTCTATGACTCCAACTTTCAACATATGATCAATTTCATCACATAAAAGCTTTTCCCTTGCAGGAGATATTGGGTAAAAACGCTGTTTCAAAGGAATCGCGTTACGTGTATCTATATGGTGCTCTAATAGAGTTGTACAACCTAGCCCATCACGCTCTGAATTTGGAAAATAGTCAATGATTCTCTTCAGTTGTTGTTGTTGAGTTGTATTTAAAGGAATCTTTTCTACATCCTCCTGCGAACTTATTCCACATACTGAATTTGTAGAAACAATCTGTATTTTAAATTTCTCCCAGAAATCCATTCCACAAATTATGTCTTGTGTAATTGATGGAATTAATAAAAAATCCGTCATATTCGTTTGCCCATTATATTTAATCTCTAAGCAAATTGTTCCTAACACCTGCTGACCCTGACCGTCAGCTGTTTTAACATTACCTAAACAACGCTTATAGATCCCAGATTTACAGATTTCCGTGCATAAGTTTCCACCTATGACATTTATGTTTGCACCGCTATCAAGTAGAGCAAAATGATTCTTATCTTTCAGATTTAATACAATGTAAGGTCGATTATCATTACTCTTACTTATCATTGATGATATGATACATTTTCTTAAATATTTCCTCCTCTTAAAAAATTCGTTTATCCTTCTAGAGGATCTATTGGGAATGATATGAAAATCAGGCTTATTAAATATTCTATTTTTTACAAGATTATACTCTTTTAAACGAATATGATAAGGTCGCTGTAACGGATGAATTGTTTTCAAATCAGATTTGTTAGTATTATCAGGTAAATTAGAACCAGAAAATGTGTTATTTATGGTATTTGATTTAGTAAGTAAAGGCAACTCAGATTGATTTATCTTGTCGGCTTCCAAGTTGATATGATTCTCTAATTTTGTTTCGGATGTCCGTTTCTCTTTGTACGAACATCCACCGTTAAGTTTCCCTGCCTCTGAGAGCATATTTGGCATTGTGGCTTATAAGTATTTTTATATCCACAACCATAGCAAAACACAGTCCGTGGCTCTAAGCAATCTATAAAACTATGACCAATCTTGCCACAATTCCAGCAATTAGACGCTTTAAACACCAAACAAATTTCTTTTTCTTCGTTCTCAGAATTGTCATCTTTTCCTCCAATTACCTCACCAGTAACACTTTCTGATATTTGTCCTTTTTTAAAGGAATTTTTATTTCTAGGAGATGTTGTCATGTCTTTGCCAAATTTTTCATGCCGACGAACAGCACGTCTTAGCTGAGCAACTCGTGTAATCTCTAAATGAAGTAGCTCATGTCTTAGCTCAGGCCTTAAATTTCGCTGAACAGTTTCACAAAGTTCAATATCAGACAAAGGGAACTTCAACCTGTCACAAAGTAGTAAAATTGAGTCGTAGTACTCATCAGAACTTTCATTTTGACGTTGTTTTCTTCGTAAAATATCATCCTTTATATCAAAGTCCGTATGGTAATCTTTATATTGCTTTTTAAGAGCATCGCACAATTCATCCCAATCTATTTCACCAGAACTTCTATGAAATCGCCAAAACCATTTCAAAGCTCTTCCCTCAAAGAAAATATGGACATGTTCACAAAGCAATTTAAAATCTCCTTTTAGATTCGCGTTTGTGAGAGTGTTCACTCTATAGATGAACTCATCCACAGTAAAATCCGCTGAATCTCCATTAAAACGAATACGCCAGTTTCTTATTAAACTAAGAATTCTTTCTGAATACCGATCGAAATCTCTATCCGCAAATCGTGCACCTCTATTTCCTAGTTCGTTCCTTGAAGCTATACTTCTATCATCTCTCTCATCTGGATCCACATTTATTCTTTCCATTCGATCATTTTCTCTTACTCGCAATGCCGGTTCTTGGTTCGCTAAAGTTAAATTTCTAAACCCATCAGACATCAAATTTATAATTTCTTCCCTAAATTCACTCATTGATTCCTGCACAATATGACGCACATGATTCTCATCAACACTAATTTGTTCTGCAATCTCTCGCCTAGACTGTAATCGATTCTTAGGTTTACCTATCGGATTTTTAGGAATTCCTGCATCACCACAAGCTCCTAGATCTATATTTAATATAGAATTAGATACCTCTTGCTCCAACTGAGCTGGAATATTTCCAACACTACGAACTAACGGCATTATTAATATATAAAAAAAAACACGGTAATAATAAAAATAACTATTCAATATATGTAAGTATGTATGTATTTCTAGTATACTAACTTGTAAAAAAAATATTATATTCTAAACTCTACGAATATTATAATTATATGAACTCTCTCAAAGGAAAATTGGATACGACAATGATTAAATAATTGAAACTACTCGGTGAAGATTTTAAGTAGGGGTAAGATAAATAAAACAAAAAAAATATAAAAAAAATAAAAAAATCACAAACAAAAAATTTTATAGACAAAATTATATATAATTGTTTGGAATCTTCCGGCAACCACCAAAAGAATAAAAAATCCAAAACAATTATACATATATTAAAGACAGAAATAAAAAGGTTTTGAAAATCTGCTGCAGGAAAGTTGTCGAAATAATACCAACAACTTTATGTCCACACAATCATGAAATCAAAATTTACTAAAAAAATTATTTAAATGATAAGTAAGAAGATGGAAATGTGTCAAACGAGTATTGAACCGATGTCAACCAGATCAAATTCTCGTATTGGACTCAAACAAAAAAATAAATAAAAAATATTATATGAAAATCACCACCCACAATGTGATTCAAAGCACCTCATAATCAAGATAAAATTGCACAAGTAAAATTCTGAAAATAACGATATATGAGGCCCCACGTTGGGCACCAAAATCTCTGTAACGATTTCTTTTCATTGATGAACTTCGGTGGGAACTGACTACCTAGTAATCCGGCTATGCTCGTCGATGGGTGTGGTTATGTTGTGTTCCCAATTATCTTATATGTAAATCGTCACAAAAGACTTAAAATTTTAGGTAGTATAAGGTATAAATAAAAATGGTGACTTATAAGAATAATTGAATTATAAAAAAAAATATTTGATGTTATGTATACATTTACATATGGACGTATATGTAAGTATATGGCCTTAGATGGAATTGGACACATAAACACACAAACCCTCCCTCCATGCTGATAAAGATAAAATAATAATATCAGCCCGATTTGTTACTAAATCCGCATTTATCTACCCCATACTTAAATTTCACTTTTCGTATCAAAAAAAAAAATAAAGTTTAGTTCATTATTGCAAACGTTATAATAAAATTTATTAAAATTAACGAAATTAAGGTGAAGTTAAGAATATGTTATAAAAGAAAATTTTAGTATCGATATTAAGTTTGTTTTTGTTAATAAATTGATGACCATTATAAGAAGGAAAATTTATTGAAAAAAAAAATTTTTTTTTTTTTTTTTTTTTTTTTATAAATGAAAATTATTTACTGTGTAATGATGTTTACAGCAATTATATATTAATATTATAAATATGTAAGAAAACTTACTTTTTTTCTTAAATCCAACGTTGTCCACAGGCGCCGGAAGACCGTTGAGATTTCATGCGTTTTTATTTATGCTGAAGAAGTATAATTTAATTAAGCTGCATTGGTGTGGTAAATAATTTACCTCAGTGTAAGTTTGATTTGATTTTGATTAATTATGGTGGAACAAAAAAACAAATTTCACAACAAAACAAAAACAAAATTAAAGGTATGTAAATAATTAGATGACCATTTTACGAAAAGATTTACAATATAAAAAAAATAATTATAAAGTTTAACCTTACACGCGAACAACAAAAAAAATTTAAATAAAAAAATTATATTAAATCTATAAAAAAAAATTTAGTCGCAAAAAAAAATTTAATTGAGAAAACAAAAACAAAAAATTTAATGGAAGATCTTAACCAAAAATTTATGGTTTAAAGTTTCTTCTTTCTTCTTGTAATTGCCTTAGCAATTAGTCCTTGCAAATAAAATTGGTAAATTTGATGATATGTCAGAATGGTGAAAAGGTTCCTTAACAATGTCCCCCGCAGGATCTCCCCACGATATAAATGATAAAAAAAACCAACTTGATTTAGTCGTACAGCCAATTCCTTAATTAATAGTAAAAATCCAAAACAAAAAATCTACAAGAAAATTAAGTAAAAGTTCTGTTAGAAAATGTTCCTAATTGAACAAAACTATGAATTTCCTTACCTTGATATAAAGGATACCACGATTGTGAATCCTAATTAATTTTATTCCTTCAGTATTGAAATGATAATTATTTATATATATATTTTTCTTTGTCTTCAAACAACCTTCTTCTATTGAGTTTCCTGACGTTAATAAAAATTTTCATATCTAGGTCTATTTATTTTTTTCAATTTGTAATACAAAAATCAATGCCTATTAAAAAAATAATTATAATTTACCACTCATATTCATTTAATTTTCAGAAGTAAATTCCTAGCCTCAAACAAAAAATATTAGTAAAAAAAACAAAAGTACGTATCTAAAATGTACCGAAATTCGTCGCCATCACAATGTTATAATAATGCTTTGTAATAGTTTTCTTTGTTATATATTTTATTCTTTCTTTACAAACAGCCGCTTGTGCGACTGTTCGGTTTTATGTTTCTTTTTCAACTGTACAAATTATTATTTAGTATCTTAAGTCTAGCTTAAACATTCTATATTTTAATACTAATACACAACAGGGTATGTGTGGGAATATGCATGATCAGCATAATACATTCTGTATACTCTGATCATGCAGTCATAGCATGGACAAATATTTAAACAATAACAAAAGTGTTATGTTTCACTTGCTGCATGCAGACGGCATGCAGTAGTGGTTAGTCAAACACACTACAGTGGTCGGAAGCCGTGCCGAGGTACGCATGGCCAGTAAGTGGTTAAAGAGAACTGATCCCGAACGGCTTCCCTCCGATGCCAGGGCACGGATCGGTTGCAAAAATAGTTGCCTAATCCATGCACGCCGTCACTGCATGGCGGGTCCAACCCCTTACGTGCTTACTCGTGGGCTCAAATTTATGGAGAAACAAAAAAGTAAAACAAACAAACAACAAAATAACAAACCAGCTGCCCTGTCGCTAGGTAGGGCAAGAGTGCAGCGGAGTGTGTCCAGGGACGAAAGTCCAGGCACCTCCACGGCTGGTAAAAACCTAGTCATTAAAATCAAAACGGGTACGCCGGCTGAGAAATCCTCTGCTGTGCCTCGTGTATCCAAACTGACATCTGCGGGTGTGTCGGCTGCGGTCAAAGCAGTTGTGCCAAATGCACCAGCCAATATTGATTCAAAGGGTGCGCCGACTGAAAATACTCCAGTTGTGCCAACTGCACCTAATACCATCGAAGCGGATACGCCGGTTGTAGCTACGGCAACTGTGTCTGATGTATCCGCATCGACAAGTTCAAGAGACAGAAAGTTTCCGTCCCGTAAAGCCATATCCAAGACACAGGCCGCTCGACGCTATATCGAGCGGTGGGGCAATAGAACGGCGGCGGAACTGACTAGCGCGGAGAAATCCTCGCTAGCCTGGGCTAAGACACATCTGGCTACTGTAGACGGATCTTCTCCTGAGGGCACAGCCAAACCGGCTTCAAGTTTTGGCCCAAAAAGACAAAGATCAGGAGAGGATTCGTCTCAGCAACAGATGCAGCCACAAAACAAAAAACCGAGACAGGAAGGTTGCAAAAAATCCGCTGATAAGAGCTGTTCTGGATCGCAGCAACAGCGACGGATCAATCGATCATGCTCAATGGGGATTGATCTGTCAAAAGCTGCTTGACGTCTACTTGCTCAATACCAGCTAGGTCCAAGGTCGGTCACCAAACTCAAGTTGGAGATCGAGTCTCCTGGTGAGGTGTGGATTGGCGCGAGGTTGGAACTGGTCCCGGTAAACGAAATTCCTCGTAGACCGAGAGTAGTTGCGACCATCCAGGCAAAACCGCAGAAGCTATCCTGGGCGTCTTCCGTCGTGCGTGTGGTGGATCGTAGCTGCAAGTTAAAATAAAAAGACATTTCGCGTTCATAGTTAAATCCAGACTGAATCTTTTTCTTTATTTTATTAAACAGGTTGGTAACTGATAAGTAGCGTAAGGCATAATACAATTAGAGTAAGTGGAAAACTATATGTTAAGTATTAAGAATAATAATATAGGTATAGGTATAAGTAAGTTAGATATATAATGTAAGTGTAGGTAATAATATAAGTATAAATAGGTTAGATATATAGATTACATTTCCATTTATATGTTTTATACGTATGCATATAATAATGTAAATAATGGGTGATGCATTTGCATTACATGCGAACCCTGACCTACCAACCAGCGATTGGAAGGTGGTCAAGGTTTTTGGGGCGGAAGATGATCGTTGTCCTGAATAAGGAGACGTTGCCTCTACTTCGGGACAGACAGGGCCTGGTCTTCTATGGTTTCATGGGAATCAGGCTCTGTGTGTACCGCGGTGATGGCGAACGCGATCCCGACAACGCTAGTGGCCATGAGAAGGAGCCAACAAAAACAGCTGATAAGCAAGCCGGTACGGAGGTCATAGGGGACTCCGCGGACTCGGTCACTTCAGGATGTTCCCAATCAACATCTGGTTTGGTTGGGGATCTCCTGGAGGGACTCATTTTCGGAGATGACGAGGACGCACTCCTGAACCCGAGTCAGGGTGATGCCGAGTCAAATGCCGTCTATGACACCGACTTAGCACCACTGGCTACAAACTGCTGTATGTAGCACAAACATGTAACAATGACAAAAACATTCGATCCTGTATCTTAGCAAAAGCAAATCTCAATATCTTCATTCTCTCCGATTTTAGTGATGAAGACACTGTAACTGCAGCATGGGAGACAGGAGGATCCACCATATGGATACTATCCTGCTACATGGCGCATGACAATGCGGACCAACCACCACACAATCTGGTCCACAAAATGGCACACAATGCCAATTTGAAAGGCATACCAATCCTGTTTGGGGCGGATGTAAATGCGCATCACAACATCTGGGGTAGCTCAAACACCAACAAAAGACGTGAGTGTCTATTCGACTTTATTATTGACAAAAACTTAGTAGTGTTGAATCGAGGTTCAGAACCCACTTTTGTAGTCTCAAACAGACAAGAGGTACTAGACATTACACTTGCTAGTGCGAGACACTCTCATATAATTAGGGACTGGAGGGTCTTAGCTGACTTCTCCTTTTCCGATCATCGCTATATTGAATTCAATATCAGTATAACAAACGGAAACACCAAATTTTTCATAAATAGACGTAAAACGAACTGGGAGGAACATAAGAATATCCTCACCAACTTAATTGCACATCCTCCAAACATAGAGGAAGTAGCTGATATAGAATTAGCTATCAATAATCTGACTAATGCTTTTAAGGAAGCAACAAGAATCTCTTGCAAATCTTCCACACAACGTAAAATTAGCAAACCACCTTGGTGGTCTGTCAACCTAGAAGAGTCTCGCAGGAGCTGCCGCAGACTCTTAAATGGGGCAAAAAGAACAGGTAACTGAGCTCTTTACAAAGCCTCATTGAATAAATTCAAAAATCAAATCAGAAACGCAAAACGTAAGTCTTGGAAAGATTTCTGCGGAAATGTGGAATCCCTCTCTGACACTAACAGGCTGCACAAAATTCTAGCCATACAAGTATCCGTACCTGGATTCATCCAGAAACTAGATGGCAAATGGTCTACAAACTCCTTGGAGTACCTAGAAGCCCTAATGGAAACTCGCTTTCCGGGCTGCTCCCCTTTTATGGAGGTATAAAACGCTCCCCCTCCTGCACGGAGTATGACGAACGTAGTAATATAATAACTACGCTTTCTAGGCAGCAGATCCTTCAGTACCTTCTCCGAGCTCTCAAATACGGAACTCGGTTGTCTTAGCTCCTTCATCAGGAGCAGTGTATGGTTCGCCCAATAGGAGGCATGACATCCTGACCATTCTGCAAGACTTCCCCTTGCTTCAGTTTTTTCCCGCCTGCTCTGCTCTTCTCTTGTCTCTTGTTCTTCTATGGCCTTCCCTCATCTACTCTTCTTCCGACTCTTCTAAACTCCTTTCCTCTATCACTCCCTTTCACTACAGGTAGCACAATGGGACCACATCAGGACCCAAGCGAGCTGGAATCTAATCTTCCCTTTATCAGCAGCCTGCTAACCTAACCTAACCTAACCTAGTCATTCCTGTATATTTTGTCCTACGATCTGGAGTTGGCGGCCTTGGTGATACAAAATTTTCAGGTGCAAGCACTGGTAGTGTGGCTGTTACAGTTGCTTTATAATTTTGTTCTTCTCCACATGTCGATTTAGACGACATGTGTAATTTACGCAAGCATAGCAACTGGTTGCATCATGATCACCTGGGCAATTAATTCAGTTTACGGGCTACAATACTTCATATTATTTTTGACTCCACTCAGAAATGCCATGTGACTGTTATAACCACGGCAAGCTTGAATATGCACAAAATTAAAGAAAAAAAGCACAAAATAAACGTAAAATAAGCCCAAGAATAAGCAAAAAAAGCTCAAATATGCTTCCAAAAATTAAGCAATGTAACCATTTTTCATTTATTTTATTAAATAATTTTTTATTGCAAAGCATAATCATATGTTTTTTTTAGATTTTTAAAAAGAAAATATCGAATAAAATCGCATAAAACTGTAGAATAAATTGAAAAAATTCATTCAACATTATTGGATGTAGTAGGAGCGAACTTAAACAATAATAATTCGCTTGGAGATCAATCAATGTATTCATCAGCTTCGCTTTTGTTTAAAAAAAAATATTATTTTTAATTTTAACTAATGTTTGAATTTCAACGTTTCGATTCAAAACAATTCTATAAAAAGAGTAGAAAAATTCCTTCCTAAATTTTTTTCTTAAGGGTAGGGGTGTAGTGTACACATGTCATACAACATGCACAGTAGGTACATACCAACTTGAACTGTGTAGCGCAACAAGGGATAATGTTACACATGTTGAAGTGTGATTTGGAACAAATATTGAATTACAGAAATTACTGATTGCAAGTTGATGACACATGAAAATTTAATTAAATTTAATTTTATTTTATTTTTCTTTATTAATAAAGAGTGATTTACAAATCAACATTTATGCATCGATTTTCGTAAAGTAAAGTTTATTTGGAATATACATAACTTTCTAATCATGTAATAAAAATATAAAGTTTTTGCCATCTTCGATTTTTTTTATATTTTTAAGAATAAAAATTTTCCACTTTTGCATAAAAAAAATTATTTTCAATCATTGCAAATTAAATAATTCCGAAACCATTGAGTTTATAAAAAAATTATATTAGCATGGCTTAAAAGTAATTTCTTTTCAAGTGTTTAAAAATAAAAAGCCTTCTACAAGAGTTTCAAATGGAATCTGTTTTCAAGTATCTCAAGGGTTAGTACTCCTTCTTATTTATATATAAATAGGTAAGAAAACGTGAATATTAAAAGAAATAGTTGCAAATAAAAAATTTTTAACATTCATAAATTTGTTTAACCACTTTTATTGGACTGTAAATTCATTTGTTTCAGACTCAAAAGTGACTTTTAAAAGTTTGCAGTACATGAAGAAAGAAGACATAAAAGAAGCAATTCCTCCTCTGGGACTTAGAATGGAGTTTCGCGAAAAGTTGTTTGCGTGGAAAAAGAAAGAGGTAATAACAAAAGAAGAAAAAAACAATAAGTGACACCACTAATAAGTTTACTTTTAGTTTGGAATAGACGAAGATACGCTTTCAATGCCATCAAAGGTAGGAGAATGGCTGAAAAATTGTAAGGATACATTTTCCACACCAACTTCTTCAGTAAACTCGGCAGTCAATAAAACAATGTTTGATAAGGTAAGCGTCTTAGCTTCCATTCTTAAGCAGATATTATATATATTAAATTATATAATTATAATTAAATTATAATATATTATATACATACATTAAAAAAATTAAATTATATGTATATTAAATGTATTATACACATACATATGTAAATCTAATATATATAAAAATGAGTTGGCGTGTGTTTGTGACAGCATAACTAAAGAACGGAGTGACGGATTTGGCTGATTCGTTTTTAATTTTGTTCACTGTGGACCCCGAATGGTTTGTAGACAAAAAAATTTAGACAAAGAGGCGTGGCACCGCACATATAACCCAAAAATTTAAATCGCCATATTTTGGGCATTTTTTGACCTACGTCGATGATATTTGGTACATATGGTATTGGCATAATTTGGAATACGTACCAGGAGAAAAGTGGTTGGGAACCCGCCCCTTTTTTAGGAAAACCAAACCCTTGGACCGATCTTCCTGAAATTTTCACAGCATGTTACTGTGACTCTGGAAGGAATAATAGGCTATATGAAGTTTTGATTGGACAAAGAGGCGTGGCAACGCCCATATAACATATAGTGTGTTTGACTAACCACTACTGCATGCCGTCTGCATGTAGCAAGTGAAACATAATACTTTTGTTATTGTTTAAATATTTGTCCATGCTATGACCGCATGATCAGAGTATACAGAATGTATTATGCTGATCATGCATATTCCCACACATACTTTGTGTATGTGTTAGTATCAGGGCTGTGGAGTCGGAGTCGAAGAGTCGGAGTTTTGCACTGTTTTTGCCGGACAAAGAATTTTTAAATATTTTCCATAATAAAAATTCTGCGATTTTTTTTTTTTTAATATTTTCTATTTTCAAATATTTGCCTTTTTACAGAAGTTGACTTAATCTTCTTTATGAATTATTTTTTAGTTTATTTAATTTGAATTATTAATTTTGTTGATTTTTTGTTGTGTGTTTGATTAAATAAAACCGTAAAAATGTGAGACTTTTCGTTTAAAAAAAAAACGACTATTTTGCTCCTATTTGTCACTCATAAACTTGTGCTTTTATTTTCTCATGATTGAGAAGAAACCGAAGCAAACAAAAGCATTAACGTTCTCTCCCAAGTAATAGCAATTTTGAAAAGTCACGGTTCACACAGTGGAATTTCATTACAAAAATTTGAGTGTGCAGACACGGATGAAAGCGTAGAAGAAAATAAAAAAAAAATTCATAAGAAATATTTCACTATGTAAACCCGGACTAAAATCTAAAAAGAAAAAACTTCACTGCAAGCGTTGTCATATTCATTCTAAAGCAGTGCCGACCAAACCAGCCACCGAAGTTTTTTTAAATATTGACCATTTAAATTTTTTTTTTACAAAAAAACAACGTAACTTCAAATGTTTATTATTATAATAATTTTTCAGCACTAACGACGTATATAACAACACACATTAGAACACACGTTGTTGTTTTTGAAAGAAATTCTGACTCCAACTCCAATGCTAAATGTGTATGGACATTAGGGTGTCCCGATGATTGAATCGCGTTAATCATTAGCAGGGGAATTTTGTGCTGATTACGAAATGTTCAACCACTTTTTTTTGGAGGGTACTTATGGACCTCTAAACGGGATTGAAGTTTGAGATTTCGCGAAAAAAAGTTGTTTGTTTTTTACAAATTAATGCTGAGTTTTTTGGTAAAATAGTGGTCATTAAGGGAAAAATTTCAAACAATCGTTAGTGCACCGATTTTGATCCATAATTGCATTTTTAATACATATTAATATTTATTCACAAAAACTCCTTTTTTCCACAAAAAAAAAAATTTATTGCAAAAAATTGCATTTAATTGCAAAATATTATAGTTTGATTATATTTTATGAGAATGTTTTTAAATTTGCTTAAAACGGCAAAAAAATCAATGAAAAATATGTTTTTGTGAAAATTCCTTTTTAAAAATGCAATTATGATTCAAAATCGGTGCACTAAAATTTGTTTGTAATTTTTCTTTTAATGACCACTATTTTACCAAACAATACAGCCATATTTTGTAAAAAACAAACAACTTTTGATTCAGCATTATTTTGTAATATTTATTTTTATGCTTTTTCGCGAAGTCCCAAACTTCAATCGCGTTTAGAGGTCCATAAGTACCCTAAAAAAAGTTGTTGAACATTTCGCGATTCAATTATCGGGAATGTCCATATACATTTAGCATTGGAGTTGGAGTCGGAGTCGTACTTTAAAAATTTCGGCGGCTGGAGTCGGAGTCGCAACTATTTTTTCACGACTCCACAGCCCTGGTTAGTAATAAGAAATAGAATGTTTAAGCTATGTTAAGATTTTATAATAATCTAGAATTAAGTTCATAATTGTCAACCAAACTGGACAGTCGCACAAGCGGCTAAATTCAATAAACATACAGTAAAGCGAACAGTCGCACAGGGGGCTGTTCGACAATAAAATGTAATAATAATGCAACAAAGAAAAAGAACTTTTATTCTTATAACAAACCCAAAAATTTAAATCGCAATATTTTGGGCAGTTTTTGACCTACGTCGATGATATTTGGTACATATGGTATTGGCATAATTTGGAATACGTACCAGGAGAAAAGTGGGTGGGACCACGCCCCTTTTTAGGAAAATTAAAAATCGTAACATAGTCTTAACTACTGCACCGATAGTCATTAAATTTTCACAATAGGATATATAAATACTTTTCATTTTATTTTATAACGAGGGGGAGTAGCGAAGCACACCGGGATAGGCTAGTATTTCAATAAATAAAAGTTTTAAAAAATAAAAACATGTGTTTGATTTCGAATTCGGATAAAAACCAATAAGACTATTTTCAAGAACACATTCTTAAAACCGATCTTAAAAGAAGAATTTCATTAAGATTACATTCTTAAAATTTAAGAATTTATTCTTGATTTAAGATTTATAAAAGAACACAATCTTAAAATCGAACTTAAAATAAGAATTTTTTCAAGATTATATTCTTAAATTTTTAAGAATGTGGTCTAATTTTAAGATTTTTATTAAGAAAAAAATCTTGAATTCTATCTTAAGATGAGAATTTAATCAAGATTACAATCTTAAATGCGATCTTAAAAAAATTAAGATTTTATTCTTGAATTAAGAAGTTTCGCACTTAACAGACAATTAAATTTGATTGTGTTGTACTGGATTTAAAGTGAGTTTAAAGTGTTTCTTTTCTGAGTGTAAGCTCTGGTGTTTTTCACATTTGGAGTTTTTGAAGTCACACTGCACAACGAGAAATTCGGAATCAAACATAGTTAAGAGAAATTCGGAATCAAACAGTCTTGAAGTAAGTAGCGATTTCTATGCCAATAAGGAAAAAAAATTATAAAAATTCAAGTACTCGTACTAACACACATTGTTTATTTTCAGACCGATGGAAGTGATAAAATCTTTGTGGTAGACGGTGATTATCCTGAAAAAGAATCGAAAACCTCTTATAAAAAAAAGTAAGTTTACCTTTGAAGCTTTCAATTAAAATAAAAAAAAATTAATAAAAAAGTTTACAAATGTTTATTTAATTAATTTTAAAAATATGTGGATAACTATAAAGTTTTGTCTTGCCAAGGCATTTTGCCTTCATTATTGAAGTATTCCTCGAAGCCTTGACGGATGGTTTGCGCCGCACTTTTTCCAATTGTTTTTCCTGTTGAAAATGAATCTGGATTTGATTCTTGGGTTTCAGTAGGCAAGGCTTCATGTATATAATTTTCATTTTTCTCACATAATAAGTTATGTAAAACACAGCAAGTTTTAGTGACGAGATCAACCTTCTCAACAGACAAATTCATTTTCGTTTGGATTATTCTGAAGCGATTCGCCATAATTCCAAACGCTCGTTCAACATTTCTATCCCGAGCAAGGCGGATATTAAATATCTGTTTTTTTTTTGTTTGTGTTATGATAGTAAGGTTTCATGATATGTTTTTACATCGGAAAAGCATCATCACCAACAGGTGGTGAGTGCTTTTCAGCATTGTCAATTACTTCCTTCAAGTCACTTTGTAGCAGAACTCCCGCGTCATGAGTACGTCCGTTGCATCCAACATCTATATAAATGAAGAGGCAATCTGCATCTATTAGGGCCAGCAAAACTATACTATTGGTCCCTTTGTAGTTATAAAAAAAAGATCCATCTCTTCAAAGAGATTGGATAGCGATGTGCTTGCCATCTAATGCGCCAAGACAATGCGGGAACTGCCATCTGATAGTAAACTTGTCTGCAATGGATTCCCATTCATTTTTTGTTGTCGGAAACTACAAAACATTATATTTGTTAGTTTTTTTTGTGATTTCATTAAGAAGCTATATATACTATGTAAATAATATCATTGTTGTGAACTCATTTATAGCATACTAGCATTTAACCCGCTACTTCGTTAGCGTATCCCTTTCTTTCGTGGACATATTTTTACGCCAAAGCTTATGTTGCATTCACTCAGGGCATTGCATGTTTAATTTTATGTTTGTAGGTCCAATACTAACGGAAATTCAAAAAGTACCAGGTAAAAAAAAGTACCAAAAAGCCCTTTTACAGATTCTTATTTACTCAGGACCATGCATGTTTAGTTTTATGTTCATAGAACCAATATTAACGAAAATTAAAAAAAAGTACCAGTTCAAGAACGAAAAAGTACCAAAAGGATCCCTCTAACGAATTCTCATTAACTCAGGACCTTGCATGTTTAATTTTATGTTAATAGGTCTAATATTAACGAAAATTCTAAAAGTACCAGTTAAAAAACAAAAACGTACCAAAAAGCCCTTTTACAGATTCTTATTTACTCAGGACCATGCATGTTTAGTTTTATGTTCATAGAACCAATATTAACGAAAATTAAAAAAAAGTACCAGTTCAAGAACGAAAAAGTACCAAAAGGATCCCTCTAACGAATTCTCATTAACTCAGGACCTTGCATGTTTAATTTTATGTTAATAGGTCTACTATTAACGAAAATGAAAAAAGTACCAGTTAAAGAACGAAAAAGTACCAAAAGGATCCCTCTAACGAATTCTCATTCACTCAGGACTTAGCATGTTTAATTTTATGTTTCTAGTATTAGAACTAACGAAAATTCAATGAGTACCAGTTAAAAAACAAAAAAGTACCAAAAAGCCCTTTTTTAGATTCTCATTTACTCAGGACCATGCATGTTTAGTTTTATGTTAATAGGTCTAATATTAACGAAAATGAAAAAAGTACCAGTTAAAGAACGGAAAAGTACCAAAAGGATCCCTCTAACGAATTCTCATTCACTCAGGACATTGCATGTTGAAGTTTATGTTTCTAGGTCAAAAATTAACGATAATTAAAATAAATTGCCAGTTTAGAACCAAAGAGCTAAAGTAAGAAATTAAATTTTCCGTATTTCCCCTTTTTGGTACTTTTTTCTCCCCATTGAAGCACGAAAAATTTAATTATTGTAGTGGGAGCCCATAATTTAATACGTTTATGTCAATAAATAAAAAAAAAATGTTTTATAAAACAAGTACCAAAAATAGTTACGCTTTTTACCCCTTAAACGTCCGAATTCCAAAAAGTACCATATATGTATTTGGATTTTTTAAATAAGTTTCAAATGTGCTATAAACCTTATTTCTATGTTTATGGGTTTAAAAGATAGATGGGGTGACAAATCAATACCAAAATGCAGGTTTTACCCATTTTCTCCGTTAAAGGTCTGAATTTCCAAAAAGTACCAGACAACTAACTATCCGCTTATTTTTCTAAAGAACAACGATAAGCATTAAATTTTTTTTGTATCTCTTTTAGTTTTAGAGATATAAGGTTACCGTTTTTGCCCTTTTTTACCCCCTAAACATTCGAATTTCCAAAAATCCCGTCTTAGTGGATCGATTTGGGGAGAGACCAAGCCCTGGTCCAAATTTCAAGTTTTTGCCTTCAGGCGTTTAGGCTGTGCGATGATGAATCAGTCAGTCAGTAACAATACAATTTTATATATATAGATAATACAATATCTTTGCTTCACTAGTTAATTTTTCTCAAAATTTTTTTTTTTCAGAAAAAAATATGTTGGAAGCATAGCTGCCAGATTTGACGATTTATCGTCATTTTGACGATTTTTAGTCCTAAAAATGACATAGTGACGATGGGACGATTTATACCCTAATTTTGACGATTTTAAATAATTGAAGTTTGCAACATTTATTTGTACTATTAAATGCTTGAAATGCTGAAAATTGTCATGAGAAACTTTTTAAAAACTAGTTTGCTTAAAACTGAAAAATTTTATTTAATTGATTATAAAAGCAAAAGCTATTTTTTTAAATTTTTGAAGACATTTATTTAGGAATATTTGCCAGAGACGTTTTGGAAGAAGCATAAATAAATGCAAAAGAAAAATATGATATTAGTAATAATTGTGTTAATTTTTATAACGAGCTTTTTGATCAGATATTATCAAGATTTTATTTTAAAAATAAATGTAAAGCTCTTCGCCAAATTAATACATTTAATATTATTAATGAAGAAAACAGTTATTTTTCTGAAATTATAAAAGAATTTCCCTATTTTATAGAAGATAGTGAAAGCCAAGAGCTACAAACTGAGTTCAGACAATTAAAATTATTGTCCTGATGAAAACATATAACTATTGGGTTTTTGAAAAAAAAAATATCAGAGATGCAATCTAGATTGGGATTCTAGTCTTTTGTTTCCGGTTTTGACTAAATTTATAACAAAAATCCTATTTTTACCACATTCTTCAGCAAATGTGGAAATAACATTTAGTCAGGTAAACATTAAAAAGAATAAAGTAAGAAATTCATTGAAAAAGGTGATTTGGTATGGACCTGTAGTCAGTCGATCCTAGTCAAGTCTAGTCAGTCGAGTCAATTCTTAACACATAACACACATAACGAAAACCTGATCAAACACCAGCCTTAAGAAGCGGGTCCCTGTGAAGGCTTAATATATTTTTATAAACAAAAACCTGATCAAACACCAGCCTTAGAAAGCGGGTCCCTGTGAAGGCTAAGTAACATTTTAAACATAACATGTGGTTAATAAAAATAAATAATAAAAATAAATCTTTTAATTTAAACATAACAGAAAAAAATAAGGATTGAATTTTTTTTATTTTTTTTCCATACAATGTATATATATATTTCAAAGTATTGAAAAACATGCAACATATTTACATGTGATTTTATTGTGTATTCTTATTGTAGTATCTGATCGCTGTATTTAAAAGAATGCTGTTTTATTGATAATATTTGTTGATTTACCAGTTTTGTTAAGTTTTGCCTCTGATAAAATATGTTTTGTTGGTAAAAAAAGCGGGGTTTTTCATTTGACGTTTTTATGACGATTTCAATAAGCTATATTGACGATAATGACGATTTTTGCCCAAAAATATGACGATATTACCTCAAAAAATCTGGCAGCTATGGTTGGAAGACAAAATAGATAATATTAAAAGAATGTATATGAAAAGAGTCCGCAGAAAAATTGTTTGATTGGCTGGGCGAACAGGTTGTATTTGAAATTAGCAGAATAAAAAGCGAAAAGATACAACGAGATGCTGTATGGAATATTCAACAGATTCTACACAGACTGAACCACAACCAAGCTGCTCAAATTTTACACAGAGTGAACCTCAACCATGCTGCTCAAATTTTACTCCACCACCGAAATCTTCATTTAAACCAATTCAACTATTTCGCTCATCGACATTATTATCATCAAATAATTTTAGTAGTGATCTAGTCGCACGGTAGTGCGCCAGACCAAGCTCGGCCACACAGTGTGTATATTTACACGAAACCATTCGAGCTGTTTTTATCCCCCTCATAACTTTGCTCTCTCTGATATAATGAAACTTGAAACATAAGGTCTCCCCACAGAGGACACCTCACAGGTTAAATTTGAAAGCTCTACCGTAAAAGCTTCCCGAGATATTAAGGTGTGAAAAGTCCATATTTTAGTACATATTCACTGACTCACTGACTGACTCACTCACTGACTCATCAATGTTATTAGGCACTTCCAGTAAAGCTAAAGAGCTGAAACTTGTTACATAGGTAGGTCTTGGTGAGAAAATAACCAGAAAAATCTAAAAACGGGCACTTTCTACCCAGGGGGGACCAACCTATAAGCTTGGCAATATTTTTCCAAGAATTATTTCCCATATTAGAAAGGCAAACAAATTTTGCCAAGCTTACAGGCTGCCTAGAAATGAGATGGAATTGTACCTATCAAGAACTTGGTCCTTATTTTGATCTCAGTACTTTTTACGGCCGAAACTTTTTGGATACGAACTTGGCCTTATTTTCACATTTATGTTTTTGTGTGGATCAAGGATCACCAGAAATCTTTAATACTGAAGACTGCAAGCATCCACAGTATCAACAAATGACATTTTGCAACAGTCGTTAATTGGTGTACTTAACGACGAAGATTTTTAAAGTCCTGAATACATATGATTTCCATACATTTTTCTATACATATGCAATGCATTTTAATTTAATTTAATTTAAAAATTAATAAAAGTGAAAAATTTTAAGTATATACTGAATTCATTTTCTTTTTGTACATACATATTTGATTCGTTTAAGTTGTTAAATATTGTACTATGTTTGAGCGTAAAAGAGATCCAGATCTTTTTGTAAATTAATATTTTTAAAATACACGCATTTAAGAATTCACTTTTCAAAATATTAAAAATTGCATTCGAGATAACCTCGATAAGGTATTGAAGTGCCGCAGCTAATTTCTCTGCCGGAGTTATTGATGGTCTCATTATGGTGTCTTTCTTGGTTATATCATTTTGAATTTTCGATAGAATGAAATGAATAGTTTTGATGACATGTCATCAAAGAGATCGTTCATTAAGAATGAAAAAGTTCCACGTTCTACGCTATCTTTTCGCCATTCCTTCACCGACTGCCTTGTTTTGTTCTTTTCCAAAGCACTTGCATCATCTAAGCAGCTCAATATATTTATTACATTTTCCTCATCCTCACTGTTATCCATTTGCTCAATAGCAATTTCAGCCAATTCCAGAAGTTTGTCAAGAACTTTTTCCCCCATTTTCTGTTTATTTTTGTTTTTCTTAATTATACATACTTCATTATGTTATGTTTATTAAGTTATGCACATGTGTATACATTTTATTTATTTAGCTGTAAAACGTTAGTACAATTTTTTTTTATTTACTTATAATCAGTTTTCCATATACACGTCCGATTGTTTTTATACAAATAATAATGTAAAGAAGAATAACCTTAACGGATAAAAATATCAACCCTGAAAACATGGGAAAAAAATCAGCGTATGAATCTGTAAAGTTTTTAGAAGCAACTTTCGAAGAGAATTAAAAAAAAAACGCGATTTTTAAATCAACGTATGAATTGGGTGATACATACTCGTATGTATAAAGGTACGGTCACATTTGGCAAACACTTTCACAAAAAAGCTTAACCAACCACACTAATCAAAAACCTTTTGATTTAGATATGTAGTTGTTTATTAGGTTAAACATTGTATATACATATATATAAATAAGTTTAAAATAGTTTTTAATTGGTAGTTAATTAGTGGTTACGCTTTTTGGGAAAATATTTGCGAAATATGGCCGTACCGTTACGCTACGTTCACATTAATCAAATATTTGGCGAAAAAAAACGTGACTAAGAAAGAAAGTAATAATTTATTTCCTTTAATTCCAATGTTTTAATAATTACGGGTTCCCATTTTTTATGAACTGTATAACAATTGTTTTTTGCAGAATAATTAATTTTATCTGCTTTATATATAAAAATAAATGTCTGTCTGTCTGTCGGTTTGTTTGTTTGTGTGTTTATTTGTGCTTTATAGGAGGCCAAACCCTTGGACCGATCTTCCTGAAATTTTCGCAGCATGTTACTGTGACTCTGGAAGGAATAATAGGCTATATGAAGTTTTTATTGGACAAAGAGGCGTGGCACCGGGATCAGCTAGTAGGATATATAAATACTTCTTATTTTATTTTATAACTAGGGGGTAGCGAAGCACACCGGGATCAGCTAGTTTTGTTATATAAAAACCAAGTTAAATGAGCAAAACTAGTGGTTACGTTTTATTGGAAAAATATTTAATAAATGTTAACGTAGTAAGTACAGATTATTAACACTTTTATATAGTAACGGGAACCAAGCGCAATGTCTCTGTAGGAATTTTTTTTAGCATTTTTAATGTCTTTTATTTTTAGTGTTTTTCTCTTAATTTTCTGTTTATCCTCAGTGTCGTTCGGTTTTTCCAGTAATTATTTTCCACTTCTGTGATTAACTTTTCCTTGGTGGATGTTGTTGGCATTGTATGTTGCACTTTTTCATAGTTTTATTGTAAATTTTCATATTTTAGTATATAGTTTTTTTGAATAATATATGTACATACATAGATATAAATATACTTATATACATATGTATATATAGTGTAGGCATTAGTATAACGTTCTCCCTCATTGAATCCTCAACCTTGAAGAACATACTACTTTAGAGTTTTGTTTATTTAATATTTGAAATGGAAAGTTTTTAAATCACGTTCGTTTCTTTTTATTTGCGTATAAGTGTATATGTATTTAGTACTTTATTTAAAGGCATGTCCTCTTTTTCGAATTAATTAAGCAACCATTATCAATTTCACCTGTTTCCACTTCTCCTATTATTAATTGCGGGAGGTAATCAATTTTTCCATCTCCTTGTTTTCTATTAGGGGACATTCTATGCCAAGCGAAAAATTAAAAACATACATAATTCTGACAAAGAACAAAATTACTTCAATACAAGAGTCTATGACTACGTTTAAATGCCAAAATTTACATACATAAGTAAATACAATGTACATATCGCTCCTTTATTGCAACATAGTCATATCTCAGAAAACAAACTTTTTCAGTTACTGACGAAAAAGAGTTTCTCAATACCTTCTTTATATGTAAAAATTTTTTCATAAATATATCTCTATCTAAACCCAAGTTATAACCACTTACATGCTCAAGCCGTCTATATAAATGCCTACGTTTTGAAAACTTTAAATGCATTTTGCCACGTTTGAGTTGTTCTGAGATATGACTACTTTGCAATAAAGGAGCGATATGTATATCCATTTCGATTTAATATTTGATTTTCATATATTAATGGCTTCAAATAACATTAAAACGTGTACGAAATTTAGGGAGTCAGTAGTAAAATAGTAATGAAAATATTAAAAATTTTGTTGTCTTTTGATAACCATTATCAAATCTAAATACATCATAAAACAATAATGATATCATAAAAAGTATAAAGAAATGATAGAGTAATGAGATAATCAATATAAGTATGTATATTTTAAAGTCGACAAAATTTCCCGCGAATTTTAAAAAAATTATATAGGATTAAAACAGAACGGAAACCCGTTGAAACACGGAATTATGAAAATCAGTCCATTATTATAGGAATTATTATATAATCAATATTTGGCGAACAACTTGCACCGATTTTTCCAAAAAAATATGGGACCCATCTACTAGCAACCCATTTAGAGCAAAAAAAAATTTTGGAAAATCGTTTCATAAATGATAGCATAATACCCCTACAAAAAATGAGTGTACTCTATACATGCGTGTGTGCACTACTCCACAATGGAGTATGAGTACCCCAAATGTAGCCAAAGTGTATGAAAAAAACATGTTCCAATTTACATTGCGATGACCTAGGGCTGGACCACGTAACCCAAAAACTACTCCATGTTACTAATCCAAGGGGTACCCACAGGGGTTAGTTTCGAAACTACTCTATTTTGCTATTCCATGGAGTACCTAAACGGGTACTCCGGCAAAAATGTATACATACATACATATGTATGTATCTCTGTCACTAATATAATTGAATGATATTTTAAGTACATACAAATGTGTCAATTCAGCCTTTCCATTACATTATATAAAAATACAAAATAAAATTCAGAAATTGAAAGACACGTGCCAACTTGTGTTTCTTTAAGCTTCCATGAATTTGTTTTAATTTTAACAGGGAAGCTGCCACGGTTTCAATTTAATTCCAAACGTTTTTAGTGTTGCCAAATGGTATTTAACTATAAATGTGTGTACAAATTAAATGGTCCACGGCAGCATTACATAGAAGTAGTCCAAAAACTACTCCTTTAATCTAAAATGTAGGGACGCTACAAAAATTATTGGAGTACATGGTCCATTTTAGATAAAAGAAGTAGTTTTTGGACTACTCCTATGTAATGCAACAGTGGACCATTTAACTTGTACCATTTGGCAACACTAAAAATGTTTGGCGTTAATTTAAAACTGTGGCTGCTCCCCTTTTAAAATTAAAACAAATTCATGGAAGCTTAAAGAAACACAGAAAACATTTGTTTCAATAGGAATTCAATTTGATAGACTTGTATGATATCCGAGGCATTCTAGGGTCTATGCTACCAACAGTGAGTTCGTAATATACATACATACATATGCAGGTATTGAATAATTTCGAAATTAAGCCCTGTGAGTGCTCTATGGAGTAGCAAAATAGAGTAGTTTTGAAACTAATCCCTGTGGGTACCTCTTGGATTAGTAACATAGAGTCGTTTTTGGGTTACGTGCTCCAGCCCTAGGACATCGCAATGCAAATTGGACCACGTTTTCCCTATACATTTGGATTAGTTTTGGAGTAGTCCTACTCCATTGTGGAGTAGTCCATACACGCATGTATGGACTAGTCTCATTTTTTGTTGGGTAGTACAATTATGTGCCAATGTATATTTGCATGTACTGTATGACACCATGGAAAGGTAATACATAATTATGAAATTAAATCCTCCGATTGTTTTTATTACAAACTAAAACAAATAAAAGTTTAGAAGAAGGAAATAAAAATTTAAATTTGGGCAACTCGAATATCGTAATTATTTTTTTGATATATCGTAGAGGAAATTTTTTTCCTAATGCCAAAAGCTATCGAAAAATCGATGGCCTAATATCAACAAATTTTTGTCTTTACAAATCGGCCAAACCCTAATATATATGTACATATATACATACATACATATATTGTTAGTATTATGGAGAACACTTCACTAAATTTTACAATGTAACTTTAAAGTTATTGTGTTCATAAATTTTGTTACAATTTATTAAAAGTTTTTGTTGCAATATATACCAAAAGTTAAAACATATCATGCCATAATACTTATTCTAAACTAAGGAACATTTTCTGTAATTAACACGAATAACATTTCAAAGTATTTCATGATCATATCCATTCCAACAATATACAAATAAAAAAGCAATGAACACGGCATTAATACACATTCATTTGTATGCTTATATGTTTTAAAATATTATACTCAAACTTTGTCAAACAATCTGAAATCGCAACATATATATAACACAAATTACCGCATATAGAATGCAAAAACCAACGCGACGATACAACAAATTTAACCAAAATAATTATGTGGTAAATAGTAATCAGAATGATGACAAAATGCATTCACATTCACATACTTAAGGGGCTGTACACATATTACGTAACGCTCCAGGGGGGAGGGGGGATTAAAGATTTGTTACGGATTGGAAATTTTGCACTGAAAAATTCGTAAAAAGCGTTACTGTGGGGGAGGGGTATAAAATCTCTGAAAACAGCGTTACGTAATATGTGCACAGCCCCTTACTCACACAATGTTGCTTTCATTACCAAATTAATATCCGTGCAAAAATGTAGTAAATTAAAGAAATTTTTTGTTTTTGAATATTGAGTAATATCACATGTACCATAATAGAAAGGCTTTTAGAGTGTGTTTAAGCTACGAGGACAAGCAACTAAATTTTTTAACTATTTATATAAATTGTAATTTTTAAATTACTACGAACTACCTTCTTTATTATTACTAATATATTTTAATATTTATACAGGCTAAAGTTCGTAAATGTTAATAATCAGATATATATTAAACAGACATTGTTAACATATTTCGAGCAACAAAGGAAAAATTGAATATCTAAACATCCATTTAGATTTCGACTACACTGGCCAAATAGAACCAACGTTGTTTTCGGTTGAAGCCACTAAACCTCATGTGGAAATGCTTTCACTACTTGTTAGGTAGCCCTGTTGAAAGTGATTACATATTCAATTTATACACCATTACATACAAATAGAATACGCGACTTTTTACTACTGTTTTTCAGGTTAAAATATGGCTTTTGAGTAGTGAACATAACGATTTGTTTGTGTCATAAGTTCAGAGATTTTAATGGTGGTATTGAGTTTAAAAGTTCAAACGTCAAAAAACGTAGAATCCTTTTCGATAATAATAGAAAGTGCCAACGTGATGTCACTTCTAGTTTCATTATAGTTGGAATAAATCCACGTAAATATGTATTAAATTTTTCTATATGCATAACGTCATCTCAAGGACCTATTAACCTATCTGCAAAAGTTTTGAACATCTAATATTACAAATGACCAAGCTATTAACAAATTACCAATTTGTAATTTTCGTTTCAATATTGCAAATAGTTCCAATTTTATAATGTTTTTACCTATCCTGTTATCTTTTGAAAACTGCAGATAGGTTATTTCGTTTGTTTAATATACATACATACATATGAACATACTATATAGAACTTGTAACCCTGTCGTCAAATGAGTAGCTACCCTGTCGTCAAATGTGTAGCTAGCTACAAGAAAAGCTAACTTTTAAATTGATTTTTCTAGAGTCTAGAATCTAGACTAACTATAAAGCTAACTACAATACAATGCAGAACGTAACCAAAATCAATTAGTAGGTTGAGTCTATATATACATATACTCTCATTTATAATTGAATATGGTGAGCGCCAACAAATTTACTCATTTTGGAAATCTTAAAATTATTTCAAGTATTTAATAACTTCTTGCTGTCAATATTTAAGTGGTACCTTAGCTGAGGGGTATGCGCGTTGACTGTTAATCCAATGACCCAGCACAGCATCGGTGAAAAAATAAAATTTGAAGCAATATTACTATAAACTACTGAATATAGAATTGAGAAAATAAAATATATATGAAAAATATTTTTTTATATATGTATACTAACTAACTACTTTTTGACTTATTCCAACAAACTTAAAGTTAGCTACAAGTAATGCAAAGTCAAACTGACTAATTCCTAGGACATCGCAATGTTAAAATAGTTAGTTAATTCCATACTTTAAAGTTAGTTTAAAGTTAACTCAGTTTCCGACAGAGAATATACACACCTACCCTAAAAAAATTAGATAAAAAGAGTAGTTTTTGGACTACTCCTATGTAATGCAGCCGTGGACCATTTCATTTGTAGGTACACACATTTATAGTTAAATACCATTTGGCAACATTAAAAATGTTTGGAATTAAATTGAAACCGTGGCAGCTTCCCTGTTAAAATTAAAACAAATTCATGGAAGCTTAAAGAAACACGAGTTAGCACGTGTCTTTCAATTTCTGAATTTTATTTTGTATTTCTTTTATATAATGTATATATATAATGTAATATATATAATGTAATATATATATATATATATGTATATATGTATCAACTAAAGAGTGCTAAAGGCCTAACAATAGTTATAAAATGCATAGATTCAAGCGTAGATCCAGAAGAGGTAAAGTCTGGCCTTGAAAATAGTGGCTTCAAAGTAAAAACTGTTTCCAACATTAAAAATAAGGACAAAATCCCTCAACCTATACTAAGAGTCTGGCTGTAGCTCGACTTGAATTGGCTTGACTTTAAAAATTAAAAAATAAATGAAGCACACCCTATATATAATTTGAGGTATTTGTTGCATCGAACCTGTTCCATGCTTAAACTGCAAAGAATTTGGGCACACGAAAACTTATTGCAAGTTGCCTACAGTCTGCGTTGTATGTGGTGAGTTACACAGTACCGCTAACTGTGATAAAATAAAAGGTGATCCCAAGGCGAAAAAATGTGGCAATTGCGGCGGAAATCACACTGCCAACTATAGAGGCTGCCACCTTTACTCTTTTTTTAAGAACTCAACAAACAAAAAAACTAATGCTACTACCGCTCAGCCTAAAACCCTTTTTAACTACCCACAGTTACCTCAACCGTCTACCAGCCAGAATCAACATTCTAACGTTTTCAAGTATAACGCGACTAGTGCTCAACAACAAGCTACTAATAAATTTTCATACGCTAGTATTTTAAAAAGCAACCAGAGTACGGCGCTAAAAACCGTAACAGTGAATTAACATTCGGGGTCTAAATTTAGTCGTATTGAGGCCTCAATTGATAGCTTAATACAAACAGTGAATACTTTTACTCTCAACATCCCTGTATGATGCAGGAAATGTTGAAAATGCAGTCAACCTTGTTGCAGGCTGTACTAAATGAACTTGAAAATATGTTTTTGGAACGCAAACATAAATTTGAATTAGTTTATTTTCTTCTGTATAAACAAATCGATGTTATGTTTATCTCAGAAACTCATTTGAATTCTCGCAGCTATTTTAGAAATTACTGGATATAATTTTTACGACACAAAGGATCCTCGAGGAATAAAAAGGCGAATAAAACAATACCTTTTGAATGACCTTTGTGAAGAATATCTTCAAGCAACGAAGATATCAAAAACTTGAAATATCATGTGTCTATTCGCCCCCCAGATTTTCAATTACCGATCACTGGCCCCCGTTTTCTAGCAGCTGGCGAGTACAATGCTAAACACACATCCTAGGGTTCAAGCTTAATCACTTCTAAGGGCGAGTTTTGTTTGACGTAGTTTCTAAAATGGGTTTAAACGTAGTGTCAAGTGGTCAGCCAACATATTAGCCAACAGATCGACAAAAAATTCCTGATGTTATTGACCTTGGAATTGTGAAAGGTCTGCCCAGCGAAATGATTGAAATTGAAGCATCTCCAGATTTCTCTTCAGACCACTAGCCTACAATTGTTTTTATTTACTCTCATAAAACTGCAACACCTACCCGTGATTTACCGATGACATCTGCCCGTATTAACTGGCTGAAATACAAAAAGTATCTGAGTGCTCATTGCTCGGAAAGAATGCCGCTGAGAACACCTTCTGACATAGATGATTCTATTAGGTTGTTTGAAGCACATATTAAACAAGCTACTCTTAATGCAGATTTAACAATATTTTTTCTGAAGATATAGAAACCTCGACGAGAATGGCAACGTTATAGATCGGCTTAGCTAAAATTAAGACTTAAGGAGTGTACCAAGCAGCTTAGAAAAGTTTTGCAAATACAAAAATTATATTCCCTTCAAAAATTTCTTCAGGAACTTGATGCAACACCACAAACAGATTATTCGCTGTGGCGTGCAGCCAGAGGACTTATAAGGCCGTTGATATGCCAACCTCCGTTACGACCTTCGAATGGTGACTGTGCAAGAACTGATGCAGAAAAAGGTGATCTTTTTGTTCAACACTTAGGTAAAGTATTTACCCCAAATATTTCTGCTGATATTGTTGAACTGCCACCAGTCGTCTCTTTACAAGAAATACCCATAAGATTGAATATTGTGAACATTAAAAAAGGTAACTACTTGTCCAAACACAAAAAATGCCCCAGGTATTGAAAAAATAAGCAACGAAATGTTTCAAGAACTACCTTATGTTTCAAAGAGAATAACACTATTAATTTTTAATGGGATTTTACGGCTGCAATACTATCCAACAGATTGGAAGGTTTCAATGATTACTATGATACCAAAGCCCGGCAAGGATCATACAAAGGCTGAATCCTATCGGCCTATTAGTTTATTTTCTAATATGTCGAAATGTTTTCAAAACCTGTATATGAGCAAGCTGATGCCTTTAGTGACTAGCGATGGATGTATTCCAAATCATCAATTTGGCTTTCGCAGACAAAATAGCACTATTGAACAAACTCACAGACTTGTGAACGTAGTTAGAGACACCTTTGAAAAAAAGAAATTTTGCTCTGCGCTCTTTATAGATGTTTCTCAAGCTTTCGATAAAGTATGGCACGAAGGTCTTATCCACAAATTAACACGCAATCTCCCCGCAAACATCGTCAAGCTTTTAAAAAGCTATTTAGAGGAACGAAAATTTGTAGTTCGAGAAGGCAACTTTTTAAGCCCTCCGCAGTCGATCGAAGCCGGATTTCCTCAAGGCAGCATCTTCGTTCCTTTACTTTACTTAATATATGCCTCTGACTTACCGTTAAGCAGTGACATTCACTCGTCCACATTTGCTGATGATACAGCTTTTTTAAGCGTTCATGAAAATCCTGTAGAAGCTTCCCGCAACTTACATAGCAAAACTGGAAATATGGCTAAAACAATGGCGGATAAAAATTATTGAGAGAAATCTGTACACGTCACTTTTACGTTGGAGTGGAGTGTAAAAAATAAAATTCTACGTGCAGCGCCCTGGTATATCCAAAATCAGCGAATTCACAACTTTGTAAAGTAGAATATAGAATATATTGAAAAAATAATTTTTTCTAGACATCTAATATTTTTTCTAATATTTCCATTTTTTTTTTTTTTTTTTTGATAAAAAGAAAATATTGTTTTGCTTTATTTTTTCATAACTCTTCACTTAGGTTTAATGAAATATTAAAATAAAATAAATCAAAATAAAATAAAATAAAATCATTTAAAAAAAATTGAATAAAATAAAATAAAATTAAGTTAAATTAAATGAAATAAAATTTATCCTATATTTAAAGCTTAACGTTAACAAAAAGTTGTTTAAGTTTACAAAGAATTAATAAGAAATTTTTTCAATTAAAAAAACGGTATCATTGGAGTAAATCTTTACTTTTAATGTTCCTGTTCCTTCAGGTATAAAACAGTGGTATTTTTGTGTACCTGGTATTGTACGTAACCCAACAAAACGGTCTCTGAGAAATTCCTCTTCTTCGTTATGATCATCCTCAGAAAGTAATATAAAATTGCAGTTAATGAGTGTTTTTTGGCACCAGTCAAATAAAAGCTGTGGCGTTGTGATCTGGTTCTCCAAAGGACGTTGCAAACTTGCTCTACGTGCCTCTCTTTTAACTGTGCCTCCAAGGCCGTCACTAGGACCTTTCCCATGACTTGTAGCAAAAAAATGCCACTCACCATCACATCCAAAATCTTCCTTATGAAAACATAAATTTGCAAAGTTTTTCTTGTTTTTAAACTGCCCAGCACATCCATCAGAAAAGTATATTACTTTTGATGGAACTCTTTCAAATATTTTTTTGAGGAAATAATGCAAGTGTCTATGGAATAAATGGACTGCTACTGTGTTATGATAAAAAATCTACAAAAACAATAGAAATTGTCACAGCTTAGCAGGGTGAGATTGTTTTGGCTGTTGCATCAAAAAACAAAACTCGTTATTTTTTTTTTAAATTCAAGTGCCACCTAAATTAATAAATAAAATATAATATATCAAAACTTGAATACCTTGTGCCACATAATTGCCCATAATTCATATTCTAATTGCGGCACCAGCTTGAAAATTTCCAAAAATGTAGAGAAGAGTTCATTTATTAACATATATTTTTTTTTAAATTTTTGAAGATATGTTTTTCAAGATATAGACTTTCAAGCTCAAGACCCCAAAAAATGACCTTTGACCCTATCGTGAAAAAAATTAACATGCATATCATTTCAAAGCACTTGATTTACCCTTTTCAATAAGACCAAACATAGGTTTCTATTTCGTGTACTTCAAAAGTTATAAGCAATAGCGTGATGAAACTTTTGGGAAATTTTGAGGTTAATTCAAAATTTCATGACGTCATATTTCAAAAACCAAAAGGGCCTCAGGAAATAAAAAATGTGTTTTGTTGAGGTTTTATTATACATATTATTTGTGGTAAGTTTCATTGAAATCGGAAGGGGTCGATCCGAATGGCATGATGGTTTGACATGTTTTCACCCAAAGACCTTGATGTACCGTTGGTGAAGACAGTATTTTCAAAACACGCGAGAAAATATATTAAAAAAACTTGAGTTACACCCAAATCCAATTGCGCGCAATATTCTTTATAATAGAGGCCACACCCGGCTGAAAAGAAGGGATACTCTTTTTCTCAGCCGTACACGAGAGATGTAAAACAACAATAATCAACCGTTGAAACTACAAAATTTTGTTTAGCATTGGCTAAACATATATTTATCATTTTTAGATTTAAGATTTGAAAAACTTATTGATATTTCAATCTTTAATTGAAGATTCAATTAATAATAAAAGTAAAAAAAAATTGTGTTTTACTAAATATACATACTTTTATTTATTTATTTAAAAAATTTTTCGGCATTAAAAATGTCTAAAAATATTTTCATACCAATTCTTTTTAAGTGGACAATTGTATTACTGTAACGCATAAATCACATTCGCCACAGCAGGGTACCACCATCTGTCGAAATTAGAATACATGTGTGCATATGAGAATGATTATATTGATGACAGCAAGGCAACAGGTTCTTGTCCATGCTGATTTTCTCGTAGCTGTCAAATTAAACTAATTTCTAGTTTTAGTGGCGAATATAAAGAATAAAGTGTTATCAATGCAATAAACCCATGTAAAATAAATGAATGTTTAAAAATATATTATTCTACAGAACGAAAACATTAAAAATTTAATAAATTATAGTGTTATTTAATAAAAGATTTAAGTATATTTTATGTAAGTCATTTTATTGTTGAAGGCTTGTTGAATTTCCAAGTATTTTTTAATAAAAATTCTTAAATTGTGTTGGTAAAAACATGAGAAGAACTGTAAAAATTCCATAGAAATAAATAAAGTTAATTTTCTAAGTTGTTGTTGTGCCTATAAACCCAATAAAAATTGTCTACGTTTATAAATAATTTTTTTTTGAAGTGTAAACTTCTTTTAGCGCGGTACGCATATTTTTAGATGAGACCAAATCTCTGAACTCCGTAATGAGACGCTTTATAAAAAAAAAAAAAACGTGTGGCACTCGGGGACTGCCGCGGTAAAGCTATTGCATAGCATTTTTTATCAACTTATGCAATTTCAATTTCAGCTTTCTAGTTATACTGGAAGTGCCCCATTCAAACAAGGAGCACCTAGTCTCCCCAGGTAAAAAGTGCCTTACATTAGTATCCTATGTCCTTCTCCTGGTTCTAAGCTACCTGCCCACCAATTTTCGGCCAAATCAGCTCAGCCGTTCTTGCGTTATAAATAGTGCAACTAACACCACTTTCTTTTATATACATATATAAAAATCCCCTTAAAAACTCATAAATTCCGGAAATTTTCCCGGGAAAAGTGGCAACACTGGACGGGAATACCCAAAAACTTGGCCTACAATCCCGGCAAATTTCCCGGGAAAAGTGGCAACACTGGAAATTTAAGAAAATTTCCAAAGCGGCAACACTGTATAGTCATCATACATAGACTATACAAAAAAGAAGTTTTCACTCCAAAAAACAAAAGACTTAAGAAACAAACTTAGTGTCAGCATTTTTCGTTTCATAAATAAATTCCAGTACCTCGTTTCTGTATTTCTCGCATCGTAAAACTTCTCATATGAAGTGTGAAACAAAAAATTCCATTGTTTCTCGATTTGTGAGAAAAAAGTGTTTCTGTATTTGCATGCGAAAACAGGCTGCGCTGATTTTGTTCTTACTGGAATGTTTCCAATAATTAAGTATCAAATGTAAAAGAAACGTCAACGAGGGAAATTAATTACATATAACAAAAGCAAAACAATGAAAGGCTGAAAAATTTTAAATTACAAAACAACAATTGTTCTTTATAATTTTTTTTTATTTAAGTAAAAACCCAAATGTATAGTGCAGTGATAGTTTTCATTCAAACTAAAAAAATTATTTAAAAACATATTCTTGTGTTTATTTAAAATTTTTGCTACATACATAATATGTTTATATGGATATGTATGTGAGGCGGACATAACCCATCTGTTGGGTTAATAGTATAGTAAATACAGAAATTGCCCCCTCCCTCCCCTCCTCGTACCACTAGCTATTTAAAATATACCTTAGAACCTATTCGCATACCTACCAAATATGCATAAAAAATTTCATTAAAATCGGTCCAGCCGTTTCGGAGGAGTTCGATAACAAACATCGTGACACGAGAATTTTATATATTAGAAGATTTACTTTTCATATGTATATTTATATTTATTTAAATTTTGATTTTCTCGCACCAATTTGAAAGGTGAGTTATTTCGACACTTCTTGTGAGAAACTTTCCGCAAAATGTTGTTACAGAAACACTTTTTCTCACATACTTCCAATAATTGCTGGAAAATTATTAAAATGACAGATCATTCTCGCAAAGTACATATACAGAAACACTTGTGTGAGAAAAACCATATTTTGTTTCATTTTACACTGTTTTTGTTGCAATTCACTCGTTTCATGAGGATAACTTTACGATGCGAGAAATACAGAAACGAGCTACAGGTTTTTACGTTTCATAAACAAAAAATTTCTTGATTCGGTCGCCTCAAAGCTATGCAATAGCTTCAAAAGCGTGACATTTTTTGTATTGTCTATGAATAATGACTATACAGAGTTGCCGCATTGGAAACTTTTGAAATTTTCAGTGTTTCCACTTTTCCCAGGACATTTTACGGGATTTTGAGGGGATTTTGGTCCAAGTTTTTGGGAAGTCCCGGAGGTGATTTGGGCTTGGCTATGGTTTGTGTCTTTGCTAAGACTTTGTGTCTCGGCTAAACACAAGTGTGTGTTGGCTAAATGTTTCCAAACAAGAAAATGTCGTCGAATAAGCGGAATGACTTACGGCTAGTTACTGGTTTCCTCTCCGGTCATTTTGGACTGAACTATCATCTTTGGAAAAGTAAACTAGTTCGCTCACCCTTGTGCCGTTTATGCATGGAAGAGGATGAGACAACGGCACACATTCTCTGTGAATGTATAGTCTTATGTAATAATAGAAGGCGTGTTTTTCTTTCTGAATTTGTGCGTTCGGATGATATTAGGCGGGCTTCTCCAAGCTCTGTGCTGACTTTCATAAGGAGAGTCATTCAGAGCTTGGTTTAATTTTTAGAGATCCATGGCACAAAAGATCCAACAGGTGTCGCAGTGCCGGTCCTTGAACCAGATCTATCTACTTATCTATCTATCTAAGCGGATATATGTATATACATATATATATAAATTATAAATTGTTCTACAAGTATCGCTGTATTAAAGGTAGGTAGTGCATTTTTGTTATTGAAATGAAAACTTCTTTTAGCGCGGTACGCATATTTTTAGATAAGACCAAATCTCTGAACTCGCGACAACGTTACGAGACGCAGCTATAGTGTGTGCATGTATGCATGGACATATTGCAGACCGAAACTTTTTGGATACGAACTTGGCCTTATTTTCACATTTATGTTTTTGTGTGGATCTCACTTCTTTTTTCTAAGTTGTTTTTGTATAAATATTTATATGTATTGCTTATCTGGGCCTACCTGTGTAGAAAATTTCAGCTTTCTAGCTATACTGGAAGTGCCCCATACAAAGAAGGGGCATGATTGTCCCCCCAGATGAAAAGTGCCCGTTTAAAAATCATTTTCATTAATTTCCTATCAGGACCTACCTGCGTACCAAATTTCAGCTTTCTAGCTATACTAGAAGTGTCCCATACAAAGAAGGGGCATGATTGTCCCCCCCCCCCCCTTTAAAAAGTGCCCGTTAAAAAGTGCCCGTTAAAAGATCATTTTCGGTAATTGCTCATCACTACCTACCTGTGTACGAAATTTCAGCTTTCTACCTATACTAGAAGTGCCCCATACAAAGAAGGGGCATCATTGTCCCCCAGATGAAAATTGCCCGTTAAAAAATCATTTTCGGTAATTTCTCATCACTACCTGCCTGTGTACCAAATTTCAGCTTTCTATCTCTACTAGAAGTGCCCCATACAAAGAAGGGGAATGATTGTCCCCCCAATTGAAAAGTGCCCGTTTTCAGATTTTTCTGCTTATTTTCTCACCAATACCTACCTGTGTACCGAATTTCAGCTTTCTAGCTATACTAGAAGTGCCCCATATAAAGAAGGGGCACTCAGGTCCCCCCTGGAAGGAAAGTGCCCGTTTTCAGATTTTTCTGGTTATTTTCTCGCCAAGGCCTACCTGTGTACCAAATTTCAGCTTTCTAGCTATACTAGAAGTGTCCCATACAAAGAAGGGGCATGATTGTCCCCCCCCCCCCCGTTAAAAAGTGCCCGTTAAAAGATTATTTTCGGTTATTGCTCATCACTACCTACCTGTGTACGAAATTTCAGCTTTCTACCTATACTAGAAGTGGCCCATACAAAGAAGGGGCATGATTGTCCCCCAGATGAAAAATGCCCGTTAAAAAATCATTTTCGGTAATTTCTCATCACTATCTGCCTGTGTACCAAATTTCAGCTTTCTAGCTATACTGGAAGTGCCCCATACAAAGAAGGGGCAGTCAGGTCCCCCCTGGGAGGAAAGTGCCCATTTTCAGATTTTTCTGGTTATTTTCTCACCAAGACCTACCTGTGTACCAAATTTCAGCTTTCTAGATATACTAGAAGTGCCCCATACAAAGAAGGGGCACTCTGGTCCCCCCTGGGAGAAAAGTGCCCGTTTTCAGATTTTTCTGCTTATTTTCTCACCAAGACCTACCTGTGTACCGAATTTCAGCTTTCTAGCTATACTAGAAGTGCCCCATATAAAGAAGGGGCACTCAGGTCCCCCCTGGAAGGAAAGTGCCCGTTTTCAGATTTTTCTGGTTATTTTCTCGCCAAGTCCTACCTGTGTACCAAATTTCAGCTTTCTAGCTATACTGGAAATGCCCCATACAAAGAAGGGGCACTCAGGTCCCCCCTGGGAGGAAAGTGCCCGTTTTCAGATTTTTCTGGTTATTTTCTCACCAAGACCTACCTGTGTACCAAATTTCAGCTTTCTAGCTATACTGGAAGTGCCCAATAATATTGATGAGTCAGTCAGTGAGTCAGTGAGTATGTACTAAAATATGGACTTTTCACACCTTAATATCTGGGGAAGCTTCTACGGTAGAACCTTCAAATTTAACCTGTGAGGTCACCTCTGTGGGGAGAACTTATGTTTCAAGTTTCATTATATTATGATCAAGAGGAGAAAAGTTATGAGGGGGGTAAAAACAGCTCGAACTGTTTCGTGTAAATATACACACTGTGTGGCCGAACTTGGCCTGGCGCTAGGCTTGCCAGATCCAATTTGCCAAAAAGCTTGACATTGACCAAAAAAAAACTTGATTTTGAAAAAAAAACTTGACAAATAAATACACTCATACTATTGGTTTTGAAGAATCAGGGCATAATTTTAGTCGTATTGAAGCCTCAATAGAGATCCTTATACAAACAGTAAATACATTCACTCTCAACATGTCCTGTATGATGCAGGAAATGTTGAAAATGCAGTCTACCTTGTTGCAGGCTGTATTGAACAAACCATGAACTTAAGAATCTGTTTTTGGAACGCAAACGGCATCTGCCAACATAAAAATGAAATTGAATATTTTCTTCTGGATAAACAAATCGATGTTATGCTTATCTCAGAAACTCACTTGACGTCCCGAAGCTATTTTCGAATAAGTGGATATAATTTCTACGACACCAAGGATCCTCAAGGTAGAGCTTGTGGTGGCTCTGGAATCCTAATAAAAACTCGAATAAGACACTACCTACTAAACGACCTTCGTGAAGAATATCTTCAAGCAACGAACATCTGCATTGAAAATTTTTATCAAAAGCTTGTGATATCATCTGTTTACTCTCCTCCCAGGTTTTCAATTTCAGAGAGTCAATATACCGCATTTGATACAACACTGGGGTCCCGTTTTCTAGCAGCTGGCGACTACAATGCTAAACACACTTTTTGGGGCTCACGTTTAATCAGTCCCAAGGGTCGTGTTTTGTTTGACACAATTTCAAAAATGGGTTTGAATGTAGTTTCAAGTGGTCAGCCAACATATTGGCCAACGGATCGTCAAAAAATTCCTGATGTTATCGACTTTGGGATTATGAAAGGCGTGCCCAGCGAAATGATTGAAGTAGAAGCATCTCTGGATTTGTCTTCGGATCACTCGCCTACTATTATCACTATTTACTCACACACAACTACAACACCAATATGCGATTTACCGCTGACATCTGCACGTATTAACTGGCGGAAATACAAAAAATATTTGAGTGCTCATTGCACGGAAAATATGCCATTGAGAACACCTGCTGACATAGAAAATTCTATTAGGTTGTTTGAAGCACATGCTAAACAAGCTGCTCTTAATGCTTCTTCAATTCAACCAAATCAACAAGCGAGATTTAACAATATTTTTTGTGCAGATGTAGAAAGGCTATTGACTGAAAAACGGAGAGCTCGACGAGAATGGCAACGTTACAGATCGCCTCAGCTAAAATTAAGGCTTAAGGAGTGTACCAAACAGCTAGGAAAAGTTTTACAATCACAAAAAACAGCTTCGCTGCAAAAATTTCTGCAAGAACTCGATGCAACACCGTCAACAGATTATTCGCTGTGGCGTGCAGCCAGAGGACTTAAAAGGCCAGTGATTTGCAAACCACCATTACGAGCCTCTAATGGTGACTGGGCAAGAAGTGATGCTGAAAAAGGTGATCTATTTGTTAAGCACCTAGAAAAAGTATTTACCCAGGATATTTCTGCTGATATTGTTGAACTGCCACCAGTCGTCTCTTTACCAGAAATACCGATGAGATTTAACATGACGGAGATTGAAAATACTATTACTAGTCTTAACACCAGAAAAGCCCCAGGTGTCTACAAAATAAGCAACAAAATGCTTCAACAACTGCCTTATATTGCAAAAAGAGTTATACTCTTCATTTTTAATAGTATTCTACGGCTGCAATACTATCCTGCAGAATGGAAGGTTTCGATGATTATTATGATACCAAAGCCCGGCAAGGATCATACGAAGGTTGAATCCTATCGGCCTATTAGTTTATTGCCAAACATCTAAAAACTATTTGAAAAGCTGTATATGAGCAAGCTGATGCCTATAGTGACTAGAAGTGGATGCATTCCAGATCATCAATTCGGTTTTCGCAGACAACATAGCACTCTTGAACAAACTCACAGACTTGTGAACGTAGTTAGAGACACCTTTGAAAAAAAGAAATTTTGCTCTGCGCTCTTTATAGATGTTTCTCAAGCTTTCGATAAAGTATGGCACGAAGGTCTTATCCACAAATTAACACGCAATCTCCCCGCAAACATCGTCAAGCTTTTAAAAAGCTATTTAGAGGAACGAAAATTTGTAGTTAGGGAAGGCAATTTTACAAGCCCCCCGCAGTCGATTGAAGCCGGAGTTCCCCAAGGCAGCATCTTCGGTCCCTTACTTTATTTAATTTATGCCTCTGACTTACCGTTAAGCAATAATATTCATACATCAACATTTGCTGATGATACAGCTTTTTTAAGCGTCAATGAAAATCCAGTAGAAGCTTCCATCAACTTACAAGGGTATATATCCAAATTGGAAAAATGGCTTAAACAATGGCGTATAAAAGTTAACGAACAGAAATGTGTACACGTCACTTTTACGTTGCGAAGGGAAACATGCCCGCCTATACAAATCAAAACTGAGACTATTCCGCAATATACTGTAGTCAAATATCTAGGCGTTCACCTTGATCGCCGTTTAACATGGAAATCGCATATAGACGCAAAGTTGATGCAAATGAAATTAAAAACTGCCCAAATTAATTGGCTTATGGGAAGAAATTCTATACTGAGCCTAGACTGTAAACTTCTACTATACAACGCGATCCTGAAACCAATATGGTCCTATGGAATCCAGTTATAGGGCACTGCCTCAGCATCGAATGTCGAAAGAATTCAAAGGCGACAGAATAAAATTCTACGTACAATAACAGCAGCCCCCTGGTATGTCAGAAACCATCGAATTCATAAAGACCTAGACGTTCCGTTGGTGAAGACAGTATTTTCAAAACACGCGAAAAAATATATAAAAAAACTTGAGTTGCACCCAAATCCACTTGCGCGCAATATTCTTCATTATAGAGGCCACACCCGGCTGAAAAGAAGGGATACTCTTTTTCTCAGCCGTTCACGAGAGATGTAAAACAACAAAAATTAACCGTTGAAAGTAAAAATTTTGTTTAGCATTGGCTAAATTTACATTTAAGATTTTTTAGATTTAAGATTTGAAAAACTTATTGATAATTTAATATAAATAATTAAAGATTCAATAAATAATAAAATTATCAAAAAAAAAAAAAAATACTATTGGTTTTTATTTAATTTTTTATTATTTTTTTTTTCATAAAAATTATTAGAATAACAACAAAAATATCATAAAAAGTAAATATAACAGAAACAATGTAAAAGAAACAAAAAACAATATAACAATAAAAATTCAGTCTTTACATACATATTTTAAAGAAAACTTAGGCGTTATTTAAAAAAAATATATAGGTACTATCTTAAGAAAAAAAATATATGTAGGTTCTATTTATTTTGCCACATATATTTCGTATTCTTAGATACAGAATTACTCTACCATCTGAGTAATGGGGTAAATATCAGTGTTGGCACTTTTATTATATGTAATTGTACATACCTAAAGAGAACTATATTTTTTAAATTATAATTGCACAGAAAAATATATGTATCATATTAGTCCTTAAATGTATTGATATTAAAAATATGCTCTTTCGATGTGTTTTATAGAAATTTAAACTTACTTTTTTTAAGTATTATTACATATGTAGCTAGAATAAATTTAAGAAAAAAAATTACTTACAAAAAACATTTACAAATCACTTTTTCACTTGACACTTGACGCGCATTAAAAAACTTGAAAATCAGGCCTGTCTGGCAACCCTACCTGGCGCACTACCGTGCGCCTAGATTTGTCCCACATATGCACATACATACCTACAAATGTCTAGTAAATTTGTGTAATTTGTTTATTTTTTTCTTAACTAACATGTCGTGCTTAGTTTTACTTACAGCAATGAGAAAAATTACATTAAATATGACTGTAACGGATGTTATACTTTTTCTGTATGTGTAACAAACTAAAAGAGGAAGAGGAAGAACATACGCTTCACTTCCTCCAAAAAACATGCACTTGCGTAAATAATTAAAATATCTGAAGCAGGAATGTACAGTTTACACAGAATTACACAAGTGCATGTATATATATAAATATATATATATATATATATATATATGTAAAGAGTTTGTGTCCAATTCAAAATGAGAACACAAATATGTATGTAGTTTTATAATTCAGTTTATTTAAAGTTTTAATAGTTCAAAAATGTAACCATATTTAAACAAAATAATATTTAATTTTAGTTGGAAATATAAAGTTATGTGAATGATAAATAATATTAAACGATAGGCAACTTTGAATTGATTTTAGAATTTGCACTTTTGCAACTTTTAAACGACTTTAAACTTTAGACAACTTTTAATAGATTTTACGACTGTAACCGACTTTAGCAATATCTAATATTCAACTGTTTTTCTTCATGCCACTCTTCTCACTGCCGCATATAATTGAATCCTCTTTTCTACACCTTCATTCTTACTTGTTGCTTTCAAGGTATGGTGAATAACCTAGATTTAACCCATTGAGGCCCTTACACTCGGCCATCCTGCAAATCATCCGGCTCGGATGATGATAGCGATTCGTAGTTCACAGACCTCCAAGGCTTCATGAAGTCGCAACTGGTTGATGTACTACTCGGACCCTCTCCATCAGCTACCTTTTTTACCTCGTACCTGTTGTTTCTTTTGACTTTTGTAACTTCGTATGGACCTAGGTATTCGCTTGCAAGCTTTCTGCCGGACACAAACTGAGTTCGCTTTATTGCGACTAAATCACCAACTTTATAAACTACTGCTTCCTTTCGCTTCTTGTCAAAATTGCGTTTGTATGTTTCTTGAGCCTTTTCTATTTGACGCTTCGCTTCTGCTCGCAATTGCTGCCGTTCTTCATTAAAATGATTAATCAATTCGTTTTCAAGCATTTCAAGTATATTGGTGTCGATATCAGTTTTCATTTTTGTACCAAACATTAGATCGAATGGTGCTGCTTTAGTCGAACTATGTACGCATGAATTGATAGCCTTTTGCACTATTCCAATATATTTAAACCATTTAGCTGGTTCATTTTGCGACAGTTTGGCGATGATTGATAAAATTGTGCGATTCACACGCTCGATTTGCCCGTTGCTGCGTGGTACCCCCGTTGTAGTTACGACGTGCTCAACACCTGATTTACGGCAAAATTCTTCGAACACTTTAGAAGTAAATGCAGAACCTCGATCGCTAATTACTCGGCAGGGAAAACCAAAAATATTTGACCACATTTGTAAATTTCGAATTACTTCTTCTGCGCTCGTTGTTTTTGTCGCGAACAACCAAACGAATTTTGAGAAACTGTCAACAGCTGCAAATATATATTTATACTGTTTCGATGTAACATCTAATGGACCCAAGTGGTCAACATGTATAGTATGCAGCGGAACATTGCCTTTTTCTATGCAGTGTAAAAAACCTTCTTTTTTACCAGTCTTTTTGTTGTATATAATGCATTCCACACAATTGTTTAGGATTTGTTCAACCTTGCGTTCTAAATGCGGAATAAAATATTTCTGAAGTACTGTATGTATTGTCTTTTCCTTAGCAAAATGACCGTTCATATGCGCATTTCTGATTATTTCGGACTCAATAGTTTTTGGTACAACCAACAAATCATTGCCGTCAATACACTTATACAAAAGGCTTCCTTTTAATTTATAGTTTTCGTACGGACCTGTCTGCAACGCTTTTACCACTGCTTTGACCCATTCATCTTCGTTTTCCAGTTTTTGCAATCTAGCAGATATATCTGACGAGACAAACATAACATCGACTGGATAACGACTCAGGTGATCAACATGTTTTAAGCGACTTGCGGTGCGATGTTCGACTGTGTATGTGAAATCTTGTAAATACATCACCCATTGTGCTACATCACGTGGTATGTCTTTCTTTTGAATAGTTTACTTAAAAGCTGCACAATCTGTTACCAACTTGAAATTAATACCTAAGAGGTAATGACGAAATTTCTTGAAAGATAAATATGCTGCTTTCACTTCCAATATATAGCTGTGCAGGCGACTTTCTTGTGGAGATGTTTTTTTACTATAAAAAAATACAGGATGAAATTGATTTTCATATTTTTGCATTAATGCCGCACCAAACCCATCTTTTGAGGCATCCGTATGAAGTTCAGTTTCAGCTTCCCTATTATACAACCTCAACACTGGTTCTCTTATTAAAATTTACTTGATCATATTTATTGCCCTTAATTCTTTTTGGCCAATGCAAAACACAGTGTCTTTTTTCAAGAGGTCAGTCAAAGGACGAACAATTTGAGCATACCCCTCTACAAATTTTCGAAAATAACCTGTAAGGCCTAGAAAAGATTGAATACCTTTTATGTTGTTAGGTACTGCTACTTTTGAGACTGCTTTTATTTTCGCATTACTTGGAGATATGTTACCATTTTCGACGACGTGTCCCAAAAATTCAATTTTGTTCTTCATAAATGAGCATTTTGGCCAATTAAACTTCAAACTGTAACGTGCGGCTGTGTTCAAAACATGTTCAAGCTTTTTTATGCACTCATCTGCTACTTTTCCATAAATAATAATGTCATCTATGTATAAGTCCATAATATCTTCGTTAATCAAATCTTGAAATACGTAATTGACGTAGCGTACAAAACATGCTGGTGAGTTGCAAAACCCGAACGGCGCTTTATTAAACTCAAAAAGACCTCTTTTTGTGACGAAAGCCATATATTTTTTACTGGACTCCTCAACGGGAACGTGAAAAAATCCATTCTCTAAGTCCATTACTGTGAAAAACTTTTGATTTGCCAACTTTTGCAAAACCTCATCAACAATGGGGACAGGAAATGCATCTTTTAATACCATATCGTTCAATTGACGAAAGTCAATGCATATTCTATAGCTACCATTTTTCTTTTTGGTAACAACTACTCTACTAGCTGTATCTGATGAAGATTTTCTTATTATGCCACTTTCTAGCCATTCTTCGACTTGAGAATTTAAAGCTTCTTCTTCTGCTGGTGCTAATCGACTGGGAGCATGTCTAAAAGGTTTCATTTTTTCATTCGGTACTATATGCATCTTAACAGGACATTCTTCAGCTGCTTTTGACAATGTAAAATTTTGAATTAAATTACTTACTGTATCTCTGAACTTGAATTCAACATCTATCACTTCTGCGCTAATATTATATACTTTAAATTCATCATGTGTCACTTCTTTAGTTTTAAAAATATAACCATTACCGTCTGCCATCAGAATGAAATTTTTAATAAAATCATGTCCAATAATACCGTCAAAAGTTAAACTATTATCTGGTATAATTACAAAGTTGTGTTCGGTTACTATATCATCAACGCGGACCGTACCAAATAAACTTCCGATTGGTTTAGTTTTTGTATTACCGAGACCACGTAACACTGATTTACATTGTTCTAACGCGTGTGCTGCGAAATGTTTTTTATAAATGCTGTACTTTATAATCGAAATGTCCGATCCGGTATCCACTAAGCATTTTATTTCGATATTATTAAAATTGTACAATTTTTTCGGTGCTTTTGATTTTATTGCAATTTTTAGCAATATGACCAAATCCATTGCACTTAAAACATTTTGCCGGACTTTTACATTCATTCTTTTTATGTTCTGTAGAACCACAATTATAGCAATGCTCAGATCTTGTAAATTTATTTTTTGTATTATTTGTACTTTTATTACATTTATAGTCAAACTCACGATTCACGTTCATCGTTTCAAATATATCGTATTTTTCACGTAGATCTTTGTAGGACGTTGCCGTGTACATCTGATATTTCAGTTCATTTTTTATTTTCAGACCGTCTATTATGTATCTAATTACCGATTTTTCTTCAATATTGCCTAAGGCCGCTATTTTTCTCATCTTCAGTACGTACTCATGAAAAGTTTCACTTTCTTCCTTTTTTTTGTTGGTTAATATTTTATGCAGTTCAATACTGCTATAGTTTCTTTTAAATTCACTCAATAAACAGTCTTTTAAAGTGTTAAAATCACTTACTGTAACCGTATCCAGAAACAATTTCGCTGTGCCCACAATTTTATTTCTGGCATGAACGTATTTTTTGCTTTTCATGTAGGTCATATGCTTCAGCATTTTGTTCAAAATTTTCGAGCCAATGCTCCACTGGGATATTTTCACCGTCAAAATCTGGCACTATTTTGGCAAAACTGTCTACCGTGACATTCGCTTTGTTGTTATATTCGTCGTCCTTTTGTATTTTAATTTTAAGTAAACGAATTAAACTATTCAAGTCTGATTGATTATTGTCATTTAAATGTAAATCATCTTCAAAATTTTTTGCCATGTTTGCTAGTTTAATATTCCCGGTTTCTGTTTTGATCTCTTTATTTGTACTATTTTCTGTTTCGGCTACTACTGCTTTTTCTGTCTTTGTTTACTTTCTTTGATTTTTTCACCACATCGGTTTTATGTATTGTTACGTCTACTTCACCTTTATCACTCTCACTTTTTCTTCTCGCTCGTGCTCTTGTATTATGTACTTTACTGTGGCCTGATTTTTTTGATCCGTTATTTGAAATCATTTAATCACATTCTATCTTATTATATATTTCTTTAATATGTATGTAATATTTCATGCTTTTTATGGCATTCTTTTAACTGACACTTGATTTAAGAAATTTCGTGTACCCTGTATGTACATATGGCTTTTATATTCAATAGTACCGTTTCCAACTTTTACCAAAAAAAACACTATATGTAGGTACCATTAAGCACTTGTTTTATATAGGCCGTTTTTAAAGCAATTTTGTTCGAAGGTTGAGCCCCCAAATGTAAAGAGTTTGTGTCCAATTCAAAATGAGAACACAAATATGTATGTAGTTTTATAATTCAGTTTATTTAAAGTTTTAATAGTTCAAAAATGTAACCATATTTAAACAAAATAATATTTAATTTTAGTTGGAAATATAAAGTTATGTGAATGATAAATAATATTAAACGATAGGCAACTTTGAATTGATTTTAGAATTTGCACTTTTGCAACTTTTACACGACTTTAAACTTTAGACAACTTTTAATAGATTTTACGACTGTAACCGACTTTAGCAATATCTAATATTCAACTGTTTTTCTTCATGCCACTCTTCTCACTGCCGCATATAATTGAATCCTCTTTTCTACACCTTCATTCTTACTTGTTGCTTTCAAGGTATGGTGAATAACCTAGATTTAACCCATTGAGGCCCTTACATATATACATATATGTGTGTAGTATGAGTATATCACATATATATATATATCTATATATATGCAAAATTTTACAATAATGCGATCTCACTAGTTAGATAAAGAATATAATATATTTTAATGCAATCTACTTAAAGGGCACTATACATTCGTTAAAAGCTCTTGTACGTGTGCTTGACGTTAACCCATTCATTTGCTTGAAGACCTGTCCAGCATTCATTTTGCATTTTATTTTGAAGTGTTGACAACGGACAGTATAGAGAAAAAAGTTGAATATGTTGTTGTTCTTTTGTTTTTATAAAACTTGAAATCGAAAATGCCCTTTCACTTAGCGTGCTATATTCGATTGATCTCCCTAATGTCAATTCAACCACTTCTAAACATACATATAAACATGGATCCAAATTACTCTGGATAAAATCTGCGGATTGCTTAAGTCCATATATAGATTTTTGAAGAAAGCATACCTTATTATCATCGCCTTTCTCTATAAATACTTTGAGTTGATCCATGTAAATTTCGATGTGGTCAATTTGTAAATTACACTTCGACTTCTCCATATTGGACACCGTACTGCTGTGATATATACCTTGTATTCCATACCATTATTGCCATGCTTCTTCATATAAATCCATCTGTACTCTAAAACGTTACGCTCGGTTGCTCTTTCTACCAGAATACAAGTTGTATTATTTTTTTTTTATCAATTTCACTTCTCATTGCTTGTAACCATTTTTTCCTTTCAGCACCTTTTACAGCTTCTTCATAACATTTTGGATAATTATCGTTGAATAGATTTAAATCCCGTTCTGGAATTTTTGAAATGAAATCGAAGACTAAAATCGAATCAAATAATTTTAGATTTGGTGGAAATCGGATCGAATCTAATTACATAATTATTTTTGTGTGACCTTCGTCCGCTGGAAAATTTCTGCTAATTTTTGTTTTTTTTTTTCGACAGGAGTAATTTTTTTAAAGTTTTACTTTCTTGCATTTGCTCTCAAATCTTTTAAATTTTAGCAAGTTTTTTTTTTATTTTGGCGATTTTCAATGCCTTTTTTGGATTTCTCAAAGTTTTGAGAATTTTTAGTCAAAATTATGGCAAATAGTGTAATTTTGCGGAAGTTTTTGTGTCATTTTAGATTTTTCAGAACTTTTAATCAGTATTGCGTTTTATAGTCTTTAACATTTACCCAAGGTTTTGCGATTTTTCGCCATTTTCGTGATTTTTACAATTTGTTTTATATTCGTTAAAGTTTTAGCGATTTTTATTCATAATTATGACATCTTTAAAATTTTTGCATTTTGTGCAATGTCCGTAATTTTAGAAAAGTTTTTGGCATTCTTACATCTTTGGGGACTTTTAATCAAACATAAATTAAAATTTTAGCAAGTTTCTTGCGATATGTTCCGAAAGAGACCTATTTTAGCCATTTTTTTTTTTTTGAATTGCTTCATATTTTCACATGTTTTGAATGCTTTGTATATAATAAACTTTTATCGATTTTTGATCAAGATTATAGCTTATTTAATGTGTTGTAATTTTTGCAAATTTTCACTTTAGCGATATAGTTTTTTAGTTAAAATTGTTAAAAACACGTATGCACTTGAACATTTTATCGCAAAAGGAAAACATCTTTTATGACATTATCATAGACATAGCCTGTAGAATTGTATTATTATAGAACACTCTTTTTTTTATTATGACCAGTACTCAGGGGATGACTCCTACGCATGCATGCATTGTGCCGTAACTAAGAAAATAGGTTTCGGGAAGGAGGATAAATGGAGTAGTGTTTGTGGATATTCGATTTGAACCCTAACATACTAAAAGTGGCAGGAAAGACCTCTGCGGGAAGTTTATTCCACATACGAACAGTACGGCTAAGGTACGAATTCTCCCTGTAATGCGTGGTGCGGTTCACTGACATATCGACCACAAAGGGATGTGCCCTTGATGAAGAGCGTGTTGTACGTGAAAAGTGACGGGTTTCGGGAACAAGTTCCATGACTTCATTAGAACACATACCATTATAGTAGCGATAGAACAATGAAACACGTCGATGCTCAAGTGAGTCAATAGACTTGGCTACCCTACTGTCACCGATAAGTTTCTTCGCCCTATCCTGCACGCGGTCTAGTAACTTCAAAATAGATTTTGAAGCACCGGCCCATACATGAGAGTTGTATTCCATTTTAGTTTGGATAAAGGTGGTATAAATACTAAGGAGTTTAGATGGAGTGAAGTAAGTCTTACACCGTCTTAAAAAGCCGAGGCACTTGAATGCTTCTTTTGAGACATGAAAAATGTGATCATTCCATCGAACATCATAATAAATTTTCATGCCAAGAGCATCAAGAGCTTCTGATTACTCAATATCTATACCATCCATGTTTAAAGATGAAGAATTAGCATATTGAGTCGTTCCTGCATTAAAATTGACCCTATTAGCATGACCCCAATTTGTAATTGTCAGGAGATCGCGATTTAGTGTATCATTCATATTTTGCCGCATTGCCCGGATCTCCGACGGGTTTGGCCTGTTACTGATTGAATACGAATGAACTAAGCTGCTGTCATCTGCAAAAGAGTAGATAGGGTTGGAAGTTTGACGTAGAAGCTCATTAAGAAATATAAGAAAAAGGGTTGGAGAAAGAACGGAGCCTTGCGGTACCACTGAATTTATCTTGAACTCGTTTGATGAGTATAGTGCGATCTCTGAAAAAGCTCGATACAAATCGAGCGAAGCCATCACCGACACCAAAAGCAAGTTTTAACAGAAGTGCTCCATGCCACACTCTATCAAATGCCCTGGAAGTATCTAGAAACACCACTTTACTTTCGCCAAAGTGATGTATGCTATTACACCACTTCTCCGAAAGGAAAGCTGGTAGGTCCCCCGTAGAGCGGCCCCTACGAAAGCCATACTGCCGGTCGCTAAGTAAACTGTTGAGCTCCAAATACCTCACAAGATGTAAATTTAACATAATTTTCATTTCCTTAGAAAGAGCAGAGCAAATTGCAATTGGGCGGTAATTTTAAGGGTTGTTGGCCTCCTCCTTTTTAGGGATTGGGGTTATATTGGCAACCTTCCTTTTGGAAATTCACCAGCATGGTACAAAGTGCTGAACAGGCGTGCCAATGGACGTGCTCACGTTTAATCAGTCCTAAGGGTCGTGTTTTGTTTTACACAATTTCAAAAATGGGTTTGAATGTAGTTTTAAGTGGTCTGCCAACATATTGGCCAACGGATCGACAAAAAAAAAAGAAGAGGTGTCATGAGTTAAATAACAATGTAATAAAATTATTTTTATTTTTAAGACTATTTCTTAATATATATTTAAAAATACAAATGTCAACTTATTAAACAATTAAAGTAGGGTGACAGTTAATGTATATACTTATGTAATATAGTGATGTTACGAATATCAATTTTTAGTATCCGCGAATACGAATGGGAATATTTGAAACAATATTCGCCGAATACGAATATTACTTTTAAGGTTTAGAGCCACATAATATATAAAATTTAATTCGAAAAAATCCCTCCTTTGCGTCACTAACAATAATTTCAAAAAAACTGTCACACTACTTTAGGTACATATATATCATTATTATGATATTGAGATGGCGAATTTGAAGACCACTACTGAACATTTTTAAATTATTTTACATACATATGTACATACTTCGAGATTTCGTTTTTTTTACTCTGCTTGCGCTTTTATTTACTAATTCAGTGTTGTTTGCGAGAATATATTTTCGCAGATTTATCGTTCATGAGCCTTGCAAATAAATTGTAATGCATTTAATTGTATGTAATTGATTTAAATTAATTAATAAAAACAAATTGTATATCAACAGAAAATTTTGTTTGTTTCTGTGTTACCTCTTGTAATTTTTATTCTAAACTTTCATTCCATTATCTTCTAAAATCCCCAAATTTGTTTTTTGAAAACAAATTCAAATATACGAAGAATATTGACTTTGTTAGAAATTTATATTGTTTAATAAAATAATAAGCCTTATCATGAGTGTCGTAGTCGTAGTCGAACTTTAACGACTCCCATGTAAAACATATAGCGAACGTTGCCACATTTTACAGATTTCGTTACGACTACGACACACCTGATAAGCCCTAATATTTTTAGTCATTAGAAAATACCTATCAATTAGGGTTAACTCAATACATACAATTTATATAAACATACATATCTAAATACTTAGGGCTTCAAAATCTTCAAAACAAAAACATATTGATATAGGATTTTAAAAGATGGATTGAGTATCCTATTAAATATATGTATTTTTTATATAAGATATACATATGTATGTATATGCAAAATAAAAGAGAATTACGCGGTTTATGTTTGTTTCTAAACTATATATGTATTTGTTATGCAATAGCATTCAAAATATTTCCAAATTTACTCGACGCAAATTTTTCAAAGTATATACATAGGTAGGTATGTAGGTATGTAACATTTAGAGGCTAGCTGAAGCATTCATTAAAAATCAATATACATACATATGTAAATTTAATTTGTTTTAAAACATGTACATATTTCATAATTATTTTATTTTTTATGAACATTGCAAAAGTTGTATGTATAGAGTACTTTTTTTAATCCCAACTACAAAAAAATATCCACAGTTTTTGGATATGGCCTTATAGATAGGAACACTAATACCTACATATATAATTTGATTTCTTTATTTCTCACTTTCTTTACAAAACAAATTTGAAGTCGTCAGGCTTTTTAAAAACTCTTTAAAGGAACGTGAATTTGTGGTTCGAGAAGGCAATTGTTTAAGCCTCCCACAGTCGATCGAAGCCGGAGTTCCCCAAGGCAGCATCTTTGGTCCCTTGCTGTACTTAACATATGCCTCTGACTTACCGATAAAAAATAACACTCATACATCAACATTTGCCGATGATACAGCTTTTCTAAGCGTTCACGAAAATCCTGTAGAAGCTTCCTGCAACTTACAAGGGTATATATCCAAATTGGAAAAATGGCTCAAACAATGGCGTATTAAAGTTAACGAGCAGAAATGTCAACACGTCACTTTTACGTTGCGCAGAGAAACATGCCCGCCTATACAAATTAACACCGAGACCATACCGCAACACACTGTAGTCAAATACCTAGGCGCACATCTTCATCGTCGTTTAACATGGAAATCGCACATAGACGTAAAGTGGTGGTGTTGGCTGAAGTGGTTAGCGCGTTGACTACTAAGCAAACAATGACGTGGGGCCTGGGTTCAAACCCAGGCCAGAGCAAGTCAATCAACATCATTAATTTATGTAATGTACATTAGTGAGACATTGTATTAATTGTTGTCGGACTATTTAAGTGATGAAGGCATAGCACTGGTCACTAAAAACTGTTCCGACAGCGATTGATGATGTTCTAAGCTAATATACACAACATCGCCCTCCTTCGTCGGTTAGCAGAAAAATCGGCGAAGTAAAACAATTAATAAAATGTCTGCCAATACAGCTTAACAAAGTTAATGCGTCTACCTAACACCCGAGACGCCTCAACACTGCTATAAAAAATAACATAACGCGCAAAGCAGAGTTGTAAAAGAGTTAAGCCTTCTACATTTTCAACATCTATCTTCTCTACTCTATCCCTCTCTCTGAGTTCCGGCACAATGCACTGCATACGTAGGGGTCATCCCCTGAGTGCTGGTCCTAATTAAAAAAAAAAAAAAAAAAAAAAGTTGACACAAATGAAATTAAAAGTAGCCCAAATGCACGCAATATTCTACATTATAGAGGCCACAACCGGCTGAAAAGAAGGGATACTCCTTTTCTCAGCCGTACACGAGAGATGTAAAACTACTTAAATTAACCGCTGAAACTAAAAAAATTTGTTTAGCATTGGCTAAACATATATTAAACTTTATTTTTGATGTTATTGATGTTTCAATTTATAATTGAAGATTCAATAAAAAATAAAATTATATAAAAAAAAAAAAAATATTAGCGCCCGTAAAATAACTGGCGCGGGTGTTTTAATTGTATTGTTTGCAAAGGAAGATATTCTCTATTTAATAAAACACCTTGATGTGGTTTACTTAAATATAACTGATGTCACTTTATTTATGTAGTTTTTAGGTTTTAATTATGGTGTTTTCTTTTCTACAAAAAAATGGTACATCTCCACGCAGAAAGTGTACTTTGGTGTTCGTTTCTTAAAAATGTTTTGCTCTCTAAAAGGGCAGTGTGTTTGATTCTAAAAAAATCGCCCTCACTAAGGGTGGAAGGCATTGCACTTTTTGCCCCATAAAAATCGACAGTGTTGATAGTGCCCTGTAAAACATAGCCGTCAGCTGTTGAAAACTGGGCGTTCCACTTTTTCATAAGTTGTGTTCAGTTCTAGAGAAATAACAAGCTGCATTTCTACAAGGTTGGCAAGACATTTTATACATGTACCTTTCAATAAGGTGCCATTTTGTGTGTAGAAAAGAAAACACCATTAGTCTTCAAGAATTAGCACGAGTATATAGCTTAAAGTTATGGCCGGAACTGAGTTAAGTAAGTATATGTACACGAACATATAATATGAGGTTGCCATATATAATGACGACTGTCAAATCTTACAATATGTCTGTTCGTGCATACACTACATTAATTAATAAGAAAGAGAAATTTTTTTTAGTGTGATTGCATAGCATTTTTTAGTCGCATTTTTTTTTTTGTTTCATTTTTTTTTTTGGTCCAAAGACCCTTCGAATAAATAATTGTAATATAAATAGAGTTGACGCGCTTAGCCCAACAGGGGCCATATATGAAGATATTCAAAATTTTAATTAAAACATTATTAAATTTTTTTTTATTATTCCGTATAGTTTTGTAAAGTAGTTTTTAAGTTTATATTATATTGGATGTCCATCTGGTCCACTCTCCCAATTGTTTCCGTTGTTTAGAAGTTAATTTGTTTTTTTAGTGTAAAAATTTAATTGTTAGTGTCTCTGTTGTATTTGTGGGTTGAAACCTGCCCGAAGATTTTCAGTGTTTTAGTGGGCTGGCTGGCATCGCAAACGCAACGTATAGACAACATATAACAGGTTTCTTCATACATTTTTCCAAACATTATTTCATTGATATCTCAGAAACTAGGCGTGCCCATATGACACTACCCGCAATCAATTGAGGTTGAAAATATGCATTGATTATGGGTTCAACGATTTTCCGGGAGGGTTTCTGAGAAAAGTTGTAATCCTAACATATTTTTTACAAAAAAAAAAAAAAAACAGTTATTAATTTCCTTATAAAGCCGAAAGTAGAAAGCGTGCGCATATGACAATCTAATGAGGATGAAGATACGCATCGATTAAGCTTGCAACGATTTTCCGGGAGGCTTTCTGAGAAAAGTAATGTGTCATCAAAAATATGGAAATTGGAAAATTAGTTTTCGGTTTGTAACTATAGGGCAGCACTGTTCATTATTTTAGCGAAGCACTTTTTTATCATTTGGCAAACTATTTGGTACATGCTAAACGCAAACAAAGAGTGAAAAAGAATTACGACTTTGAATGCAATAATTTTAATTCACTTACCGAATTAGCTTTAAGATTAGTTATCTATATATATAAAATACAAAAAATGTTTGTACCCATGTTCGCTATAGACTCGGAAACTATCCAACCGATTTGACCCAAACTGGTGTCATTCAAAAGGGAATTTATAGAGGATGGTTTTAGGCTTTTAATATTTCAAGTGGGCGTAGCCCCTCCCACATAAATTGAATAACATCATATATCTTGACTATTGTGATAGCAAGAGTTTTGAAACATTGCAATAGTTCATATGTTACTAATGTGAGTAATCAGGACAAAAATGGGCGTTATCGGACAAGTGGGCGTGGCAGCTCCCATATAACCCAAAAATTGAAATCGCCATATTTTGGGAATTTTTTGACCTACGCCGATGATATTTGGTACATATAGTATTGACATAATTAGGAATACGTACTAGGAGAAAAGTGAGTGGGACCACGCCCCTTTATAGGAAAATAAAAAATCTTAATATAGTCTTAACTATTGGACCGATGGTCATTAAATTTTCACAATAGGATATATAAATACTTTTAATTTTATTTTATAACGAGGGGGGTAGCGAAGTACACCGGGATCAGCTAGTCGTTTTATAAATTTGATATGGTCAAATGTGGGCCTATACTTTGGCTTTAGAGGCTCCTTAATTAGCTGTTAAATTAATTATTCGTCCTTTGCTTGTCCTTGAATCGTCCGGTAAATATTATTTTTGAGGCTTCTTTTTGTCGAATTTCATTGTCTATTCTGCGCTGCTGAAGAAACTATATACCATTACGTCGCGAGTTCCTGCAACACGAACACTTTAAGCGTTAAGTACTAGACTAAGTTTTATATATTAATTTTTCTTAATAATTTCACAATTTCATAATAAGCATTTATTTTGTTTGCCAAATTTTCTTTAAGGTGTCGTTGAACTTGTCTATACTTGCTTTCGCATTTATTACGTGTTCGTTGAATTCCTATCTATACAACGTCCGAAATTAAAAGAAAATAATTCTTTTTCTCATTCTAAGTAATTTTAGAAAACGTAAGAAATAATTTTTGAAAAGAACTACATAATAATGTAATGACAAAGATGTAAATGTAGTGTTTCTGTACTTATAATCAGATCTATTTTTTTTTTTGATAAATTTTATTATTTATTGAATCTTCAATTATAAATGAAATTATCAATAAGTTTTTCAAATCTTAAATCTAAAAAATATTAAATATAAGTTTAGCCAATGCTAAACAAAATTTTTAATTTCAACGGTTAATTTATGTTAAATACATCTCTCGTGTACGGCTGAGAAAAAGAGTATCCCTCCTTTTCAGCCGGGTGTGGCCTCTATAATTTAAAATATTGCACGCAAGTACATTTGGGTGCACCTCAAGTTTTTTTATATATATTTTAGCGTTGTTTGAAAATACTGTCTTCACCAACGGAACATCTAGATCTTTATGAATCCGATGATTTCTGACATACCAGGGGGCTGCTGTAATTGCACGTAGAATTTTATTTTGTCGCCTTTGAATTTTTTCGACATTTGATGCTGAGGCAGTGCCCCATAGCTGGATTCCATAGAACCATATTGGTTTCAGGATCGCGTTGTATAATAGTAGTTTACAGTCTAGGCTTAGTATAGAATTTCTTCCAATAAGCCAATTCATTTGGGCTGCTTTTAATTTCATTTGTATTAACTTTGCGTCTATATGCGATTTCCATGTTAAACGACGATCAAGATGAACGCCTAGATATTTGACAACAGTTTGTTGCGGTATGGTCTCGGTGTTAATTTTTATATGCGGGCATGTTTCCTTGCGCAACGTAAAAGTTACGTGCACACATTTCTGCTCGTTAACTTTAATACGCCATTGTTTGAGCCAATTTTGCAATTTGGATATATACCCTTGTAAATTGCGGGAAGCTTCTACAGGATTTTCGTGGACGCTTAGAAAAGCTGTATCATCGGCAAATGTTGATGTATGAATGTTACTGCTTAACGGTAAGTCAGAGGCATATATTAAATAAAGTAATGGACCGAAGATACTGCCTTGGGGAACTCCGGCTTCGATCGACTGCGGTGGGCTTAAGAAATTGCCTTCCCTAACTACAAATTTTCGTTCAATTAGTAGGCTTATTAAAAGCCTAACAATGTTTGCGTGTAGATTTTGCGTTAATTTATATATAAGACCTTCGTGTCATACTTTATCGAAAGCTTGAGAAACATATAACAGGTTTCTTCATACATTTTTCCAAACATTATTTCATTGATATCTCAGAAACTAGGCGTGCGCATATGACACTACCCGCAATCAATTGAGGTTGAAAATATGCATTGATTATGGGTAAAGAGCGCAGAGCAATATTTCTTCTTTCGAAAGTGTCTCTGATAACATTCACAAGTCTGTGAGTTTGTTCAATTGTGCTGTGTTGTCTGTGAAAACCGAATTGATGATCTGGAATACATTCATTACTAGTCACAATAGGCATCAGCTTGCTCATATACAGCTTTTCAAATAGTTTTGAAATGTTGGGTAATAAATTAATAGGCCGATAGGATTCAACCTTCGTACATAGCTGCCAGATTTTTTTAGGTAATATCGTCATATTTTTGGGCAAAAATCGTCATTATCGTCAATATAGCTTATTGAAATCGTCATAAAAACGTCAAATGAAACAAACCGATTTTTTTCGAACAAAACGTATGTTATTAGAGGCAAAACGTAACAAAACTCTTAAATAAACAAATCTGATTAATAAAACAGCATTCTTTTGAATACAGAGATCAGATACTTCAATTAGAATTCACGATAAAATCACATGTAAATAGAAAAACATTTCAATACTTTGAAAACATGCATGGAACAAGTATTGTATGGAAAAAAATAAAAAAATCCAAATCCTTTAGTTATTTTTACTTCAATTTTGTAAAATATGGTTTTAAAGTTCATTTTCGGAAACACATTTTCTAAAAATGTATAAAAACTAAAATATAATTTATACAATAAAAATATAATTGTGAAAGAAAAAAGACTTGTATACATATACATACATATTTTACATATATTATTATTTCATCATTTGCTGGGGATAGTGGTAAAACTAGGTTTTTTGTAATAAATTTAGTCAAAACCGGAAACAAAAGACTAGAATCCCTCGTTTGCATCTCTGATATTTTTTTTTTCAAAAATCCAATAGTTATATGTTTATATCACTGCAATAATTATAATTATCTGAGCTCAGTTTCTAGCTCTTGGCTTTCACTTTCTTCAACAAAATAGGAAAATTCTGTTATAATTTCAGAAAACCAAATTTTTTCTACATTAATAATATTAAATGGATTAAATTGGCCAAGAGCTTTATATATTTATTTTCAAAATCAAATCTGGATAATATCTGATCACAAAGCTCTATATAAAAATTATCACAATTGTTATTTTTCTTTTGCACTTATTTGTGCTTCTTCAATTTCATCTCTGGCAAATATTCCTAAATATATGTCTTCAAAATTCAAAAAATTGCTTTTGTTTTTATAATCAACTAGCTGAGCGCCCGGCTTCGCACGGAAGCTATATACTTTTATAAATTTCGATTTACCTAATCAAAGCACATCACGACTTTCACAAAAGTCATAACTCACAAACGCGTCGACCGATTTCGATAAACCATCTACACTACCATACGAACAAATTCTTAAAATTTAATCGAATTCGGTTTGACCGTTCGTGAGTTATAAAGTCACAACACACTTGCAACAATTCTATATATATATATAGATTAAATAAAAGTTTACAGTTTCAAGCAAACTAGTTTTTAAAAAGTTGCTCATTAAAATTTTCAGCAGTTCAGTTGCTTTAATAGTACAAATAAATGTTGCAAACTTGAATTATTTAAAATCGTCAAAATTAGGGTATAAATCGTCCCATCGTCACTATGCAATTTTTAGGACCCAAAATCGTCAAAATGACGATAAATCGTCAAATCTGGCAGCTATGCCTTCGTATGATCCTTGCCGGGCTTTGGTATCATAATAATCATCGAAACCTTCCATTCTGCAGGATAGTATTGCAGCCGTAGAATACTATTAAAAATGAATAGTATAATTCTTTATGCAATATAAGGCAGTTGTTGAAGCATTTTGTTGCTTATTTTGTCGACACCTGGGGCTTTTTTGGTGTTAAGACTAGTGATGGCCTTTTCAATCTCTACAATGTTAAATCTTAGCGATATTTCTGGTAAAGAGACGACTGGTGGCAGTTCAACAATATCAGTAGAAATATTCGCCATAGCGAATAATCTGTTTGTGGTGTTGCATCGAGTTCTTGAAGAAATTTTTGCAGCGAAGCTGTTTTTTGTGTTTGTAAAACTTTTCTGAGCTGTTTGGTGCATTCCTTTAGCCTTAACTTTAGCTGGGGGGATCTGTAACGTTGCCATTCTCGTCGCGCTCTCCGTTTTTCAGTCAATAGCCTTTCTATATCTACAGAAGAAATGTTGTTGAATCTTACTTGTTGATTTGGTTGATTTGAAGAAGCATTAAGAGCAGCTTGAGTAACATGTGCTTCAAACAACCTAATAGAAGTTTCTATGTCAGTAGGTGTTCTCAACAGCATATTTTCCGTGCAATGAGCACTCAAATATTTTTTGTATTTCCGCCAGTTAATACGTGCAGATGTCAGCGGTAAATCGCATGTTGATGTTGAAGTTGTGTGTGAGTAAATAGTGATAATAGTAGGCGAGTGATCTGAAGATAAATCCAATGATGCTTCAACTTCAATCATTGCGCTGGGCACACCTTTCATAACTCCAAAGTCGATAATATCAGGAATTTTTTGTCGATCCGTTGGCCAATATGTTGGCTGACCACTTGAAACTACATTCAAACCCATTTTTGAAATTGTGTCGAACAAAACACGACCCTTAGGACTGATTAAACGTGAACCCCAAAAAGTGTGTTTAGCATTGTAGTCGCCAGCTGCTAGAAAACGGGACCCCAGTGTTGTATAAAATGCGGTACATTGACTCTCTGAAATTGAAAACCTGGGAGGAGAATAAACAGATGATATCACAAGTTTTTGATAAAAATTTTCAATGCAGATGTTTGTTGCTTGAAGGTAATCTTCAAAAAATTCATTTAACAGGTAGTGTTTTATTCGCGTTTTTATTAGAATTCCCGAGCCACCACAAGCTCTACCTCGAGGATCCTTGGTGTCGTAGAAATTATATCCACTAATTCTTAAATAACTTCGAGACGTCAAATGAGTTTCTGAGATAAGCATAACATCGATTTGTTTATCCAGAAGGAAATATTCTATTACATTTTTATGTTGGCAGATGCCGTTTGCGTTCCAAAAACATATTTTCAAGTTCATGGTTTGCTTAATACAGCCTGCAACAAAGTAGACTGCATTTTCAACATTTCCTGCATCATACAGGACATGTTGAGAGTAAAAGTATTTACTGTTTGTATTAAGCTCTCAATTGAGGCTTCAATACGGCTAAAATTAGACCCTGGAGCTTCGTTTACTGGTACCGGTTTTTGCGCTGTATTGTGGTTACTTTTTAAAATGTTAGCGTATGAAAATTTATTATTAGGTTGTTGCTGAGCAATAGTCGCGTTTGATTTCAATACGTTTGAATATTGTTGCTGACTGGTAGACGGTTGAGGTAACTGAGGGTAGCTTAAAAGTGTGATAGGCTGAGCGGGGATAATATTTTCTTTTTTGTGCGAGGAGCGTTTAAAAAACGAGTAAAGAGGGCAGCCTCTATAGTTGGCAGTGTGATTTCCGCCGCAATAATAATCAGACCTATGTCCCGATATTCTACTTTTTAATTTGTTCTTAGTAGTACCTACATACACCTTATCAAAATTATCTGTATTATTTCCACCACATGGAATCTTATAAACTTATTTAGACATCTCTAATTTATCTATCTTATATCTTGAGTTACTAAATAGTCTTCCTAAAGTGTTACACATTTTATGGGCCACTACATATTTATTTTTATCATAAACATTTGACTTTTCCAACCCTTCATTCATTTCCTAATATAAAAAAAATAATAAAAACTTATCAAAACATGTGAAAAAAATTAAAATTAAACAGAACAGTACCCATGTTCTGTAACTTTAGTGAGAAGTTCTAGTGGCGAAAATATGTAAAACAAATTATTCCATCTTTTCTCGAAAAAAGAGAAAAAAATGAATCTGTAACTCATGTCGAAAACTTCCAAAAATGCTTACGTCGTTACGTTAGAAATGTCAGAAAATATGGCTCAATGCCGATATGTAAGTAAAGGCGATAAGAATGCTAGCCAAAACAATCTTCGACGGCGACCAAAATACACTAAAGTAGAAGAATATAAACGGCGGTGTCAAATATATAACCGTGGGCTATACAAAATAATGTGTAAGTGAGTTACAGATTATTTTTTTTCACTTTTCGAGAAACGATGGAATAATTTGTTTCACATATTTTCGCCACTAGAACTTCTCACTAAAGTTACAGAACATGGGTACAGAAAACAAATTTTAAACTTCCCTGAATGTTTTTTTTCTGCTGTTGCTAGTGCTTCTGCCAAATTCAAACGTTTCATTGGAAACTTAGAATTGCATCTGAAGAACGACATGAAAGAGAAATTTTAGATGAATCTTAGCATGAATGAAATGAATGCTGGTAAAAATTGTGGCAACCATAGCAACAACCCCTTCATTCAATTGACTTTGGCAAACTATACGAAAACTGCCAAGTGTATAGCTATTGTTTACTGTTTTTTTTTTAAATTTTTAAAAACCTTTGAATAGTTGTTGTTGCATTTTTTAGTAAGTATTTCCAGTTCCAAGTTTTGTGTATGCATTTACGGTTTCATCAAAAAATATACAACACACTTAAATTTAATTTTGTTTTTCTACTTTGTTTGTATGTCCTTCAGAGATTTGTGGTACTTTAACTATGTAAGTCTGTTGATATCTAGGACAGATTGACAGAATTCCTTTTTTGAAACACTTGAACATAAAACAAAAAAAATTATTCGTTTTTTATTTTGTACAAGGAAATATTGCAGTTTAAAGTTGCAGTAAAACTAAATTGCCTGCATCCAAAATAAAAGATTGTTCAAGAGTTCAATTTTGCTTAAAAAACTAAAAAAAATTTATTCCAAACGTGTTTAAATCAGTCACAATGTATGTCGCATACTAGAATCAATCACCCCAATCGGGTTTACTTATGCTCATTTTCATCCTGGAACATGTTATATATTTTGCACACCTAGTTCAAAACTGAATCAACTCGAAATTTTTTTCTTTCTTTTTCATAATCTGTATGGATTTTATACTAAATTGTTTAAAGTTTTTGTTTTTAACTATTTTTATTTAGTACTAGCTGAGCGCCCCGGCTCGGAAGTTATTTACTTTTATTTAATTTCGATTTACCTAATCAAAGCACATCACGACTTTCACGAACAAACATAGCGACTTTATTGACAAAATTTATACTACATCAGTACGAAGAGCTAACTATTTGCTTATGCATACAATTTAGATACTGTTGACATATAAAATTAAACTTATTATTAAACTTATTATAAAATTATTATAATACGTTATTTTCACATTTATGTTTTTTTGCGGATATCACTTCTTTTTCTAAGTTGTTTTTTTATAAATATTTATATGAATATATAATTTTGGTTTTTTAACAGTTAAAGGTCCGGTTATTTAATGTGAAGCTTTCTAGTTATACTGGAAGTGTCCCATACAAAGAATGGGTACCCTAGTCTCCCCAGGTAAAAAGTGCCCGTTTGAAAATCATTTTCGTTAATTGCTCATCGGGACCTCCTGTGTACCAAATTTCAGCTTTCTAGTTATACTGGAAGTACCCCATACAAAGAAGGGGCACCCCCAGCTGGAAAAGGCCTGCTTAAACCTCACCAAACCCTAAAAATTTAATCGAATTCGGTTTGACCGTTCGTGAGTTATAGAGTGACAACACACTTGCAACAATTTTTTATATACATATGTATATCTAATATTTATTTATTTATTTATTTATTTATTAGATGACATAGCACAACAAGATGTTACATCTTATAAATGACAGTGCTAGTGATAAAAAATTTCAAACATATTAATAAGTAAACAAACATTAACAATGAAATATTTAAGATATATTGAGTTTACTAGATATATACATAAGTAAGTATGAGTATTAATATAATATAAAATAATAGAATAATAAAATAATAATATATGTTAAAAATATAGATATAAGACGACGATAGGATAATTTTAACATAAGGGAATTATTGAAATATGACATATTTAAGGAAAATGTTAATTACATAAATAATTTCTTAGCTCAATTTTAAAGGTTTTAGCGTTGCCTAACTTTTGTATGAAATTTGGTAATGTATTCCAAAGACTTATTGAGTGTATTAAGAATTGCCGTTGAGATATGAGACTTATATTTGGTTTGAATTATATTTTTCCCACGATTTGATCTTGCAAATATAATTCTTTTATAAATATATGTCGGTTCTTTAGATGTTATTATTTTATGCAGAAAAGTTAAACATTTATATTTAAGCAAATTGCCAAATTCTATTTGAAAAATCTGATAAGAATATGCAGATATATGATCACGGCGACTTTTCTGAAAAATATATCGGGCTATGTTATTGTACACAACTTGGAGTTTGCGAAAGTCTTGACTGTCGCAGTTAGCAAATATTTCACATCCATATAGAAGTGAAGGAACAAGATAAGTTTTTGCAAGCAACATACGTATATCAAATGGGGTGGAATCCTTGACTATCCATAAAGACCTAAGCATACTATATATTCTACCTACGACATTATTGATATGTGCAGACCATGTGAGCCTTTCATGGAACGTGATTCCTAGATTAGATGCAGTGGTGACGAATGCAATTTCATTGTTTTGGATTTTTATTTTTAGGTTCTCAGAGTTGAATTTGGATTTCGAAATTAAGATGCATTTGGACTTTGCAGGATTTATGCACAACCCATTAGAGTTAGCCCATTTGTTAATTGTTTCCAAATCATCATTCAATTTGTTGCAACATAGATTTATGTCAGTAATATTACAACTTTTATAAAGCTGAACATCATCAGCGTACATATGAACTGAACTACTAATAAGAGTATCAGGAAAGTCGTTTATATACGTGCAAAAAAGAAGAGGACCAAGTACAGAGCCTTGGGGAACTCCTCTTTCGACGTTAAGTTCATTAGAGGTATTACTATTAAGCTGAACTACTTGCGAGCGGTTTGTTAGGTAGGATTGTATAAGTTTGCAGGCAGAGCTAGAGAAATGAAAAAGTTTTTTAAGTTTGGTTAACAAGATCACATGATCGACTGTGTCGAAAGCTTTACTATGGTCTAGAAGAATCAAAAAAACAGCCATATTTCCATCAATTTTACATCTTATATCCTCAACTACTTCCACTAGCGCTGTAATACAACTTCTACCCTTCATAAAGCCTGACTGCTTCTCAGATATCAGCTTCACACAATTTAAGTATTCATTTATTTGTTTACCAACAAGATTTTCCAGAACTTTGGATAAGAAAGGAAGTATAGCTATTGGGCGGTAGTCATTATTGGGTTTTGGGAATTGGAATGACTCTTGATAACTTCCATGCAGCTGGAAAAATTGATTTTGTAAGAATGGAGTTATACAGATATGTCAGATAGGGCAACAACTTAGGTATCAAGACTTTTAAAAAAATTGGATTTATACCGTCCATACCAATTGCATTGGATTTGATACCTGAGAAACTTTTGAGGACTTCAGTCTCACTAACACAACGAAAACTAAAAAGACGTTCTAGCGGGACATAGCAAAGATCAGCTTAAACATTGCTTGCTGGAGATGGAACATTAGTTCTTACGAAATCTTCGTTAAGAGCGTTTACATTAACATCCGCTGCGTATGTGGGAGAGGTTCTTTGTCCAATACCAATCTTGCGTATCTCTCTCCATCTTGATTGGCAATCAATTGCAGAAGCAAATTTTCTTCGATAAAACAAAGATTTTGCAGCTTGAATACGTTTTGTTACTTCCCTTCGTGCATTATTATGAATAGCCTTAAGCTCACTGGTTTTAAACCTTTTCCATCGTTTATAAGACTCATCACGTTTTTTTATCAGTGATTTTATTTCGGCACTAAACCAAGGTGTCTGACCGGCTCTGATGCGCTTAGTTCTTGTTGGAACACACAAGTCATATAGAAACCTAACATTTTCTTGAATAAAATAGGCTTGATCGTCAATAGACTCTAACGTGTAGATTATGTCCCAATCTATATAATTTATGGTATTATTCAGTGTTGAATAATCTGTGTTGTGTACATCCTGATACGAAATATTTCTTTTATCATCACTTACCGATAGATCATATGCTACGAAAAGAATGTCATGCTTTGAAAAAACCGATGCTGACAATTGATCATATAAGAGCACTCTGGATATTTACAAATACAAGGTCAATTAATGTATTGGTTGTGGTATGAAAGTGTGTGGGATTTTTAATATTAACCGGATAGAGGTTAAGAGCTTTCATGGGTGCAATCAATGGATTTTCTACTAAAAGGTTATTGTTAAAATCGCCGGCTATTAATATATCTTCGTATTGAATAGATATATCTTCAAGAATGGCAATAAAAGGATTTATGCTGATATTACTGCTAGCTCTGTAAATACTACCTAATAACAATTTCCTTCTATCTTGGGTAAGTATTTCAAGGAATAAATACTCTGTATCACCGTCGGCGTTATTTTTCAATATTTCTCTACGTGATATACCATTGCGAACGTATATCGCAACCCCACCCCCCCTTGCACTTGTTTCTACATTATTGATAAAACTTTTCCTGTCTGAACGAAAAAGTTTAAATCCTTGAAGATTGAATATTGGGTCAGAGATGTCTGACTGAAACCATGTTTCAGAAACGCAAACTGCATCAACCCCAGATGATATAAATAAGTGTCTAAATTCATCCATTTTGTTCTTTAAGCTTTGCGCATTCAGATGAACGATATTCAGACAAGATTTCTGTTTAGAAAGAACTCTAATCATACTATACACACAGTCTTTGGAGCACATATAACTAGAGCTGGACATTTAGTATGCAAGTTTCGGCAACGCACTCAGAGAAACTGGTAATTGAATTATATTTTAAATGTAAAATTGAGTAAAATTTAAGTAAATTATTTATGTTTAACATATAGTAATAATAGGTATTGATAATTATGATAAAAAAGAAAGAGATTAGGGGAATAATTAAAATTAAGATTAAAAAACAGATTTCAATAGCGATCATAGCGAATATACATATAAAATTCTCGTGTCACAATGTTTGTTAGCGAACTCCACCGAGGTAGGTATGAGAATAGGCTCTAAAGTATATTTTAAATCGCTAGGGGCACGAGGTGGGAAGGGAGTGGGTAATTTCTGTATTTACTAAACTATTAACCCAACAGATAGCGCTGTGTCCGCCTCATGCAGGAGAATCGTCGTCGTTCGTATTTCAAGCAGAAAAAAATTATTGTTTGTATTTTTTTCATCTGCGGTCATCGTCACACACTTACAATACATTCGTTTTTTTTTATATATCACCCAAAATATGTACTAGATATATTTTATATGGCAAAACAACGTTTGCCGGCTCATCTAGAAGGTATATATGTAGATAAATGAGAAATTATTATTATTACGTTTAAGATGGGATCTCTTCAAACGAGTTCTAGATAAATTCAGGGGTACCGCAAGGCTTTGTTCTTTCTCCTAACCAGACTGTGAACCCTATCTACTCTTTTGCAGATGACAGCAGCTTAGTTCATTCGTATTCATACAGTAACAAGCAAACCCCGTCGGAGATCCGGACAACGCGGCAAAATATGAATGATACACTAAATCGTGCTAACAGCGTCAATTTTAACGCCCGATGTGCTATGCTCACGCACAGACGTATTACCGGACATGCTTCTTCATCTGTAAACATGTATGGTATAGATATTGAGGAATCAGAAGCTCTTGATGTTCTTGGCATGAAAATACATTGTGATGTTCGATGCAATATTGAAATTTTTAATGTCTCAAAAGAAGCATTCTAATGCCTCGGATTTTTAAAACGGTGAAGGACATACTTTAGTCCATCTGTTTTCCTTTATATTTATACCACCTTTATCTGAACTAAAATGGAATAACACTCTCATATATGGACCGGTGCTTCAAAATATATTTGAAGTTACTCGATCGCGTACATAGATAGGGCGAAGAACCTTATTGGTGACAGTAGGGTAGCCAACTCTATTGACTCACTGAAGCATCGACGCAATGTTGGGTGTGTTTTATTGTTCTATTGCTAGTAAACGGAATGTGTTCTAATGAATTCAGGGAACTTATTCCCGAAACCCGTCACTTTTCACGTACAATACGATCTTCATGAGGAGTACATCCCTTTGAGGTCAATATGCCTCCGCACTACCCATTATAGAGAGAATTCGTACTTTAGTCAAACTGTTCGTATGTGGTATAAACTCCCCGCAGAGATCTTTCCTTCCCAAAGCCTATTTTCCTAGTTCCGGCTCAATGCTTTGCATACGTAGGGGTTATCCCTTGAGTGCTGGTACTAATTTTTTTTTTTTTTTTTTTTTTTAATTAGGACCAGCACTCAGGGGATGACCCCTACGTATGCAGTGCATTGTGCCGGAACTCAGAGAGAGGGATAGAGTAGAGAAGATATATGTTGAAAATGTAGAAGGCTTAACTCTTTTATAACTCTGCTTTGCGCGTTCTGTTATTTTTTTTTATAGCAGTGTTGAGGCGTCTCCGGTGTTAGGTAGACGCATTAACTTTGTTAAGCTGTATTGGCCGACATTTTATTAATTGTTTTACTTCGCCGATGTTTCTGCTAACCGACGAAGGAGGGCGATGTTGTGTACATTAGCTTAGAACATCATCAATCGCTGTCGGAACAGTTTTTTAGTGACCAGTGCTATGCCTTCATCACTTAAATAGTCCGACAACAACTAATACAATGTCTCACTAATGTACATTACATTAAAAAATGAAAAAGAAGACACTGCTGTGTAAGCCAACTTTATTTCAAAAGATATGTTAAGAAATATATATGTATACATATGTACATATATAAATATTTTTACATTCAGTGGAGTAAAATTGTCGGTCTCAGGAACTGTAGATTTGAAAATAAGTTACTCTGAACATGTATGTATGTACATATATATTTTGAAACTCTTTGTTGTAAATATGTATTTTAGAATATGTATGTATTTATGTAATATGTATTTTAATTTTACGTAATATGTATTTTATGTATATGTGTTTTAGACTTTCAGTCAACCATTGAAATGAGTTTAGTCAAAAATGTAAATGTCTTTTCATTAAATAATATGATTGAAATGTATTCTGATGTTTTTCTGGTCTTGGTCTTTTAAATAAATACTGTAACTTGGGAGTAAAAAAATGAGTTTTTCTAGTAATTTGAATTTTCATTCATTCAATAAAACTGAACTTGTGCCTGATAATATTACTTTTCATATGTACATCAATATAAGTTAAAATAATAATTACGTTTATTCGTAATAATATATAAATATTAATTCAGCTTGGGCACGATCTACACACCCTAATAACAAGGATCACAGTAATATGTGAATATCCCTAATATAGAGTGAAAACAACAAAAAAGTTAAATTACAAAGTAGAATACTTTGAAGATAACGGACTATGAGTTTGTGTTGATTATTAGTAATTTGGCTGAAGTGGTTAGCGCGTTGACTACTAAGCAAACAATGACGTGGGGCCTGGGTTCAAACCCTGGCCAGAGCAAGTCAATCAACATCATTAATTTCTGTAATGTACATTAGTGAGACATTGTATTAATTGTTGTCGGACTATTTAAGTGATGAAGGCATAGCACTGGTCACTAAAAAAAACTGTTCCGACAGCGATTGATGATGTTCTAAGCTAATGTACACAACATTGCCCTCCTTCGTCGGTTAGCAGAAACATCGGCGAAGTAAAACAATTAATAAAATGCCTGCCAATACAGCTTAACAAAGTTAATGCGTCTACCTAACACCGGAGACGCCACAACACTGCTATACAAATTAACATAACGCGCAAAGCAGAGCTGTAAAAGAGTTAAGCCTTCTACATTTTCAACATCTATCTTCTCTACTCTATCCCTCTCTCTGAGTTCCGGCACAATGCACTGCATACGTAGGGGTCATCCCCTGAGTGCTGGTCCTAATTAAAAAAAAAAAAAAAGAAAAAAAAAAAAACCAGTGATGGGGAATTTCGTACTAATCAAAATTGTTTCAATAAAATAGAATAAAAATAAATTAAATTAATTCTCGTATTCTATTTCTGTTGAAAACTTGGTTAAATAGTTGATATTCTACCCAATTAGTATCCACTTTACGAAAATTGTAAAGATGGACAATTCAACGCTGGTGAGAGGTGTAGCGGCCTCGAAATCAGTACTGATACGTTCTGCTAAAAACTTATTGGATATAAATAATAATATTTTCCAACATAAAAAACTCTAAGTAATTTTGAATTTTCATTAATTCAATAAAACTGAACTTGAGCCTGATAATATCACTTTTCATATATACATCAATACAAGTTCAAATAATAATTACGTTTATTCGTAATAATAATATAAAAATATTAATTCCGCTTGGGCACGAGCTATAAATACCCTAATAACAAGGGTCACAGTAATATGTGAATTTCCCTAATATAGAGTAAAAATAACAAAAACGTTAGAATACAAAGTAGAATACTTTGATGATAACGGACTATGAGTTTGTGTTGATTATTAGTTCCAAACAGTAATGAGGGAATTTCGTACTAACCAGCACTGTTCATTGTAGAATAAAAATTGAATAAAAAATTAATTCCCATATTCTATTTCTGTTGAAAACTGGTTAAATAGTTGATATTCTTCTCAATTAGTATCCACTTTACGAAAATTGTAAAGATGGACAATCGAACGCTGATGAGAGGTGTAGCGGCCTTGAAATCAGTACTGATACGTTCTGCTAAAAACTGATTGGATATAAATAATAATATTTTCCAACATAAAAAACTCTTAGTAATTTTGAATTTTCATTAATTCAATAAAACTGAACTTGAGCCTGATAATATCACTTTTCATATATATATATATATCAATATATGTTCAAATAATAATTACGTTTATTCGTAATAATAATATAAAAATTTTAATTTCTCTCAAATTCATTATAAATCCTAAAGCCTCTTGGTGGTGGTACTGAAGCTGGTCTTGCCACCGCACCTACGTCGGTGTAGCGACAGGGAGATACCCAAAATGAATGAGCGGCTTACGACAGATTTAAAACCGACCGTCTAAAGCTCTCCCAGATCGAGACAATAGTAGGCTGCAACAGCCTGGTGTATTGTTTTACCTTACAATCGCTATTAAACCTCAAATAAGAGTAGTTTGGAAAATGCATCGATTTTCAAGCTATGATCTTACTTGTCGCTCGGCTACACAGCAACTGACTGGTCATGCATTAAACACATTCACCACACCACTACTTCAATATTTAACAAAATTTATGAATCATATATCTTTGGCATTTCTTTAGGCATTTTCGGTTGTTAAAAAGGTAATCTTGAGTAATTTTGACTTACGTGCTCGTTATATTTCAAAATTGGTAATAACTACCACAACGATGTGAGTGTCTCACGAAAATTCTGCACAGCGAATTCGTTGTTAATAAAAAGGAATATCATTGTTTTAAAAACTATATTTGACAAACTAATAAAAAAATTCATTAAAATTAGAATTGATACATTCATTTGTAATAGGTAGCATTATTCAAATAAATAATTTATTTACATATGTATATATGTATGTATGTATATGTATATTTGTTTTGAAGGTGCTTAAATTTTTCTACAAAAAAAAAATAAATCCAGTGGCAAACAATAGAAACTAAATATCCAAGTCACTATCATTTGATATGTTAAATCAAATTAAATCAAATCATTTTGATATATTAAAATTAAATTTTTAAATACAGAATAACATATTCAAAGCAAGCACTTTCATGCACCCATTCCTTCATGATTGCATCCATAGTTGCGTTCACTCATTCGTGGTATTATCTACCTATTACATTGCACAGTGGTTCAGTAGTAGGACATAGTGGTCATATGACGATGTTCGATTTTTTCACCGTTAGTTCGCTCTAATACTCACTATTAGTGGTACTACTAAAACATGCAAAAAGATTTGCAATCAGTTGTTTTTTACATTTACTTTCGTGCATCGGAAGTGAACAAATCAAAACAACTTTCTTTATCTTTTTCAGCAGTGCTAATAAAGTTAATTTCTAATGCGTGTTTTTCAAAGAAAAAAACATTTTTGACTTATTGTTTTACAATGGGTATTTAAGTTGAAGCTGTTTACCGTTATGATTATGTATTTAATAATTTTTTAAGCGAAACGTATTTTGCGGAAAGCGGTTTCACGACAAATCAATTTTCACGTATATTTTTTACGGCGTTTTTTTCCCCTTAAGGTGTTAACTATGTTGCCGTCTTATGACGCTTTCAAGTTACATATCAAAATGTTACTCTATATCTGTTATTTTAATTTAAAAAGAATTTATCTGCGTTTGTTTGCGAATGTGCATGGTACAGAGGGTCCTCGTCTCTACGACTAGATTTGTAGCACATACATATTTTCCACAGGCTCGTTCAACAGATGAAAAGGAGCTTCTTGCACAGAAAAAATAGCACTTTAGGACACGATTAGGTTTAATTGTCGACAAAGCTCAAAGTGGCGGAAGTGGCACATCCAATGACGGAAACACTGCAAGAACTTTTTCTTTTAATTCAGCTATATCAGCTGAAATAACTGGCTTAGAGCAAGCATTTATTAATCGGTGTCATCACCTTTTGCAATGTCTTTCGTCAGGATACAAAATTAATAGTGCATAATTTAGAGATTACTCGTTAGCAACCGCGCGAATGCTTATTAGTACGTATCCATGGTATAATTTGCCTGCTTAACTTCATAAAGTGTTAATTCATGGATCGGAAGTAGTTGATCACTGTCTAGTTTCCATAGGCGAGCTTTCTGAAGAAGCCGCTGGATCTGGTAATAAATTATTTAAGCAATTCAGACGAGACAACACTCAAAAAATGTCTCGTTTTGTCACTAACACTGATCTTTTGCATAGACTTATTCTAAATTCCGACCCGTTGATTTCTTCTTTACGTAAATTACCACAAACGAAGAAGTCTATGCTACCACCTGAGGATTTACGTATGTTAAGTTTTTGAAAAGAGTGTACAAATGTTTTATTAAATTGCCGTTATAAAATTTATTATTTTTTCTTTAATTAATAACTAACATTTTTGGTAAATAAATTATTATAATATTACATTTAAGGGCTTTTTTTTATCTTATTTTACCCTAATATGCCCATAAATACCGTAAACATAAATATTCATATTAATTTTGATGACTATAGCTGAGTAAACTACGGATGACCGCCTTCCTTAGAAACTTGAACCACTGTGCATTGTACGAATCTTGCGTAAATTGTTTGTTTCAAAAGAAAGTTTTTGTTTCTTTTGTTGCTAAATATAGTACCGAAAATAACAAAATTTTGTTTTGAACTTTGTCGAAAAAAATATTAAAAACTTTTTTATTCTACTGTGAATGATACATCCTTTTAAAAAGAAAATATGTAAATTAAAAAAAAAAAAAAAATAGTTACCACAAAAAAAAATTGTCCAATTTTCTGGCAAGTTTTTCTCTATAGAAAAGTTTACCTTGTGAATAAGATATTTTCTACTCTCAATTATTTTCAAAAATGTCTAAAGGAAAAGTGTTTTTTATTGCAAAAGTTTGACTACTGCTGGCTACAGCTGTCGTTGTTGTTGATTTGAAAACGATTTTGCATTGAATATATTTCAGTTTTTCTTAATGTTATATAATTTCAGTGCTAAATGTGTTTAGTTTTCTTTAATTCATTTTAGTCTTTAGTCAGGTGCTTGCGCGTAGCAGGCAGCCACGTAAACCAACCAGGTGTAAAGTTGAGATAAAAGAACAGAAAGTTTGTTCAAAATTATCATAAATATAAATATACACAATAAAAATAATTGCGCAACATTAACAACATTGAAAATTTCTTAATTTTGAAGGTAACTTAAAGAAATGAATATTGAAGTGAATTGAAATTATATGGTAGTAAAAAAATTACTGTTGAATTTTAAATGGAATAATTCTGACAAAAAAAAACAGAGTTCAATACAAGAGCCAATTGAACAGATTGCGAAATCGACAACTATGACCATGCTTAAATCTCAAAATATATATCCATTACAATTTAATATTTTATCATAATAGCTTCGTATAAAATTAAAACATGTTGTACGAAATTTACAAATATAGTAGCAAAAGGTAATTGAAGGATATGACTCTTTATTACCCGTATAAAATCTAAAAGTATCATTAAACAATAACTATGTATGTCATAAAATATTTTTATATTATTATTACGGATAAACGTACATAAACGTACTATATACATGAGTATATCATATAATGTCATAAAATGTTTAAAGAAATTATAGAGTAACGGGTAACCAATAAATATTTTGGACGAGATACATATATCCGATTCATAATTGGAGGAGTTATTCGATAATCAATATTTGGTGGAACAACTTTATAGACCTAACTGGTGGCAATCCCATCAGAAAAGAAAGGACCGAGTTATGGAGGTTCCAACATTAACAAAATGTACCCATTTAATTGATAAATTCCTCATTTTTATTTTGAAGTTAGTAAAAAACTAAATAGAATCGTTTATAAGGATATTGAAATAATTTTTATACAACTATAGATGTATTTTAAAGATAGAATTTCAAAAAGAAAATTGCGAACGTAAATACGAGTACAGCTGTAAAATGGAAGTCTACTAAAAACCAACTTGTGTTGTAAAAACGAAATAGAGAATTAACATGTATGTATATTAGGGTGGGTCAATTTGTTCGGGACAGAAAAACATGACAAAGCGTATAGCAAGGTCGTAATCTACGGAAAATTCTAAAAACTTTTCCCAAAGAAACCATGGTTCTAAAATCAAAATCGGTTCTCTCTTGCTCAGGACATCAGAAAATAATGCTATTTTTTTTGGAAATATTCATTGCAATTCATTGCAATTGGTGAATAGTTGACCTGTAACGCTGGAAGAGGGCTTATTTTAAAGGAAATTTTCTCAGCTTTCTATATCTGTCCTCATTTATAGAAAATTATTTGCCCAAATAATGGTTTTGGAGATTTATGTTAAAATAACAATAGTCCTGAGCACCAAATTTTCTCTTAAAAATCCGGAAGCTCGATTTTGATTTTAGAACCATGGTTTCTTTGGGAAAAGTTCCTAGAATTTCCCGTAGATTACGATTTTGCTATACCCTTAGTAAGCAAAAAAAAATTAACCCACCCTAATGTATATATTTTCTCCATTGTTACACATCGTCAGAAGTATTTGTATATCCTGTGTAACTCTCATTATAACACACTTTAGATATAGTCTATATATGTATATGTATGTAAGTGGTTTAGAAGTCTATATAAAAGGTAATATGATTTTTTTTAATTAGGACCAGCACTCCCTACGTATGCAGTGCATTGTGCCGGAACTAAGAAAATTGGTTATGGGAAGGTGAATAAGGGGAGTAGTGTTTGTGGACATTTGTTTTGCATCATAACACACTGAAGGTGCCGGGAAGTTTATACCACATGCAAACAGTTCGGCTAAAGTAAGAATTAGTGTTGAAAAAGTATTGAGTATTTGAGTACTGAGTACTCAATACCGGCGGTTTTTCCCGGTACTCAAAAGTAACTACTCAATAGTTTCAGGGTTGTATTTTGTAGTATGTAAGCGAAAGTTTTACCTAAAAATGTGTCAAAATTATACAACTACGTGTGCAAATTTAAGCTTGTTTAAAATATATGTAAAGCTGAATACTTGTTGAATACAAAAACTTTAATAATTATTAAAATTACACTTTAAATAAAACTAAAATAATATACAAAAATCTAATAAAACAATGACAAGCAGAAAAAGAAACCACATATGGCTTCATTTTAGAGAATATGAGGGAGGAGACATAGCCAAATGCAAAATTTGCAAAACATACTAATGTATGTTGTACATGTGTTAAGTTTTAAAATATTATCTTTTGTATAGGAGGAGGAAGCTCCAATTTAAAGAAGCATTTGGTTTCTAAGCACCCGACAATTGAATTGAAAAACCCAAGTGAACCCGAAGGTAGTATCGTCAAAGACGGGGCCGCTAACATTTTGAAAATTGTTCAGGAGGAGGAAAAAAAATTTGTTTAAATTAAAAATATTGAGATTTTCAATGCTACTTTCTCCAATATCATAAAAGCGCCATGACCATGTGGTAACCTCAGTTCCCAGCGAACGCGTTTTCTCCAAAGCAAGTCAAGTTCTTACAGATAGGAGAAATCTTTTAAGTTCTGGCAATGTCGATAAAATTTTATTTCTACATTTCAACGATGAGTAAGTAATAACATAAATTTTGACAAGAGCTTAAATTAAAAATATTTTGAAGAAATTTGAAGAAATCAAGGTCAGTGACAAAGTACGTTAAAAACGATTAATGTACAAAAGCTAACGTTCAAACCTACATATTTACAAATTTTTATTTTTATAAATGAATTTATATATATTTAATTTTTGTTTTCCTTATAATGTAAGGAAATAATATTATATTGCATACATTATATGTATTGCAGATTAATGTGATTTAATAAACAATAATATTTAACCTCATATGTATGTGTGTGTGTTTTTACTTTGAAAAACAAAAAGCCGCTAAAGTATTGTGTAGTATCGAGTACCCAATTAAAAAAGTATCGAGTAGTATTGAGTAGTCAAAAGTAACCGCTTTTTACAACACTAGTAAGAATTATCTCTGTAGTGTGTAGTGCGGTTCATTGGCATATCGACCAGAAAGGTCGATGCTCTTAATAAAAAATATTACGGGTTTCGGGAACAAGTTTCCTGATTGCATTAGAACAAATTGCGTTGCAGTAGCGATAGCACATTAAAATACAACCTATATTCCCAGCAAAAAATTATTATATTTCTGGAAGCAGTAATAAAATTTCATGCTTTCGAGGGCGCAGTTTTGAAGCGGCTCCGTGGATGCAGAAAAATAAAGCAGAGAGATCGCTCACATTATTTTTAAGCACGTTATTTACTTATTCTTGTGTATTGGCCTAGAGATGAATTATGTATGTTAAGCTACGTTCACATTTATCAAATATTTGTTCAAAAAAACGTAACCAATAGTTTTGCTTAGGGATAGTGGAATTTAACATGGTTTTTATATTATAAAATAAAATTAATTCTTCTCCAAAAGAGTATTTTTATACAGTTTTTAAAAAATTCGAACCCAAAATTAAAAAAATATTAGAATTAAAGGAAATAAATTATTATTTTTTTTCTTGGTTACGTTTTTTTCGACAAATATTTGATAAATGTGAACGTAGCTTTAGTAGATGACACAGTACAACGAAGGCATAATTCAGATAATTTAAACATTATTTTAGCGCATTTTGGATGATTAGAAAAAAGCGATCTTTTATGTAAAAAACAAGAGCTCCAAAATGGGAGATCGCGAACAAAAATCATGAATGTTCGAAGCGCTTTTCGAAGCAGGACATAACAACAACAAGCACCTCTCCTTACAAACCTGCTTCGGCCGAAGCACTATATTTTACTGCTCTGCGTCGTAGATCCAGTGAGTCAATAGAATTGGCTTTCACCGATAAGCTTCTTCACCTTATCTTGTACGCGATCGAGTAACTTCGAAATAGACTTTGAAGCACCGGCTCATACATGAGAGTTATTTCTATTTTTGGTCGGGTAAAAGTGATGAGCCTGTTCGTAAATGCAAAACTGCGCTGCATATTATGCGCGGTACGTTCATATATGCAAACAGTGGCACCTCTGCAAAAGGTATGCGTTCAAAAATGCATCGCTGAAGTATATTATGCGCAGATAAACACAAAACACTAATCATAAAAATGGCTGATGCAACGGATGAGTATATGTTAAATTTCTTATTTTATTATTTGTTTTGTTTATTATATCCTAACCTTTTTCTTTCTTGTAGATTAGATAATTTTGCATCATTAGTTTTATCTTCCAGTCCATAAATTAAATTTATCATTAACTTTTCCATTTTTGGTTATATATTTCGTTCATAAATGCAAACATAAAATGCGCAAAAAGAAGCATAAGCAACAGCTGATTAGCAGTGGCAGTGCAAAATAATCATACTATGCAGCGCAGTGATGCATTTACGACATTAATATTAAGGAGCAGGGTTTAAAAAAACTAAAATATTTACTAAAAATTCCCCTCATATTTCATAATTTTATGTGAAAACTAAAATCATTTACCTGATAACAAATACAGCTGTAACTGAATTTGTTATCAGATCAGATCAATTAATTTATCGGACAGTTTTTTTAAGTTTTCCTACGTTGTAAGCAACAAACTCGTGGTATAAATTATGGCATTAAATTTCTATTGATTTTTTTTTAATTGGGACTAGCACTCAGGGGATGAGATCTACGTATGCATTGCATTATGCCGGAACTCAGGGAGAGGGATAGGATAGAGAAGATAAATGTTGAAAATTTAGAAGGCTTAACTATTTTACAACTCTGCTTTGCGCGTTATGTTAAATTTTATAGAAGTGTTGCAGCGTCTCTGGTGTTAAGTAGACGCATTAACTTTGTTAAGCTGTATTAGCAGGCATTTTTTTAATTGTTTTACTTCGCCGATGTTACTGCTAACTGAACAGCTAACTTGGAACAGCATCAATCGCTGTCGGAACAGTTTTTTAGTGACCTTCATCACTTAAATAGTCCGACAACAATTAATACAATGTACATTAGAGAAATTTATGTTGTCGATTGACTTGCTCTGGTCAGGGTTTGAACCCAGGCCCCAATTCATTGTTTGCTTAGTAGTCAACACACTAACCGCTTAGCCAACACCACCCTTCGATAGCTGCCGTAATTTTGACCCTGGAAGATTTTAGACATCTGTTGAGAATCCATCTCTTCCAAGTCTGGTTTTATTGTTATGTTATGTTGCCACTTCAGTAATATGGTCCTAATGGTCTCTTTGTGTATCTGATGTGGAGAATGTGATGTGGGAAAAATAAAGTGCAGGCGTTCTATACTCTCAACGAGGTGTCCCCTCAATGATGACATATCTGCTGCGATTATTTACCTAAATTATTGATTTACAGATTAAACAGGCCGCTAACCAATTGGTTCGTTTCTTGAGTATCAATTTAAGCTCCGGATTTGGCCAATTCGTACACAAACATACCGGTCACAGCAATGAGCCCTTGTACCCAGACTAATTATAGGTTTTAGCGTTTCACAATCCTGTTTAGAGACATTTGACTCATATACCAGATTTGATTTTGTATAAACGTCTGATAGAGACATGGCCGCAGCTTTACTATCAATACAGATTCGGATACCCTTATTGAATAACCTGTTGTACCCCACCCAGTTTACTGCTTTTTTAATGGATAATATTTCTGCATAACTGGGCGTCTCGAGTAGCAATGAACTTGGTATTAGCATCATGTCAGACATCGCATATGGCTTATGCAGACCGCTCATGTCCATGTTTCGTTCATGCTCTGACAGCAATGCCCGAACATATGGCTGAGCAACAATGTTCACGATGAGGTTGGCCATTTAATAATTTTCTGTTTGACATTTTCTTTTTTCAGTTTATAGCAGTTTTTTTTAAACCAAATATTGTTTTGAAACAAATACTGCACAATTAATGGTACAATAATATACAGGTAGGCGCACAAATACAACAAGGCAACAATAAAAAAAACAACAGGGCTTTTTATTGTTGCTCATGAGCTAGATGTGTCAATAGGAATAAAGGAAAAAAGTTTTTTTCTCGATAAAAATTTTTTTTTGTCGTATATAAAAAGAAAATTTATTATATGATTAAAGTTACTAGTTAAGGTTGTGAACTAAAGTTATTTAGTTTAAGTCATAAATTATTTAGCCTTTGCGATTTTTGATTTATCTGGAGCTCTATTGTGATAGTTCTGGAAGCATGGAGCTGGGCGTAAATTCATCTGGCACTTCAGACATCCGTATTCGGTTTAGCTTATGGCTAGTAAACAAATTGTCAAACGTTTTCATATACTTGACAGGGTCTTCCAGATGCGATAGGAGCGATAGTACCAACCTTTCTCCTAACTGCAAGTGTGAACAATCCTGGTCCGATGCATCAGCGTATGGAATTAACTGATACAAGTAGCCTTCGTCAGACACCAAACAGCAGTACTTGTAACCAAACCGAATTAGCTTTGATAAACATTTTGCATGAATGTCGGCCATAGTATGCAATAATTTGCTCATCAATAGAAATATTGTGGGAAATTACCTAAAATTGAAGAAACTTTTTGTTTATCAAATTATTCAATGGGGTGACTTCGTCTCATTCACATACATGACTTGCAAACCGAATACTTAAAACTAGTATTCACGCCCAACGTGCAGATGTATGTATGTTAAAAAAATTATAAATTAAAGTTAAATAATTAAACAGTGCTATTAGTAAAAATAGTACAAAAAACTATCAAATAAATTTATAAAAATTGTACAGTGCTATTATTAAAAAGTAGTGCAGAAATGATAAAAACTGGACAGTGATATTATTAAAAATATGAAATTTTAACAAATAATTTGGAAAAAGCGAAAAACTAAATTCTTGTTTAATAAAGAAGAATCACAACAAAAAAATATCAGCAACTTTAAAGAAAAACTATATTATACATACAATAATATATATATGTAACTTGCTAAAACTACAAAACAAAAAACTAACACTAAAGAAAAAAAATTTCAAAGGTACCCTACAATAATTATTGGAGTACATGGTCCATTTTATATAAAAGGAGTAGTTTTTGGACTACTCCTATGTAATGCGGCCGTGGACCATTTCATTTGTACACACATTTGTAGTTAAATACCATTTGGCAACACTAAAAATGTTTGGAGTTTTATTGAAAATGTGGCAGCTTCCCTGTTAAAATTAAAACAAATTCATGGAAGCTGAAAGAAACACAAGTTAGCTCGTGTTTTTTCAATTTCTGAATTTTATTTTATATTTTTATATAAATGTAATGGAAGGGCTGAATTTACACATTTGTATATACTTAAAATATCATTCAATTATATTAGTGACAGAGATACATGCATATATGTATACATATTTACCGGGTACTCCATGGAATAGCAAAATAGAGTAGTTTCGAAACTAGTCCCTGTGGGTACTCCTTGGATTAGTAACTTGGAGTAGTTTTTGGGTTACGTGGTCCAGCCCTAGGACATCGCAATGTAAATTGGACCATGTTTTTCCCATACATTTGGATTAGTTTTGGAGTAGTCCTACTCCATTGTGGAGTAGTCCATACACGCATGTATAGACTAGTCTCATTTTTTGTAGGGTAGCTTTTAAAAGAAACAACGGCAGAGTATCAACAAAAACAACAATGTTTTTGGCGCCCTATGCTCCAATGGGAGTTAGAGGATCATATATATATATATATATATGTACCTTGTTTCTCAGATTGATAAATAAATGGAAAATAATTTTTTTTTTTCTTTGAATTATATAAGAAAAGGAAGACCAATTTGCAATTTTGTCTCTGTACAAGGCGTAGTATAATGTTTTTTTTTTTTTTTTGAAATGGAAAATAATTTAGTGCAGCAATTTAATCTGTTACTGAACTGTATCAGAGAGATCCCAACATTCGATGGGAAGGAACAGAGCCAACTGCCGGATTTTTTGGAGCAAGTTGAAGCCTTGCTGCCATCTGTGGCGGCATTTGAGGGAAACAACAGAAGTATTCTGTTTGGTTATATCAAAAACAGATGCTTGGGAAAAACAAGAGAGGCAATACATAGGTATGGAGTGGTAGGAACTTGGGAGGCGTTGAAGGAGATTCTTATTAATGACTTTGGGCAAAGAGAAACAAATAGCGAATTATTAGACAAATTAAAAACCTGAAGGTTGGACGCAACAATTGAGAAGTATTACTACAGTATAAACAATATTATAAATAGGCTACATAACAGGTGAATGACGCATGCTGAAGAGGGCTTTACTGCGGACGAAATAAATAGAATTTCATTAGAAATTTTTAAAGACCACCCACCTTTACCGACAAAAACTATACTTTTCGCTAGAAACCCACAGACTTTAGAGGCGGCTTTCAAAATTATTCTGGAAGCAAGGCATCAAAATTATACGGCCTTTGGAAACAGACAAAGAAATGAAAACACGAGATCACCTCATAGGACAAATTTTAGTAATGACGTAAGAAACACACAATCTATAAATAGAAGTCCTGGCTACAATGCCAATCGTAATAATAATAACAACAATAGTAACAACCGATACTTTGGTAATAATAATACTAATACTGGTAGTACTAATAGAAGTAACTATCAAAACAACAATAGATTTAACAATGCAGAAGGATTCGATTTGGGATGACAGTCGAACCAAACTAGGAACTCGCGTCATTCGCGTAGAAATAATGAACCGATGGATATCGGAAATACAAACGTATATTTTCGTGGGGTAGACCAAAACAACTTCCCTATATAACTGTAGTAAAACCGAGTAAGACGTTACGTTTCATTATTGATACTGGAGCCGAATTCAGTATAATCAACGAAAACCTTTGTAATCCGAAATGGAAACGTGATGTTAATGATACTTTAAGAGCCATGGGAAATGAATTTAAAGTAACTAAACTTTGTAAATTCCCCATATTTGACGAATTTAGTTCAGACTATGATTTTGAATTTTTGGAGTTCAATTTTAATGATAAATTTGATGGGTTAATAGGAAATAATATTTTGGGGGATCTTTATTGTGTTGTGGATTATGGACATAGGTATATAAAAACAAAAACAGCATGTATTCCTATCTACCTTAATAGAGAGGAGAAGGATTATAAAATTATGTGTAACAATAAGAACGTTGTCGGAATCCTCAATAACGAAGTAGAATTTAGGGACACAAATACCATATCTGACTTAAACTTATCGCACTTAAATACGCTGGACAGAAACAAATTATTGGCGATACTTAGAAGACACAATAAAACGTTCTACAGGGAAAATGAAAATTTAACTTTTACGAGTAAAATAAAATACAAAATAAATACACGAAATGAAATTCCGGTGTACTCAAAATTATACACATGCCCGGAAATACACAAAAATAAAATTAATAGACAGATTGAAGAAATGTTAAGACAGGGAGTTATAAGGGAATCTTCCAGTCCTTATAACAGAGCTGTTTGGATCGTGCCAAAAAAGACTAATGCGCCAAAATGTTCAAAGATGGCGTCTCGTAATTTATTATAGAAAACTAAACATTGTAACCATTGAACACAGATTCCCAATTCCATATAATAACAATATATTTGATAAGTAAGTAAGATGTCAATATTTTACAACTCTTGACCTAACACAGGGTTTTAACCAAATAGAGGTGGATGAAAAAGACGTCCACAAAATATTACGAATATTTGCGAATGGCTTTCGGCTTGAGATATGCACCCTCAACCTTTCAAAGGTTAATGAATGAGGTTTTGAGGGAATATATCGGTAAAATCTGTTTAGTATACTTAGACGATATTCTGGTGTTCTCTACAAGTATAGAGGAGCATTTGAAGTCTCTAACTAAGGTATTGAGTTGTTTGCAAAAAGCAAATTTGAAGGTCCAATTAAGCAAATGCAGCTTCTTGAAACAAGAAGGACATCTGGTTACTTTCGACGGCATAAAACCAAATCCAAAAAAAAAAAAAGCTATAGACAAAATTCCTCTACCAAAGAACCAAAAGGATATTAAATCTTTCTTGGGAATAACGGGCTACTATAGGAGGTTTATAAGAGACTACTCAAAAGTAGCATATCCTCTAGTAAAGTGCCTGAAGAAAGGAGCTAAAATTAATCTCAAAGATAGGAATTATATAGACGCATTCGAAAGATTAAAAATTCTCATTAAGTCGGATCCTATCTTGGTACACCCTGTCTTCTCAAGGAAATTTACATTGGTCAGAGATGCTAGTGATCCCTCAATGGCCATGAGAAAAACTATAGCACTATAGAGAAAGAACTCTTGGCTATAGTTTGGGCAACGAAGTATTTTCGGCCTTATTTATTCGGTAGACATTTTTCGGTAGAAACAGACCATAGACCGCTAGTATGGCTTAGCAATTTAAAAGAACCCAATGTAAAATTGCAGCATTGGAAAATAAAGCTTAACGAATTTGATTTTGACATTAGCTACATAAAAGGTAAAGAAAACGTGGTAGCCGATGGCCTCAGTAGAATTGTTGCGAATGATGAAATAATCTTGAATTTGAATGAATTGTTTGAAGACGACATGAATACAGTGCACAGTGCAGAGACTGATAGCGTCGATTTCATGAAAATCACTGAGAATCCTCTTAATGTATTCAAGAACTAACTTATTTTAAAAAGACCAGAAAGGAAAACATTCAGCAAGAGAATTATGTATAGAGGAAAAATAAGAGAAACATATCATATCAGAAGAAAACTTTCTCGAGACGATGGAGGAAAAACTACCACAGAGGGCGTTTTTGGCGGTGTTTTGTAATGACAACGATCTCTTTATGAAATTTCAAGATATGTACATAAAATACTTTATTAGAAATAAAAATTTAAAAATACAGAGGAAGACACTCTATTGGAAGATATAACCGATGAAGGATTACAGTTTGAAAACAATCATAGAGGTATAAGCGATATTTTCGCGGAAGTAAAGAAAAAATTTTACGATCCAAATTTACAAAAAGTTATATAAAATTATGTCAATAATTGCGAAATATGCAATAGGGCAAAGTATGATAGAAATCCTATTAGACACTCACTGAACGTAACAGAGACGCCTGATAAACACAACACAATAATCCATGTTGATATTTGGTATCCACAAAGTGGAGTGATGTTCCTGACGAATCGATAAATTTACTAAGTATGCGACGGCGCATCATCTCCCAGATAGAACATGGTTATAAATTGTCGGGGCCTTGAAAATGCGTATTCAATATTTGGGTAAATCGGAGACAATAATTACAGACAATGAACTGGACGTTGTAGCGATTAAAGAGTTTTTAAAATATTATGGTATTAAAGTTCACGTTACAACGACATATAATAAAACAGGCAATGCAGATATCGAGAGATTGCATTTGACCTTGAACGAACATATTAGATTGTTTAATGCGGATGAAAACAATAAAGACAACTTGCAGGAAAAAGTTTCGAAAGCAATAATCGCCTAAAATAACACGATTCATTCAGTAACGAAAATCAAAGCTATAGATTTTATCAATAATTTTATATCAAACGAAAGCTTAAAATGTATTTCAGAAAGACTTAACCTTCCTATACCCGCGCCAATTTTTGTAACACATGTACCCGCGCACGGTCTCACAGACCGAAAGTTTGAACTAGATGAAATACTAGTTTTTTGAAACAAAACTTTAAAAAAACGATTTTTATTTAAACTCGATGATATAATAAAAAAATTTAAACCATTCATTAAATTAATATTCAGTACCTTTATTGATTTTCAGTCGTTAACATATTAGTCATCAAAATCGATTGTTTTTCTTACATGCTATAAAAACAAAACAAAAACATATTTTTTTCATCAAATAAACGAAAATTAATTTTAGAAACTTAAAAACACACCTTGTGCAATACATAAATCACAGGTTGATTTAATCATCAGCATTTAAATAAAAATTAGGGCATATCACATTGCATATCAAAAACAGCCTTCAAAAACGTTAGTGTTGCTGCAAAAACAAAACATTAATTTTTTTCCTTTATAAAAAACAAAAAATAACTTTCTTAGCTTAAAAAATATTTTTTTGCAATAATAAACAATAAGATAACTTATTCATTATCCTTATAGTAACAGCTAGAACATACCATAATAGCATGTTCCAAACAAAAATACTGTTTGCATGTGGCACAGTTGTAACGTGTTTTACGATTCTTTTTTGATGTACAGAATCCACAGCGACCAATTTTATTAAAAGATGTTCCTGAAGACTCGGGACCATCCATTTTACCCAACACAGAGAGCCTAAGTTTAATGGTTTTAAGCAAGGAGGTGTTGAGAGCTCGACGTCGCAGTTGCAAGTTATCAAGATCATAAGACAAAGATTCAAGAAACATTCTGCGGTTAATTTGCTCTCATATTCAGAACTCGAAATTTCTTCCTCCAAAAGTAGTCTGATTTGCTCTTGATTCATTTTGATAATTAAAGGTACCTGCAAAATAATAAAATACACAACAATAAAGAAAAAACACAAACAAAAAAAAAATTTTTTTACCTGCACAAAAAGTTACGCATATACACGCGCCGGTCTCACAGACCAATTGTTGTCAAATACACCAATATGTCCGTCTCGCACAAACACCAAAATAGCACTAAAACAAAGCTTGTAAAAAAAGCGGCAGCTAACAGGAAATTCAAATTTCTAGGGTTTCTGGAAAAAAGAGAATTTACGTAAAAGCGTTTTGTCGGTCTCACAGACCAACGCGCGGGTACAGGAAGGTTAAGAAAGAAAAAACTGAGAGAATAAATACTATCAACAAAATGAAAGGAAATATTGAATGCTCAGATTTTGAAAATAGATTTGTAAAAAATTATAGAGTTAGCAAGACACAACCTAGATATAAGAAGGTAGAAAACTATATGGAGGATGGAGGACACTTATTTGCTGTCTAAAGACAATCAGTCTTGTTCAAAAATAGCACTATGGCGCGGTTATTACACGCTAATAAACTCGATAATTTTATTGTAGGCATCACGCTACTTTAGTTTAATAAGTTGACATTTGAATTTTTTAAAGTAAAAAAATCACTATTTACTTCAAAAAGGATGAAAAATAAAAATATATTCGAATAAAGTATTCAGTATGATTGTAATAAATATAATTTCGACATTCGTTAGTATTATACAAAATATACATACATAAAACTATAATTTTTTTATTAAATTAAATATTTTGCAGATAATGTATTTCAACTCTCCCGATTCTTCGAGTCCTTCTGCAATGTTAACATACATACATATGTACATATGTACGTAAAATAAGAAAGTTCAATAAGAAATACATAAATATGAATGTATGTAAATATGTACAAACATACATACATACATATGTATGTATGTTTACGTATGTATGTACACAAATGTGTCTGTATGTACTTATATGCATGTACATGCATATTGTTCACATGCGGACATTACTTAAATTCTACCTGCCCTTTGAAATATTAATAATTTGAATAATTTGTCACATTTCAACCACAACAAGATTAAAAATATTTCCAAATAAATAAAACAAACAAATTAGTGGTGTGTAATCAATTGTAACGAACTCGGTATTTGAATACTTTTGTAATAACTTATGAAAACACATTGCTAGCAATATCAATACAACACATATTAAAAAAATTTTAATATTTTTTGAAATATTATAAGCAATACTCTATTACTCTTACTTGTTTAAATAAAATTTATATGACATTATTTTCACATTTTCAAATCAAGTAGTCTCTAACTTGCTTATCGAGTATGTTATTGTACACAACACTAATTATAACTTGACAATTGAAATGAAACAATGTTGCTAACACAGAATCAGTAGTAGAATTTAGTAGAAAAAAAAGAGGACAACTTAAAGGAATAGGAAATGTTTATAAATGGATGTTTGGACTGATGGACGACAATGACAGAGAAGAAATTATAGAACACCTAAAATGTACTGAAATTAACAGTCACAATGCTAAAACGCAGTAAATAAGCAAATCACAATTAATACACACTTCAATGACTCCATTGAAATTATACGAGAGGCTATAGAAACTGACAGAATTTAAATAAATAGTACTTTTGCAGAAATTAAAAAAAAACGCAGTAACGAAATAGTTAGAAAACTTCTTTACACCGATCAAATGCTTAAATTGAAAAACTTTAAAAGCAAAATAACGCAAATTCAGGAGAATATAGCAGCAGCTAGAAGCAATATAGTACACCCAGGTATACTGACACCCGAAGAAATTGAAAAATTTAACATCGATTATTTCAAATTAAAATTTTTAAAGTTTGGAGTAATGACTTATAAGAATAATTCGCTCATTATAGCAATAAAAATTCCTAGACTTTTTTCTGACAGATTTGAAACTAATAACACCACTAACGAACGATAGGTACCTTGAAATTGAGGAAAGACCCGAATTATTAATCAGAGCCAGGAACAAGACCTTTTCATACAAAGAAAATGTACTGCCAAGCGATCTTGTAGAAAGTAAAGACTTCGTTGTGGAAAGAAATCGCAGATTGGTGTTCAATAACCAAACAAACATCGTCGCTATTGACTACGATCTAATTTTAATAAAAAAATGCACTTAATGCCAAACTCACTCAAAATTGTCACCATAGAAATATTGTACTAAATAAAAATAATATCATTAATTTTTGTGATTGTGAACTTAAATTATTGAACAAAACTTTTGTAAATAAAAATACTATTGTAAACGAAAAATTTATCTACCCAAATAATGATATAATAAGGGTAGTATTTGAAGAAAAACTTACCTTTGAAAAAATTAAGATTAACCAATTTGAGAATACAAAACAAATTGAAGAACTAATGTACCACAAAAATGTATCTTACGGTTTAAATATATCTTTAATTTTTTTGATAATACTTATGGTTGTAATGTATTCGGTCTGCAAGAAATGTTACAAAGAGAATCGGGAAATTTATGTTAATATCGAATTAAAACCGGCTGCCACACATTCAGCAGAGACTGTTGAATCTGGGGGTGGAGGAGTTATATGGAGCAAACTCTCCTAAAGTAAATTTACATTTTTATATATTTTTGTTCAGTTTGTCTTGTGAACGAATCAGCCTAATTAGCAGATTCATCTCATTCAAATACATGACTTGCAACCCGAATATTTAAAATAAGTGTTCATGCCCAACGTGCATGCATAGCTGCCAGATTTTTTTTGGTAATATCGTCATATTTTTGGGCAAAAATCGTCATTATCGTCAATATATCTTATTGAAATCGTCATAAAAACGTCAAATGAAAAAATCGATTTTTTACCAACAAAACCTATTTTTATTAAAGGCAAAACATAACAAAACTCTTAAATCAACAAATCTTATAAAAAAACAGCATTATTTAAAATACAGAGATCAAATACTTCACTTAGAATTTACAATAAAATCACATGTAAATAGATTGGATATTTTTTAATACTTTGAAATATATTTATACATTGTATGGAAAAAAACAAAAAAAAATCAAATACTTTAGTTATTTTTTCCAATTTAGTAAAATATGCATATTAAATATCATTTTTGGAAACAGCTTTTCTAAAAATGTTTAAAAACTACAATAAAATTTATACAATAAAAATATAATAGTTTAAGAAAATAGACATATCCATATACATATATGGATAATATATTTTACAAATATATGTATATTGCAATTAAACATATTGATGAATTCAGTTACAGCTGTCAGATCATAGCAGGTACATTTGTTTAGCTTTAAATAATCTTTTGAATATAATATTGCCTCCAAAGACGACTTTTTCAATTTCTTATTTTAGTCTTATTTTTTTTTTTTTTTTTTTTTTTAATTAGGACCAGCACTCAGGGAATGACCCCTACGTATGCAATGCATTGTGCCGGAACTTTAGGAGAGGGATAGGGTAGAGAAGATAGAGGTTGAAAATTTAGAAGGCTTAACTCTTTTACAACTCTGCTTTGCCCGTTATGTTGATTTTTTTTTTAGCAGTGTTGAGGTGTCTCTGGTGTTAAGTAGACGCATTAACTTTGTTAAGCTGTATTAGCAGGCATTTTATTAATTGTTTTACTTCGCCGATGTTTCTGCTAACCGACGAAGGAGGGCGATGTTGTGTACATTAGTTTGAAACGGCATCAATCGCTGTCGGAACAGTTTTTTTTAGTGACCAGTGCTATGCCTTCATCACTTAAATAGTCCGACAACAATTAATAACAATGTCTCACCAATGTACATTAGAAAAATTAATGATGTTAATTGACTTGCTCTGGCCAGGGTTTGAACCCAAGCCCCAAGTCATTGTTTGCTTAGTAGTCAACGCGCTAACCACCTCAGCCAACACGTTTACGTTTACCTGACTAAATATTCCTTCCATATTTACTGAATAATGTGGTAAAACTAGGATTTTTGTAATAAATTTAGTCCAAATCGGAAACAAAAGACTAGAATCCCTCTTTGCATCTCTGATAGTTTTTTCCAAAAATCCAGTAGTTATATGTTTTTATCAGGACAATGCTTTCAATTGTCTGAACTCTGTTTCTAGCTCTTGGTTATCTGTTTCTTCAACAAAATAGGAAAATTATTTTATAATTTCTGAGAACCAACTTTTGTTTCCTCATTAATAATATTAAATGGATTAATTTGGCCAAGAGCTTTTATTTATTTTCTAAATAAAATCATGATAATATCTGATCACAAACTCTTTATAAAAATTAACACAATTATTACTAATATCATATGTTTTTTTTGCATTTATTTGTAATTCTTCCAATACGTCTCTGGCAAATATTCCTAAATAAATGTGTTCAAAATTTAAAAAATTGTTTTGGATTTTATAATCAGTTAAATAAAAGCTTTCAGTTTTAAGCAAACTAGTTTTTAAAAAGTTTCTCATTACAATTTTCAGCAGTTCAAGGTTGCTCTTATAGTACAAATATATGTTGCAAACTTGAATTATTTAAAATCGTCAAAATTAAGGCATAAATCGTCCCATCGTCACTATGTCATTTTAGGAGAATATATGTATTTTGTTATTTTTTTTAGTTGCGACCACATCTACACCGCCTATCATCATTTTTCTTGTTGTTCTTTGATCAAGTAAAAAATGTACTTCTTCTTTTGGAACACGTCTGTCTTTTAAACAATTACAATTTTTGATATGTATGCATTTGCAACAGCAAATATCAAATAATTTGTGGGACTCAGCTATAAATTGATTACTTTTTTCTTGGTAATTATTGTTTGTTTGGTGGCCTTGATAAGGTTTCATTAAGCTTCTATATTTGTTATGGTAGGAACGAATAAGTTGTATTCTCTCAAAACTGACAGTTGGTAGCGAAGCTTTTTGCCACATTTCTAAAACTTCCTGACCCAATTTTTCGGATATGTCATGAACGGTCGGCTCTTTTGCTGTTTAATCAGGCTTTATTTCATATCTAATGAAGAGGTAATATTTCATAACGTCATTATATGTTGGTGATTAAGAAACTGGTAGTCTCTCTGGTAAACCGTATTGTCGTATTTTAAATTGAGACATTTTACTGTAATAAAGAGAAATATATGTGCTAAAGTATTACAATAACTACTTGAACCGTGAAAAGGAAATTAAAAATACTTCTTATTTCTTTATCTCAGCCGTAAAATTCAAATGGTGTCACAAAAGAAATATCACGCGCGCGAGTTGACTGATAACGTTCGAATGTCGTTTGAAAAGAGTTGTGAAACTACCTCCGCAATGTCCTACAAATCGACGTCTCAACAGGAACATTTCAATATTATCCTTATCTGTCTTATACTATCAGGACAATGCTCAGAATTTCTTGTGGCGTGCACAAAATACATGTGATTTTTTTTTTGTAAATTCAAGAATTTGGGCAAAATTAATGATTGTTCCAAATGAAATTTTCTGTGTATATTTGGGAGATAAAAGAGCAACTTTTTGCACGTATTCAAAAGCGATTGTTAAATGTAAAAAAATCGCTCCCCCTAAAATATATGTAATTTTTTAACTAAATTTAAGAATTTTTCCAACTTTAATGATGTTGGGGGCACCTCTATAAATATCATGTACCAACTGAAATTTTCTGTGTATATTTAAGAGTTAAAAGAGCAACTTTTTGCAGGTATTAAAAAGCGCTTACTAAAAAAAAAAATCGCTCCGATCTAATATGTATGTATACTAGAGTTGTCAATTATTCGCCTTTCAACTTTGTTCGAATAATTCAAATAATATTTTTTGTTCGTTCGATCAAACGATTAAAGCTAAAAATTTATTCGATTAATCGATGAGAACAACGAATAAAAAAATGCTTAAAAATAATTTATTGAAAAAAATAAATGTTTGTCATTAACACAAAAATGCATAAGTATATAATCAAAATAAACTAAAAATTAAATAGTTAATATTTTAGCAACTTTTATTTATTTGTTGCGGGTTAGCAATATATTTCGTTGGTAGCCATTCCAACTCATCAGTATCTACGTTTATGTTTAAAAATTTTTAAAGCTCATCCATCCATTTATACGAAAGCTCACAAATAAATTTGTGCATTACAAATCTTTAATAAAATAAAAAAAAAAGAGTAAAACATTTACTGATGAGTTGGTATGGCTACCAACGAAATATATATTTAGATATTGCTAATCCGCAACAAATAACTAAAATTTAAAACATAAATACTTGAGTACATGCGCAAACAAATGTAAAATTTTATTTTGCTCAACAAAAAAAAAAAAAAAATACATAAAATTAATAATACATAAAAAAAACTTGAAAATGAAATAACTGAGATTACTTCGATTTTAATACTTCAAACACACATGTTTTATTCAGTCAAAATATCTTAAATTATTTTTTTTTTTTTGTTAAATTAGATAATTTAGGATGTTCTTAAGAAATAATCTTTTAAAAACATTTTTTTTGCTTTCAAACGATTTTTGGTTTTTGTTTTTATTAAATTAGATTTTGAAAAAACTCTGCTATTTGTCGAGTTTGGTGATATAGTGATAAAAGCATAAAATAGTTTAAATATCTAATTTTACTGCTCTTTTTTAGATTTTTCCAAATATACTATATCGTCTAATATATCGCTGAATTCTTTTTTATTATCTGAATTTTTAATACTTTGAATAGAATTATTTAATTCGCATAAAAGATTGTTATTTTCATTAATAATAACTTCTTCTATATCTTTACTTTATTGTTATATTATTGTGGTTACTTTCACCATAAAAGTAACCACAGCATATTCTTTAGTTTAATTTTTGAAGAATATTTGAAAAACTTTCATTGCACGGAAAATTTCTAGAATTTAAAAAATATTATTAACGTATTTTAAAGTTTTATACGTCTCTTATTTATTCTTATTTTAATGCGTTTTAGTAAATCTGTTAAAAATAATTATTAATTTTTTTTGTTGTTGATCCAACAATTTTGAATACTTTAGGACACTTATTATATGTGACTTTGTTTTTTTTTCATATTTTTTCTTTGTAAAATACTTCCAAACCGAGCTCATTCTGAAAGATAATTATATATGTATTTAAAAAAAAAAATAGAATACAATACCAACATTTTCTACTTATATGATAAGATTTATATAAATCAATTGTTTCTTTTTTAGTTTTTAGTGTATTTCTAACTTATTCACCTGACAGTAAAAAAAACCCCATTCTTGAAAATTGTTTAACGTTTCATTTAAAACATAGCACGACTACTAGGTATGCGCAGTTCGACAACAACTTCAAACATCCAAAATAACATGTATTGGTTGATATAAAGTACTCGCTTTGTTTCAAATCATACAAACAAATTTAACACATTTTTTACGTATGCAAAAATATGTTCGATTAATTGACATAAATTAAACGATTTATTCGTTATTCGAAATTCGGCATTTTAAAATTATTCGAACAAGAATTTAGTTTTGTTTGATCGATTAATCGAATTATTTTTAATCGGTTGACAACTCTAATGTATACCAAGGACCCTAAATAATAACTATGCTCATTTTTCAGGTACCAAAAAATTGACCACGTTTAAGAAATATTGTATAAAAATTGATTTTAATTATTATGTATAATAAAATAAATATTTGTTGAACATAACTATTATATCCAATTAATATCTTATTACATTGGCTAATAACTATTATGATCGATACATATTTATTTGTCTTACAGATAACTATTACTATAGATTTTTATTGTTTTTATTTACGATAATAATTATTTTGAATATTTTCTTGATATTAATTGTTTTATTTTTGCAGATTATACATCTGGATATATCTATATATATAAAACCGAATGTGTGTCTGTTTATTTGTTTGTTTGTTCCTTATAGGAGGCGAAACCCTTGGACCGATCTTCCTGAAATTTTCACAGTATTTAACTGGAACTCTCGGATGAATTATAGGCTACTTTTTTTCAACCACACCCACTTTTACGCCCACTTTTTTAAATTATGTTACTCCTACCACGTAGTTTTTAACAGATTTTATAATGTAAAGTGAGCATAACTTCGCCATTTCAATAAATTTACAATAATACTAAAGTAACGGGAAAATATAAAATATTTGAATATGTACATATGTATGTATAACAAATTTTGAAGTGCATAAAACATTGTTGCTATCAGATTTCGTTAGGAAAGAAGTTATAATTTTTCATTAAGTAATAATGCGTCGTAAAAGATGTTTCTTTATTAGAGAGTTTTACCAGTTCCAAGAAAACTTAAATACATCAATTTGTAAATTGTGTACATTGTGTATGCTGTGCCTGCAACACAGGTTTCGGTGGAAAGATATTTTTCCGAATTGCGCTTAATATTGACCGACTAACGATGTAATCTGTCAGATGAAAAAATGCAAAAAATTATGTTCATCAAACTAAATATTTAATGTATTTTGAAATACTCACTATTGGTGTTCCCTTTTTGTTATAGATTTTTACAATAATTTTAAAGTTAACAAGTGTGATTTCTTTTTAAATAGAGCAGTGAATTAAAAAATTATTTTTTCTATGTTTAGATTCAATTTAAACCTCTTAACTACAATAAAACATCATTTATAAAACAATTTGTGACTAAACTTTATTTATAAAATGAGTTATAACGATTATGCTATTTCTTATTCATAACTATTAAAAATAATTAGTAATATACATACATATTTATCGAATAGTAGTAGTTATGCTTGAGAAATATTTTTATTTGATACCCATAATAGTTATCATCAATTTTTTTTAAATAAAAATTCTTAAAATATAAAATAACTATTTATTCGTAATAATTATTTGCAATTTTTATCGAATAAAAGTTATAACTATTAAGTCCTTGATGTATACAATTAATATGTATAAATAATATCTGGACCATATACACTAAATTTTGATATCAAATTATACATGTACTTTATCTAGGCGCACGGTAGTGCGCCAGGCCAAGTTCGGCCACACAGTGTGTATATTTACACGAAACAGTTCGAGCTGTTTTTACCCCCCTCATAACTTTGTTCCTCTTAAACGTAATATAATGAAACTTGAAACATAAGTTCTCCCCACAGAGGTGACCTCACAGGTTAAATTTGAAAGTTCTACCGTAGAAGCTTCCCGAGATATTAAGGTGTGAAAAGTCCATATTTTAGTACATACTCACTGACTCACTGACTCATCAATATTATTGGGCACTTCCAGTATAGCTAGAAAGCTGAAATTTGGTACACAGGTAGGTCTTGGTGAGAAAATAACCAGAAAAATCTGAAAACGGGCACTTTCCTCCCAGGGGGGACCTGAGTGCCCCTTCTTTGTATGGGGCATTTCCAGTATAGCTAGAAAGCTGAAATTTGGTACACAGATAGGCCTTGGCGAGAAAATAACCAGAAAAATCTGAAAACGGGCACTTTCCTTCCAGGCGGGACCTGAGTGCCCCTTCTTTATATGGGGCACTTCTAGTATAGCTAAAAGCTGAAATTCGGTACACAGGTAGGTATTGGTGAGAAAATAAGCAGAAAAATCTGAAAACGGGCACTTTTCATCTGGGGGGACAATCATTCCCCTTCTTTGTATGGGGCACTTCTAGTAGAGATAGAAAGCTGAAATTTGGTACACAGGTAGGCCCAGATAAGCAATACATATAAATATTTATACAAAAACAACTTAGAAAAAAGAAGTGAGATCCACACAAAAACATAAATGTGAAAATAAGGCCAAGTTTGTATCCAAAAAGTTTCGGCCGTAAAAAGTACTGAGATCAAAAAAAAAGGACCAAGTTTTTGATAGGTACATTTCCATCTCATTTCTAGGCAACCTGTAAGCTTGTCAAAATTTTTTTGCCTTTCTAATATGGGAAAGAATTCTTTGAAAAATTTGGCCAAGCTTATGGTTGCCTAGAAATGAGATGGAAATGTACCTATCAAAAACTTGGTCCTTTTTTTTTGATCTCAGTACTTTTTACGGCCGAAACTTTTTGGATACAAACTTGGCCTTATTTTCACATTTATGTTTTTGTGTGGATTTAGTTTTAACTCCCGCAGTGTACGGACGCGTTTTCATGAAACTGAAATTTTAGTTCTCGTGTCGTCGTCAAAGGGAAAGCTTAATATATTTCTTCCATTGCTGTTTTTTGTTATTTTTATTTTTCAGAGTTGCCAGTATAATTAGCCAAGCCGAGATTTAGGAAACGCATAAAAACTAAAATTTATTTTTATAATGTTTTTAATATTTTTAAATTTTAACTAGAAAAATTGTGTTTGTATTATATGCTTCAAATGAATGTAATTTAATTATTTCTTTAAACGCTTAAAACAAGTAGCTTTTGTAACTGCTTTTTAAAACAATCCTGAAATTTTGCATGATTATTTTTACCTGGTAACACATCTTTGGTTATTATCATTTGTTTCAGAAAGTATATTGAAAGTGTAAAAAAATTACTTTCATGAAATTTTTGTTGAAAGCAGAGCTGAAAGTTGACTGAAAGTGACAAATAGATGAATATATTTGTGAGGAATTGTGAGCGAATTGCTCACATGAAATTACTTTTTTGTGTAAACGCTATGTTAAAATTTATCAAAAATTTAAAGTTACAAAAAAAAACATTTATTAAACAGTTATTATACTGGTTTTATTTTATTTTTTTATTGCGTGTAATATACATACATACATATTTGCATACACAAACTCATATAAGTGAACAAAAAAAGAGAACTCTAAATGAGTTCATCTTCTGCCAACAACAACAACAATAAATCTACAGCAGTAGAAATGTTTATTTAACTTTGGTTGCTGATGACGACAATAAAAAAAACGAATTAAACACAAACCTGGGGGGTTATTATGTACATATTTCGATTCGAATCGGAAAATTTACGAATTCGTAGAAATGAAATTACATAAAACGATTTTCGAAAATTTATTTCCGAACGTTCGTAAATTATGGGAATTTTTTAATCCCTTTCGGAAAGCAAGAAATTCCCCTTCGAAGGTGCAATTATGTAGTACGAAAGCAAATGTCAAAAGTGTTATTAACGTACATACTTCTTTCGAATGCCATTTTGATTGCGGAAATCTTATAGTTATTGTTTTTAAGTACTTAAAAAAATCAAAAATACACATGGTGCTTCTAACTGTCTATTTCACAATGTTGAAAGAATTTTTTAATATTTTTTTATTAAATGTATCTAATTTTAAGAATGAAAAAAAAAAAATCAAAATTCTTTCGTCATCGTGAAATTGGTAGAAGTCATTATTAATGGAGTTTAGCTAAACGAAATATTTACGCTGCGTTCACATTTATTAAATGTTTTTCCAAAATAACGTAACTACTAGTTTTGCTTAGGGATAGTGTAATTCAACTTAGTTTTTATAATGCAAAATAAAATTAATTATTCTACAAAAAAAGTATAAAAATTGCTAGCCCTTAATTAAAAAAAAAATTGGAATTAAAAGAAATAAATTATTAGTTTATTTCTTGGGTAAGGTTTCTTCGATAAATGTGAACGTAGCTTCATTTACATATGTACATATTTACTACTTGTAAAAAATGTAATACACACGAATTTCCACTGAGATTCATAATGATCCATGTATATTTTATAAATATCCTTTAGAAACTCTCTGAATCAATATCCTCCACTTTCCCACAACAAAACACTATCCATTTAAGTTCTTGTGTATTTTTAAATGTGCACTTAAAATGTTTCAACATAATTTTGACATTTGTATTAAACAATGCAAAGTGCTACCAAGTTTTTACATATAAAATTTGTCATCACTTGAAAATTTCCCTTAAAATTATTAAAACAACTCTGCAGGCCTTTCGATCGTACTACATAATAGGATTTTCCTTTCCATTCGGAAATTCCTTTCGAAAGCGTTTTCGATTCGAATCGAAATACATAATAACCCCCCAGATCTGACATGTAAGACATTACAATTAGTACCATTTAAAGAAACAAATTGCTCCCGTCCCTTCAAGTACGACCAAACAAAACGACAAGCTGATGTAGAGAAGCGAAAATTGCTGTTTAGTTTTTTAATCAAACATGCATGTCCAACTAAATCAAACGCCTTGGACAAGTCAACAGACACTAAAACACCGATTTTACTCTCATTTAGAGATTTACGAACCGAACCCGTAAGATCAGTCAGGAGTAAGCCCGTATTTAAGCCCTGGCGAAAACCATATTGACAATCATTCAGCATGCCGTGAGAATCAATCAACTTTGTTATTTGTTCCTTGATAAGAATCTCAACGACTTTAGATAACATAGGTAAAATTCTAATAGGACGGATGTTATTTAGTGATAGCTCGCGTCTACTTTTAGGGAATGGGGTAACCCGAGCTACTTTCCAATTTTTAGGAAATTTAGAGGAAGTTAATATAGAATTGATGAAGTATAGCAAATGCCTGCTAATTAAAGGGTAGACTATCTTCAGTAGCTTAACCGATACACCGTCCACTTCAACCGACAAAGATTTTAATCTACATAATACCAAAGAAAGTTCAGTTTCAGTTATAGTAGCGAAAGAAAAATAGTTAGGCCGATTAGTAAAGGAAGCGAAAACCAGTTCTTCATCAATATCGCTTAACTGGTTATTTATAAGGTGAGAATTAATAACATTGACATCAAAATTAAAATTAAAACTTTCCGCGACACCACCCTTATGTAGCGTATTCCACATCTGCTTAGTATCACCTATTTTAAAAAAAATTCGGCTAAGTGTTCTTTTAAATTTAGTAATTTTTGATTTAGTGAGATTTCGAAGCCTACTAGAAATAGCCCAATTTCTGTCACATCTATCATCATAAAAGGCTCTTAACGCAATATTTTTTAGAGATCTATAGTAATTAATTTCACTAGTGAGCCTTGGTATATCATGAGGAAATGAACGCCGCACCTTTTTGATCGGAAGATAATTCAAGATATCATTAAACAGATTATTAAAGAAGGATAGCTGATCATCAGTATCATAGGAACGATAGAGCTCATTAAAATCAGATAGTCTCTGAAAAAAGAATTGCTTTGTACATGGCGAACCGGTATTTGAAAAGAGGCACATATTAAGGAATGCCTTGAGATGAACGGGATTTGAAATTGCCCTGTTGTATTAACTACAATACCATTACTAAGGAGAAAAAATCTAGGATCGAGGCAGAATTATGAAACATATCGTAATGAGTAGGAAGTGAATTGTGCCAACGGGTCAAATCAAAGCGACTATTAGCAGATTTGTTTACATTAAATAAATCATAATTAAAGCCACCTACTATAATTAAGTCTTTAAATCGGACAAAAATAACGCTATAAGTATCCTCAAATACCTCTAGGCAGGTAAACAACACCAATAGCCATAGGACAAGAGCCCGTCTCAACTTCTATAAATAGGCCTTCGCAACACACACCGAGTAGCCAGGGATTCTAACCGCTTGGTCGAAAATGGAAGGTTCCAACCAAGTCTCAGTAACACAAATGACATCCAATGACGCATTTCTAACTACCGAAACCAGTTCATCAATTTTGTGAGATCTATCCGAGGGACAGAGGCTTTGTGCATTTAAATGGGCTACTGTAAGACTATTTGTATCTTTAGAAAAAATATTCATTATAGAATAGTCATTGATTATTGGACCCAAATCATAGTTAAAATTAATGAGAAATCATGCGAAATTAATGAGATAATGTGCAGGAGCCGCAAAGGTATTAAAGAATGTTTGTTTATAAAATTCAGATAAGTTATCATAATAACAAATCCAACAATTTATGCACGCAGCTCAGAGCATTGTTAGACATCAAGAACTTTTTCAGAACCATCACTAAATTTGATTTTGGCCATAGCAGTGTCTTTGTTCAATATACGAAACGAAGCTATTTTTCCTTCTCTACGCAATAAACGGCATAAGTTATGTATCTGGTTACAAGCAGGAGTAAGATTATCATTCAGATAAACTCTTATGGCTACGTCCGCATCGATAACATTACACAATTGCAACTTAGGGTTTTTAAAATATGCTTTCATGAGATTATCCCTCATAAAAACGTTGTTAAACTTCACATTAACAGATCTACCTCGTTGTATGCTAAGGCACTGGAGCAAATAGTCATAACCGGGTCTCGTAACTTGCTTATATTCGTAGGCAGCCCAGTAATTACAACATCAGAACGGTTTAATCGTCTTTGGAGTTTGTTATTTTACCGTTCAAGGTATGATATTTTCTAAACAGCAGTTACCTCTACCTTATCAATCTTATCGGAACATTGCTCTACTTTGTCCTGCATTTCTTTAAGAGACGATGCTACTTCAGCACGGAGGCTAGTAATTGACGACTCGATTAGATTTTTTAAATCTTGCCTCTCAGATCGCATTTCCTTAGCAAAGGCCGCAAAATTTGACTGAAACACTTCATCAACACATTTACTTAGTTTAGACTTGTCGACATTAGTAGCAGGTATATTAAGGCAGCTTGTACAGTTGAATAATATATTGTCATTTTTACCCATCAGAGCATACAGGTCGTTAGAAATGTTGGCACGATATGCATGGTACCAGATCTTGCAACCGACACAAGCAACACCAGCATCCGTTTTTATAACATTCTTGTTACAATCTCCACATTTAGTAGCAGGCGCCATCTTAGTATTAAGGAATGTGAGGTAGCAGAAAATTACTTGTAAGTAATGTTGTTGCTGAACACAGTAATATAGACCGAAGCAAAACTTATATTTATACATATACCAGTGTGTGCTTCGCTACCCCCTCGTTATAAAATAAAATTAAAATTATTTATATATCCTATTGTGAAAATTTAATGATGATCTGTCCAGTAGTTAAAACTATATAACGATTTTTAATTTTCCTAAAAAGGGGCGTGGTCCCACCCACTTTTCTCCTGGTACGTATTCCAAATTATGCCAATACCATATGTACCAAATATCATCGACGTAGGTCAAAAAATGCCCAAAATATGGCGATTTAAATTTTTGAGGTAAATGGGCGGTGCCACGCCCTTTGTCCAATCAAAACTTCATATAGCCTATTATTCGGCACCACGAAATAAGCCCCAATGAAATAAGCCCCAAATCGAAAAATGAAATAAGCCCCAAAAAATTTTATGATATAAACCCCAAAAAAAATTAAATAAGCCCCAAACAAAATTTACGAAATAAGCCCCAAATAAAATGAAATAAGCCCCAAAAAATTTTATGAAATAAGCCCCAAATTTAAAAAAAAAATGAAATAAACCCCAAAAAAATGAAATAAGCCCCAAATTTGTTAATTTTATGATGTAAGCTTAAGAAGAAATCATAAAATGCAAGAATTTTATCCTCTAAATTATATCGAACACCGGCTTCGCGTTCCAACCATTCTCTGCATAACCGGCCTACGGCCGAGCGCAAGGAATTTATCCTCTATGGTATATCGAACACCGGCTTCGCGTTCCAAGCATTCTCTGCATAACCGGCCTACGGCCGAGCGCAAGGAATTTATCCTCTATGGTATATCGAACACCGGCTTCGCGTGCAAAGTATTTTCTGCATAACCGGCCTACGGCCGGGCGCAAGGAATTTATCCTCTATGGTATATCGAACACCGGCTTCGCGTTCCAAGCATTTTCTGCATAACCGGCCTACGGCCGGGCGCAAGGAATTTATCCTCCATGGTATATCGAACACCTGCTTCGCGTTCAAAGTATTTTCTGCATAACCGGCCTACGGCCGGGCGCAAGGAATTTATCCTCTATGGTATATCGACCACCGGCTTCGCGTTCCATGCATTCTCTGCATAACCCCCAAACAAAAAATTTGAAAATTTTTTGGGGCTTATTTCATTTTTCGATTTGGGGCTTATTTCATTGGGGCTTATTTCGTGCCACCCTATTATTCATTCCAGAGTCACAGTAACATGCTGTGAAAATTTCAGGAAGATCGGTCTAAGGGTTTGGTTTTCCTAAAAAGGTCCGTGGTGCCACCCAATTTTCTCCTGGTACGTATTCCAAATTATGCCAATACCATATGTACCAAATATCATCGACGTATATGGCAATTTAAATTTTTGGGTTATATGGGCGGTACCATGCCTCGTTGTCCAATAAAAACTTCATATAGCCTATTATTCCTTCCAGAGTCACAGTAACATGCCGTGAAAATTTCAGGAAGATCGGTCCAAGGGTTGGGTTTTCCTAAAAAAGTGGCGTGGTCCCACCCACTTTTCTCCTGGTACGTATTCCAAATTATGCCAATACCATATGTACCAAATATCATCGACGTAGGTCAAAAAATGCCCAAAATATGACGAAGTTATTTGATAATCAATTATTGTGGCGGGCCATTTGCAACGCCCTACCGCCCCCCGTTGTTCGATCCAACAAACAATTTCTAAAAACAAAAAAATATTCTGAACCTTTTCCATATGCAAAAAGAATTTTGGAAAATATGGCGAAGTTATTTGATAAACAATTACTGTAGCGGGCTATTTGCGACACCCTGCCCCTACGCACAATTTTCAAAAACAAAAAAATTTAATGCACCTTTTCCATATGCTGAAAGAATTTTGAAAATTGATCCACAAATGGCGAAGTTATGCTCACTTTACATTATAAAATCTGTTAAAAACTACGTGGTAGGAGTAACATAATTTAAAAAAGTGGGCGTAAAAGTGGGTGTGGTTGAAAAAAAGTAGCATATAATTTATCCGAGAGTTCCAGTTAAATACTGTGGAAATTTCAGGAAGATCGGTCCAAGGGTTTGGCCTCCTATAAGGAACAAACAAACACACAAAAAAAAAACAAATAAACTAACACACATTCGGCTTTATATATTAAGATATAGATTTAAAGTATAACACCACGAAGGTAATTGCAGAGTCCAATTATTTGTATTTATTTATTAGGATTTATTATTCTTTTAATAATTAATTTATGATAACAAAGTAAATTTAGTTTAAAGCCGACAAAAAATACGTCTACTCGCTCATAGTGATGCCAGATTTTTCCATCATTTAATAGATAGTATTTTACTTACGTATTTATTAGTAATCCCGAAAAACCATAAGCTCTTTCTCGAATATGTTTGATATCATAAAAATTAAATCCACGAATCTTAAAGAAGATTTGAGATGTTTCTGCTGTAAGTCTTAAATCGATTTTTTATCCAGAAGAAAATATTTGATCACGTTTTTATGTTGCGGATTCCGTTAGCATTTCAAAAAAATGGTTTTGAATAGAATCATTCCATAATAAATTATATATACATATGTAGTTTATATCAAGAATGATAGAACTTGGTTTATATTATATACACCCCTATCTTGAATAAGAAGTGAAATTTTGGTTCACGTGAAATTTTAATTCCACTCGAAGGGAAAAATGGTATCGTGAATCCCCCGTGAAAAATTATTCCCGCTATCAATTCTTAGTGAATGTAAAAAAGGAAAGAAGATTAAAAAATAAAAAATCATAGAACGTTTTGTTCAAAAATATACACGAACATATTTATTTTAAAGAAAACTTCAAAAATCAAAGTTAAATATTCAGTGTTGGAGCTTTAGTTTGGTTGCTCCGTTTTTTTATTGCTTTCTAACTTTTATGTGGTAAAATAATTCGCCTACTTTTTGGAAAGCCAAAAAAAAACGAAAAAATGCCAACAAATTAAAGCTTCACAAATCTGCAGGCAATCGGCCTGTTTTTTGCATTTTGTTGAGGAATACATCAGTCTGTGCCTTATTATCAGATCTTTTTATTAAAATAAACTTTTTAAGCTTTAATATTCGAATTATAAGAAGAAATACATATAATTTCTGTTTTATTCCCCATCAAAAATAAAGTGAAAATATCAATGTGAGAAGTGAAAAAATTCCGAGCGAAATATTTATTCACGATAAGGGGTATTTTTTTCAGTGAACATTTTTCACGTTGTTATTCTGGACTGAACAAAATTTTTTCATGCGAGTTGTTCACGATTGCAAATATGTACGTAAAAAGTGAAAAAATTTTATGTGGAAAATTATTCACGATAGGGGTGATAGTTTTTATTATACCATGTATAGAATAAAAAATTGCCATGAGGGGACTCAACATAAAACTAAAGTTCTCTGTGAACGGACTGTCAAATTTGATTATTATTATTAAATTATTATTTTCAGAAACGAATTAAAGAGTATACATACATAGTTTAAGGTAATTTTTAAAATATGTAGTATATAATATATTAATAAATCTTAATAATATTGATTATATTAAATTCGTTCACAGCTTTTTCATCCCCATGCCGAAACCAAAATTTCCTATGCATGACTATCATCTGCAGAAGACCTATAAAACTTGTGCTAAAGCTGTTTTGTTTTCAATTGCATCGGGCGTTGCTTATTATATTTTCCACCATTTACCCCTTAGAGCCAGTTATGCTAATTTTTATTCGTAAGTATTAATGGCATATAACTTGCAGCCCAAAACATGCATAATTACATACATACATATGTACATATGTATGTATATACATAAGTATGTTCGTATGGACTTATGTATGCATTCTTATATACAAAAGTTAATCAAGTTTTTTTCACCCATACACATAGAACATACGATCCAGTAGCTTCGTTTAATCGCATGAGAGATGGCGGATATTTGAATTCGTGTCCTCCGGAAAAAAAGAAGTAGAACGATACAAAACTTTATTAATGTGTATTATTCTGTAAATACTCCTATAATCTGTTTGTGATTTATTGATTTATGGGTCGATTATGGATGGCAACCGAACCCCAGTTGAGTTGCCAGTTGCTGAAAATTGTATTATGGATAGCAACTGGCAACAGCGCTGTCAGTGCTTTTCTGGCATCCACAAATTTTCAGTTGCCGGCTGGCAACGCAACTGAAGTTCGGTTGCAATCCATAATCGAGCCAGTAGTTTTATATAAATAATAGACATTTTTAATGCATTCGTAATAGTATTTATTTACAGCTAAGGGAAATTGTTTTTAAGGATCTTTAGCATAATTTAACAAAATTTTAGCTAACCAAAAAAATTAATAAAGACGCGGGTGTTTTATAGGAACAACTTTTGTACAGTAACTAACATGATCACGAAAATTGGAGGTACACAACAGTATCAGGCCAATCACAATATAATATTTTCAAAACATACAGGTATGTGATAGAAATCGGTTCGATTTGAAATTAAATCGAAGACTTAAATCGAATCAAATACTTTTAGGTGTGATCGAAATCGAATCGATTTCATTATTCAAATTTGTTTCCATACCACACATGTCTCTAAGAAAATCTAACTTTTTTCTTTTGTTTACAAAATAAATATATATTTGACGCTAAATTATTCATTTTTAGCAGTTTTAAAATTTTATAACGCTGTTGCAGAAATCTATGTTTTTGCATAAATATTTTCGTGTGACGACCTCCGCTGGAAAATTCTTGCGAATTTTTATTTTTTTTTTCCAAAGTTTTGACTTTCCTTCATTTGATCTCAAATCTTTTAAATTTAAGCAAGTTTTTGCAAATTTTCACCATTTCGGCCATTTTCAATGTCTTTTTTGGAATTCTCAAACTTTTGGAAACTTTTAATTAAAATTATGGCGAGTTTTTCGAAACTTTTAATCATTATTGCGTTCTATAATATTTTACATTTACCCAAGTTTTCTTAATTTTTCGCCATATTCGTATTTTTTTATATTTTTTACAGTTTTAGGGATAATTTTGCACTTTTTTTGCAATGTGCGTAATTTTTGTAAAGTTTTTGGCATTCTTACATCTTTAGGGATTTTTAATCAAACACAAACTAAAATTTTAGCATACTTCTGCACTTTCTTAAATTTCGCGAATTTTTCCGAAAGCAAACAGTTTTAGCAAATTACATATATTCGGTTTTAGGACCTATGGTGTTTCCTTTTCTACAAAAAAATGCTACATCTCCATGCAGAAAATGTACTTTGGTGTTTCTTAAAAATGTTTTGCTCTCTAAGAGGGCAGTGTGTTTGATTCTAAAAAAAATCGGCCTCACTAATGGTGGAAGGCATTGCACTTTTTGCCCCGTAAAAATCGACTGTGTTGATAGTGCCCTGTAAAACTTAGCTGTCAGCTGTTGAAAACAGGGCGTTCCACTTTTTTATAAGTTGTGTTCAGTTCTAGTGAAATAACAAGCTGCATTATTTCAAGGTTGACAAGACATTTGTATATATGTACCTTTCAATAAGGTGCTATTTTATGTGTAGAAAATTAAACACCATTAAATTAAATATGGGCGTTGCGAATTTTTTAATATAATAGGATTAATTTTGTCCGATGCAAAAAAATTTCAAGGCAACGTTGCGAATTTTTTTTTGCTGCATATCATCATTACCATTTTTAATATTTTATCACAATTTATTGCAGACAAAAAGCAGATATGTAATTAAAAAAGTTTTTAAATCGGCAGCCATACTACGCTCGATTTGAAATAGTTAAAGAAATTAAAATTTCGTTTTACATCACACCCTTTTTTGTTGAAGTTTTCATAGAACAAAATGAAAAATGATATCTAGTACGATTTGAAGTAAAATCGATATGAAGACGATATTGAAGTGAGCATCGCAACTTTATACGTTTTTGTATCGATTTAAATTCGAAAACGAATTTCATCACATATGTGATAAATTCTTGAGTATATGCTCAAATAAATGTAAAATTTTTGAAATAATTCAAGTTAAAAAAATGTTCGCTTTAATTCACGATAGATGTATTTATTAGCTGCAGTTTCTCAAGGTCAAAAATAACTATTCTTATTGTGAGGGGGTTAACAATATTTCCAAGCGTTCAGCAGTCTTCACTAATAAAGGTTGACATACCGAGCCGTACAGATCTGTTAGGGATTAAAGTCGGCACCAGCATTTCGGCCCAATCCGGCGGTGGTCCTAACACCATTGGTAGACCTAAGTCCAACCAGTGACACACTGGTCGAGCATCAGTCCTTAAAACAATACCACTCCCAGCTTTTGCTAGCAACCAGAGCCACAACGTGTACTCCCAAAGGAGACCTCACCAATAACCGCTCACGGAATCATGCTACCAACGAGGGTAGTGCATGGTGCCAGTATATCTATTCTCAAGGAGAATAAACATGCTAATATATATCCATCCTCAAGAGAACAGATATCCATCTCGCAATAACACACCGCAAATGTGTGTCCAATGTAGGACAATTCTCAGCAACTGGCAACGCAACTGTGGTTCGGTTGCCATCCATAATCGACCCATTACTATGTTTTAGGTGCTTTTGATAATCTGGTCCACAGTCATCATGGCGTGCAATTCTGCCATGGCACAACTACCAGGTATGCGCTGTTTAACAGCAAGTACAACAATCCCAAAAACAACATGTATTTTGTTGGTATAACCCATTATTGCCCAGCCGGTAATTTCACTTACCAGCACTTCAAACCGCTCTAAAGCTAATATTATATAAAAAAGTAAACTTTTCTTTCAATTACGATTTAATTTAATGTTTTTTAGGAAGACAATTTGGAGGATATGTATATTTTTTTATTTTTATATCGCCGGCAAACGTTTTCGCCTAGCTTCAAAAATGGACATATTTTTAGATAAGCATAAAAAAATGTTTAAAAAATTTAATTGTGTAAAAGTCAACTTTTTCTAAGCAATAATTATTATTACTTTTATTACGTATAAAACTCAATGTAATTTAAGTTGACTTAAAGCTTAAAATACTGCCACCTTTCGTTGTGGTAATTTGACTTACCAATGGGCAGAAATGTATAGCAAATTTGGTATGATTTTATTAAATGTGTTTTCTGTATTTTAAACCTATTGTAAATCTATTTAAATATTTGAATAGCAACGGTCCGAACAACAAGAATTGGTGGAGCCCAACTCCCAGAGAAGATGGCAAAGGGCGACAGCGCATCTCTTTTTGATCGGACGAATGAGGTGTTGGCCATACGCTGGAGGGACAATGCTCTTGTCACGGTTCTGACAAATCACGGCACCATGGAGCCAAAATCAAACACCAAACGATATGATCGAATAAAGAAGACATATATTAACGTAAAAATTCCTAACGCAATTGAACAATATAACAAGTATATGGGTGGAGTCGATCTACATGATAATGCGTTGGCTAATTACAGAATTGCAGTACGATCTAAAAAATGGTGGTGGCCATTGTTTATTAATTTACTTGGAAATATGATGGTAAATGCATGGAAGCTGCATGTGTTGGTTTCAACAAAAGAGGGAACAAAATCATTGTCGCAACTACAATTTCGTGCATCTGTTGTAAATGAACACCTAACCTGTATAAAATCAACCGGAGAACAAGTATCGCTATCAAAAAACAATACGTCGCAATTGCCAAACATTAGTAAAACAATTCATTGCATTTTAAGACGTTCTGGAAACCCAAGGCGTTGTGTAGTTTGTCATACCCATACACCGTATGAATGCCAAGTATGTAGTGTGCGTTTACATCAAAAATGCTTTTCTAAATATTCAAAGCACATGTAATAAAATTAAAAAATTATATATAAATATGAAATTTAAATTTATATGCTGAATATGCATATGTTTCTTTTAATAAAAATTTGTAAATTTTTCACTTTTCAATAAACATTATTTACAAAAATATGAATTTAATTGAATTTATTCATTTTATTCAATAATATTGTTGACCAAATTTTTCTGTAATATTACGGAAACACTTTATATATCTGCCCATTGGTAAGTAAACTTACCATCTCAGATCTCAAAAACCAATTGTTCCAAATTCTTCAAACTTCAAATACACCTTAGCTAGACCTAAAAACCACTACACACAAAGTTTCATTGAAATTAGTTAACGTTTTCGGGTACCGGGCAATAATGGGATAAAGTACTCGCTTTACATCAAAACATAAAAACAAATTTAGCATATTTTTTACGAATATTTTGCAAACTGTAACAAATGCTTGTGTATGCTTTAAAACAGTATCAGTTAGTATCAACATAAGATATAAAGCGTTATGAGTCAGCTGTGCTAGTAAGCTCACCTACCTTGACTTCTCCATAAAAAAATATATGTACATATGTATATTTAACTAACTAACAAATCGAACCAGATGACTATATTTTTGTGCGTGTCATTACGAAAATATAGCAATATTTCTGAATGCTATTTGCGTATAAACAGCGAGTTGTTTTTGCCAATAATTTTATTTGCAAATAAGAAATGCGTATAAACAGGGTATATGTTATATCAGAGATTGGGTAGTATTATATGTATAAGTTTTATGTAATTGACAAAAGGTAATGTCTGAAATAGAATATTACCATTTTTCCCAGCAGGCACAGGACCAAGGTGTGGATATCGAAAAGATCACACAACGTACCCCTTGGGGGCCGAGCCGTACAGTACTGTTTATTTAAGAAAACGTACAGTACTGTTTATTTAAGAAAACGTGTCAGCTGTTCGTATATATCATGGGAAAAGCAATTCAAGCATATACTACATATGTATGTACATATGTATTATAACCCTAACCGCGAAAAAACGTAACTAAAATTTTTTTCGAAATAGACTTTGTTATGTAGAACTACATAGATATATGATGTTAAACTTACCTTAACATTTTTTAAATTTTCATCAAAGATGTCTTAAGAAATTGAAAATACAATAAAAAATAAACAAGGATATCAATGGCTGCAAAAGCATTCTTTTTATGTACGCACACATGATACATGATTGTATCATGGTACGCACATTAAAAAAAATTCTTGTATGCATACATACATATGTATGTATGTATATTAGGGCGGGTCGTTTTAAAATTCGCACAAATTACAAGGAAAATCATATTCTAGGGATCAAAATAAGAAACTTTGCCGAAGGAGCCATATCTCTACAAGTATTTTGATGTCCCGACTTTTGACCCAAAGGGTCAAATTTTGAAAAATCTCAATTTCACACATTTAGAGTGTCTCAATCGAGTCAAAATGTATGAACGACCCCCACTAACTTTGGAGGGCCGACCCACCTATGCCAGTGGCACACCCCCTGGAACCACCCCTGGGGGGTTCACCATACAAACATTTCAAAAAAATTCAGTAAAGATCATGCCTAAAATCAGGTACGCATATGTACTATTTAGTTTTAAGGTTCTCATTTTTAGTATATAAGTACAATTTTTTATAATAAAAATTCAGTATTTTAGAACTACTCAACGCGTAAGATACATAGTTTATTATTTAAACAATAATCCTATTACAATGAATCCACCATCCTGTACACCGCAAGATCAAGCCACAACAACTATCGAAAACCCAATGAGTCATATACCCAAGCATGATGTTACTGTTTCTGGTGTGTCTTCTGATTTGAGTGATCTTAATTTACCAACCCATTTGGATATCAAGAGATATTATTTTTACTTGAGCGAACGTGCTAAAACAGACCAAAAAAACTTTTCCTACAAATCATTCACTATTGAAGTACAAAATAAGTTGATTGGAATTTGGGAAAAACTTGGTATGGAAATAATGGCGAAAAATTGTGTATATATTAAATTGAATAGATTGCTTGACAAATATCACGACCAAATCAAGAGCAAAAAGAAAAACCAAAAAATTTCCAGAGTTTCTAAAATCTCTGGAAACAATTTTTCACTTTGGAACATGTAAATGCGATTTGAAGGCAGCTGCATGTGCATGCGGCTTGGTTCCAGAACGCATCAAAGAATTTATGCACGATCAACATAATCAGAGAAGACTACCGATGGCTGCATTTATGATGGAAATTGAAGAGCAAGTAGCAAGGTCTATGTAACTAATGTCAACATACCAACATCCCGAAGATTCAACATACGCACCGCCATCGGTTCAAGAAGATATGGATACAAGCACAAGTTCACAATACACAGAAAGATACGATTCTTTTAACTTTGCCTTGAAATGTGACAGATTTGGTGTGCCTGATAGAGTAGCATCAGCATTAAGAATCGCTCTTTTCCAAGATTTAAAAATGAAAGATAAGCATGGCAAACCTCTCATCATGGATAAATCGAAATTTCGCAGAGAAAAAGGGAAATGCAGACAAGAAGTGCTTCGCAAACGGTTAGATATGTGTTAGCGTTTTCATTCGATGACAGAAAAGATGATACTTTAACGAGACATAAAATTGATGAGAAGTATTATATTTTTATTTTGAGAGAACCAAATTCTGAATTGATTGGTTACGTAAGACTGGAACATGAAACCGCTGAATACAAAACAACCAAATTAAATGATTTTTTCAACCATATATTTTTATCACTGGATGGATTAATTGGCATATGCACTGACGGTGAGCCTACAAACACTGGCCCACACATTGGAATTATACGGCGATTCGAATTGCTGTTAAAAAGACCATTGCATTGGTTCGTTTGCCTTCTACACTTCAAGGAACTTCCGTTTGGGCATTTGTTTGAAGCTTTGGATAAATCAACCAGCACTGGACCAAGATCGGCAAGCGGAAAACTAAGCCGTCAAATCGAAACTTGTGAAACTCTTACGGTAAGTTATTGCTATCACTCATTTACTATAATTGTCAACCGTTTTTAATTATTTTATTATTATATATTTCAGGTGGTGGACGGCTTTCAGAAAATTGAGTGGCAAAATATGCCCCCTGCTCCAGAAAAAATTGAATTTTCCACAGATTCAAAGTACTTATAAGACATGGCTTATGCAATTTCCAGCGGCGTGGTTTCGGTGGATCTGGCTAGCATCAAACCAGGGAAAATTGTACATTCTCGCTGGCCTACCAAGGCCGGTAGATTATTACGATTGTATGCGACAACGGAAAATCCATCCGAAAATTTACGGATTCTGGTAGAATTTATAATTAAATTTTATGTGCCAATGTACTTCAATATCAAGTATTACAGCTCTGTCGTGTATGGTAGTGCATTATTTTTCAAGTTCATTGGTTAGTCACGGTTTCTACAACCTCATTTACGCAGTATTGTCAATAAAGTAATTAAAGATAATTCATATTATGCGCATTCGGAAAATATCTTGCTATCAATGTTGTTTGATGATAGTTAAGAAAAGCGAGACTGTGCTATAAAGAAAATTCTACGCTATCGAACCGATGTTGAAGACCCAACTTAGAGTTTATAAAAACCAGATATAAATTTTAATTGCACAAGTTACACGGAAATGATCTATTTGAATGATATAAATAACGTATTTGAACCACCATTCACGCGAAGCATTCCGTACGATACATTGAAAGAATATTTAAATCAAGATGATCCACCGTTTTTGATCCCAAAATTCCATTACACATACAAGGAACGGAACGACACGTTCAATTGCTAGCTAGCGTTTCCAAACAAGTTATTCCGGGAAATAAAGAGGCTGTTTTGGCGACGACATTAGAGAGCCATGCGAAATTGCCGAGACTTGAAAGCAAAAAAGACTTTAAACAACAATTTTTTTTATTATCTTTTACTAAGTAAAATTCATTTTTTCATTTCATTTTGAATAAACAAATTTCTAAAAAAAAATTAACTCCAAAAATAAAAAAAACATAGCCATTTCGTTGATTTTTTCTTGTAAAGTGCCAAAAATGGTAATTTTTTTAAATTTTTGTATGGGGAGTCCCCCAGGGGTGGTTCCTTCGGCAAAGTTTCTTATTATGATTCCTAGAATACGATTTTCCTTGTACTTTCAGCGATTTTTTTGCCTCTATACAAATCGACCCGCCCTAATTGCAGCTTCAAAAAATTTTGAACGACTCAGATACGTATGTACATACATCTGTACATTGTACACACCAAGTAAGTTAATATTTCCCTTTATTGGGAATATAAAAAAAAACACATTTTTTATTTACACGCACAACGTGCGCTCTTTATTGAAGTCAGAATAAAACTTAAAAACTATTTTACATTTAGATTCTTTTATAATTTATTTTTGCTTAGTCGACTTAATTATAAAGTGGCATGATTACTGATTTCTCAAGAAATGCTAAGATAATAATTTAAAAGAAAAGTCAATGTAAGCAAAGTTATTGCCCTCATTTCTAAATAATAAAATAATATTCTTAAAGAAAAGTTAATGTAAGCAATTGTATTTAATACTCAGGTTGCATTATTTTCAGGTGCAATGAACTTCTTTTTAACTAATTGGCAAATTACAACTTTGCACTTTTTGATTTGATTATTTTATTTGTTTTAAATATGTTTTTAATAAACGCTTACGTTAACTCTTCCCCTCTTAAGTCGATTGTCCTCAATCGATTATTTATCAATTTCGGGGGTTGAAATTTGCAGAAATGGTCCATTTGGGATATGACCCGTGTTTATTTGTGGTTTTGGCAATATGTACCATTTCCGCTTAAATTTTAAAATTATTACAAATGTTATAAAAAAGAGAATTAAAATTGCCACATCTGTACTTAGAGTAATTACATGTGTATTTTTATTCTTACTTGTTAGTATTTTAATGTTATCCTCATGCTCCAGTTGTTTAATGTATAAATTTTCAAGTTTTAAATTAAGCTTTGTATTATTATTTTCTTTTATCTTTGTAATTAGGTTAGGCAAAACAAGTGTATCGTATATCTTAAGGTTAGAATTAATATATGTTTTATTTAGTACATTAATTTTACAATTTTCGAATCTGATAAGAAACGTTAATTTCTGTTTTATTTTTACTTTACTGCAGTCATGAGTTATTATTCCTTCAAAATTTTTAAATATAATCAATCCTTGAATAATTTCTGTAACTGCGGTTTTTTCCGACTTTTCGAGCTCACATTGAGCTTCTCTAAAATCTGGAATATTTGATAAGCATTTATTGTCTAATGCAATTAAATTTTTTTCCAGGTTGTCTTTAATGTTTATTGTATAAATATTATTATTGTTATCGGATAATATTTCTGTTTGGTTTAATATTATTGATTTATTTTGGATATTTGGCAGGGACTCAAATTTTATTTTTGACAAAATATTAGAAGAAAATTGTGGTATTAGTAATGTTAATATGATTCTATTAATTTGAAAAAGTACTACAATTTTTATGCTATTATAACCTTCGAAGTCCGTGATTAAGTCTAATTCCTTTTGTGTCAAAATTTCGCTGGGAATAACGCCCAACTTACAGGAAAATATTACTCGTCCGATGTCCTCGACGTGATTATTCAGAAGTGATATGTCACTGTTAACTCTGTATATGTGTTGGATAATTTGAACTTCGTCTTCGAGTGTTTTAATTCTATTTTGTGTTTGGGATCTAAAATTATTAATGTAACTACTAATGAGAACTTGTTGTTTGTTTATATGTTTCGTGATATTATTAATTTGTTCGCTCATGATATAGTTTACGAGAGTTAAGTTATTAATTGCTCTGTCAGTAACCTGTTCGCTGTCGTGTATTTTTGATATAGTTTCTCGTATTTCTTGTTCGTCATCACTGTCTATCGATCTTGCTATGATCTTTAAGCCTTTTCCTACAATGTTAAAAAGTCCTCTTTTGGATTTAGAATTTATATGAAGGTTATTTATTCGTGTTCTGACTAATAAAAAGTTTTTATTTACTGTACTAATAAGTTGTTTATCTTCAAAAGTTGTGGCATTTAACGTTTCTATGTTTTTGGAGATCAACAATGTCGTCTCCTCATATGCAGTCAAGTTTATAAAGTGCAAAACCTTATCGTAGTAGCTGATCGTCTTCTGTTCGCCTGTTTTTATAGGTATGTAGCCATTATTATTGGTCAGGTCTTGTACGTCCAATTGTTGTGCTTTCGTCATTAGTACCCACATAAAAATTGTAAGTAGGAGTTCCATATTGCCCTAAAAAAAATAGATTTTTAAGATTGCTTAATGTTGCTTTTATGAACCACTCTTTTTGACTTAGTTACTACTGTTGTATTGAAATCTTGTGCCACTATTTCTTTTTTGTATTTCGCCGATAATTTGTTTCCTAGTCTTTTATTTATTCTTACGAAAATTACGTCTCCCTCTGCATAGTTTTTTGGTGGTGTTCTTTTTGTATTATGATATGAAAGATCATTTTCCTGTTTTTCTACGAGTTTTTTAATGGTTTCTTCCCTATCTTTCGCCAGCAGTTCGGGATTTGTGCTAACCCGTCTGCCAAAAAATGCTTCTATGGGTTTTTTTCTTGTGACCGTATGAATCGATTGGTTATACTCGTTTACAGATCTATCCAACAATTCTTGAAATGACCGGTATATTTATTCGGTTTTTAAACAACACATAATTTCTTGTAAGGTTGAATGAAATCTTTCTATTTGACCATTAGAACAGCTAGTATAGGGGGTTTTTCGAAAAATTCTTATTCCAAATTCATTTTCAATCATAAATTTTATGGATTCCGAGCTGAAGGACTTCTCGTTATCCATGACGATGGTCTCGGGCATGAATGTGTAGAGAATATCCCTCAATGGTTGTCTTATGTCTTCGGAAGCTTTGGATTGTATAGGTTTTCCTATAGTATACTTCGAGAATTTATCGATTGCCGTGAGAACCAGATCCTTTCCGACTGAAAATATATCCAAGTGGACTATTTGTCCTGGGAACTGAGGAATTGGCGTGGCTCGGATTTGTGGTTTCATCGGATGCCGATCGTATTTATTTTCTTTGCACACAACGCATTTTTTAATTATATTTTTGATTTTTCTTGTCATTGCGGGAAAAAAGCTATTTTCAAGAACTTGTAATTTATTTTCCCTTGCGTTTCTGTGTGAACGCTTATGTACTTTTAGGATAATTTCTTCTTGCTCTTGTTCGCTTTTAACATCTCTTACCTGTATGTTAGAAAATCTAATTTTATAGTTTCGGAAATGGTCTAGAAATATGTCCTGTATCATTCCTATATTTGATTCGGATGTTTTGATACAATTTATGGTTGATAGGTAGAGGTATTTTTTAAAAATTTGTACTAAATTATCCGTATTAAATTCGGTTTGAGTTATTGTATGCCTTTGATAGGTGGGGAAACCAATTTCGAATTTGTATTCGGATGTAGGACCGTTATTGAGAAAGATTTGGTTTTTGAACGCATTTATGGGGACGTTGACATGATATATTAAATTGTGAGCAGAGCTTTCTGCGCTATTTGTTGCTATAGAGAGTGTGTGGATATCAGTTTCTTGTGGTATTCTTGACAGAGCATCAGCGACAAGGTTAGCTTTACCTGGTTTGTACAGGAGTTCATAGTTGTATTCTTCGAGAATAGCTTTCCAACGTTTCATTTTGCTGTTGTTATTCTTGTTACTCAAAGCATAAATGAGGGGCTGGTGATCAGTGTTTATCTTCACTTTTGCTGATCCGTACAGGAAATTTCGGAATGAATTTAGTGCCCATATTATAGCTAGAAATTCTTTCTCATTGTCAGCGTAGTGCTCTTCTGCCTTATTTAACGTTCTTGAAATGAAAGAAATAGGCTTGTTGTTCTGCGATAGAGCCGCGCCTAATGCAAAGTTGGATGCATCGGTTGTGAGTTCCATTTCTTTGCTAAGTTCGGGGTATTCTAGTACTATGTCTTCGGATATCAAACTATTCTTTATTCTATTAAATGCCTCTTTAGCTGTTGGATTTAAATTTATTGAAACAAGGGAAGATTTTCTTTTTGATATTCTTCCTTCTTCCCTTCTTAAGAGTGATGTCAGGGGCTTGGTTAATTTCGCATAGTCCCTTATAAATCTTCGGTAGTATCCCGATAGGCCTAGGAATGATCGAAGTTCTTTTAGTGTCTTAGGTTCTGGAAAATTTGCTATGGCTTCTACTTTAAGCGGGTTTGTCCTTATTCCTTCCGCATAAATAATATATCCTAAGAACTCGACTTGTTTGTGAAATAATTTGCACTTGTCAAGTTGTACCTTTAAGTTAGCGTCTTTCAAAGTTTTAAAGAACTTTTCGATATTATGCATGTGCTCGTCCTCTGTCTTACTGAAGATAATTATATCATCAATATAGACATAACATATCTATCCGATATGTTCCCGGAGAATGTCATCGAGGGCTCTTTGGAAAATTGACGGCGCATTTTTGAGTCCGAAAGGCAGCCTGGTGAGCTCATATTTGCCGTTACAAACAGAAAAGGCGGTTTTTTCGTAATCAGTTGGTTTCAGTGGTATCTGGTGAAACCCACTCTTAAGATCAAGTACTGTGAAAAATTTGTTTTCGCGAAGCTACGATGTGACAACGTTTATCTCTGGTATGGGATACCGATCCGAAATGGTTGCAGAATTTAGTTTCCTATAGTCTACGACCATTCTATACTGCTTGTTGCCTTCTGAATCAGGTTTCTTACTTACAATCCATACTGGGGAATTGTATGGGGAACGCGAAGGCCTAATAATACCATCTCGTAATAGTTTTTCTATTTGTTTTTCGATTTCGGTTTTTAAGGCGATAGGGTAGGGATAAAACCTAGTATAAATAGGGGAATCAGTGTTTGTACGTATTTCACCCACTACTTTTGTTGTAAACGTGAGCCTTTCGTCGGGTTCTGAAAAAAGTTTGGTGTGTTTTCTCACTAACATATTTAATTTTTCTTCTTGTGTTGGAGTCAAGTGTTCATCTCTTATTTCTATTGAGTTCAGAGGGGCATGAGATGCTTGTTGCTTCATTTTTACTTTAATGCCCTTTCCTATTTGTAGAAAGTTCTCACCTATATGGATAACAGCGTTGAGCTGCTTTAGCGTTTCGTTCCCTTAAATGCCGTGGAATGATTTTAATGATGGCATTATGTAAAATTTAATTTTTTCTTTAAAGTTGAATAAATTAGCGAAAGTGTGTTTCTTAATTTCCACATCTCCTGCAACGGACTTTGCACAAAAAACATGTTTATTTACTAGGGGGTTCCTTACGAACTGTGGTTGGATGTAATTTTTTGTTGATCCTGTGTCGACTAAAATTTTCAGGGTCTTACTGCTCTTCGTCGTGAACTCTATATACGGCAACGAAGAGCTCATCATTCTAAAAAATTAATATCATTAAATTCTAGATATTGGTTGTCGAGCTGTGGTGGCTGTTGCGACGAGTCTAGGTAATCATTCAAAGTTTGATCTTCTTGTTCATCCGAATTTTCGATATTTTCTTCGTATTGTTGGTACTCGGAGTCTATATGGAAATTCCGTGCAATTTTTCTTTGTGGTTGATTAGTCGATGGTGGAGGTCTTTCTCGGTTATAACTTGGCCATGGCCTATTCATATAGTCAATTCTTCTAGTGCGTAAGCTTTCGTATACCTCCATTGGTTCTGGGGCAGGTTGTGGCCTGGGCCCTTGGGGCCTAGGGGGCGGTTGTGGTTGGAAATCATAGCGTCTATCTGGTATAAACCTTTGTTGGGGATTGCTAAATTGGAAATTTTCGCGAGGTGTTTGTGGATTATGGGCAAGCTGAGGAAAGAATTCCATTGGGCGCGAACGAGGAGGAAGTTGTGGGTTGCGAGGGATTTGATATAAATTCTGGTGATTACGTGTTGATTGCATTTGGGAGCTATATCCGCTTCTACGAGGAATACTACTAGGAGCGTATTATGCTCTATATGTTTGATTTTCGAGCTTTAGACAGAGGTGCAGAGCTTGAGGGAGATCCCCCGGCTCTCTCACACCAAGGAGCTTCGGAAGATCGCCATTTAATCCTCGTATAAAAGTATCGAGGGCTTTATCCCTGTAAGTTTGAGTCAGTAAGCATACAGATTCGTTTGACGCATTTAGGCTTCCTAATTTGTTTAATATTAATGACAAATGCTTGTAAACTCTTTGATAAAAATCTTGTACTGAGGACCTACCCTGTATTAACGAAGTCATCTGATATTCGAGAGTGGCTAGGTCTCTCTTGTCAGCATAGTGCAATCATAAGCACCTTATAATGGCTGTCCAGTCAAGGGGAGTATTGTATGACTCTAGTGCTATATCGGCTTCTCCCACTATTTTATTCCTGACAGTATTCAATATACCGTAGTATTTGGGTGTACCTTTTGTGTTCTCATATATTTGCAGAACACGCTCTACGCTTTTCCTCCAAGAGTTGAATTCACCTTGCCCTCCGGAAAATTCGCGTAAGCATTTCACTATGTCGGGAATCTTATCAAGATCTCCCAAATTATTCCTAAGCCGTTCGTCTATTGCCTGGTCATTGACTATGTTCTGTCCTGAGTTAGAGTTAAGGGTTGCTTGTATTATTTGTGGACCCTGTCGTGTAAAAACTTCTGTCGCTATGTTAGAAATTAATGTGTTTAGATCGTCTAAACTGATTTGCGTATTAGGCGCATGGTTACTGCCTTGGGGAAGGACAGCAGGTCGTATTAAATTTTCAGGATTCGACATGTTTGAAAAAATTTCCTATAGGTAAAATCTACACTTTTCTATTTAGTTTCTAATTAATTTAAGAAGCACTTTTCCGAAATTGATTGTACAAGGATTTACTAAATTTTCATATGGATTGTCTCCTCTTTTATTTTTTTTATTTATTATATACTATATTTAGATGTATAACAACTTTTACTTTAAACCTTTTTGCACAATAATATAATTTTAAGGTATTGTTAATGGTAATGAGCAAATAAAATGAAATACATTTAAATATTTATTACAATTTTATATTATATTCTACCTTGATCCTTTCTTGCTCTCTGGATAGCTGGCTTGGCACGTAATGCCGTCCTTTTTGCTGTCTGCTCTGCTACTGGTGGGCCAATCACTATCACTTTCTTTGTTGTAAATTTTTTCTGGCTTTTCTGAACTTTTACTTGTTGATTTTTGTTCCTCCTTTTTTTTATTCAGCTACCACTCACTTTTCACTCGGAATTTTTGTTTTGTGTTTATCTCTACTTCTTTCTTTTTTAAGTTAATTTCAATTTAGTCTTGCTTTTTTTTTATAGACTTCTTTTCTGTATTTATTATTTATTTAACAGTTAACTTATCTGCGCCGGTAAATAAGAATTTATCCGGTTTATAGTTCAACATCTACTGTGGCTCTCAAATTTTACTCTTATGCGCTTGGCACCTTTTTCCAAGCGCTGAAAACACTTTTTTAAGCTTATTTTCAATTTTACTGCTTGTTTATTACTTTTTGTTTTACAGTTAATATGCGATTTTGCATAGTATTTTTTATTTAATTTTGATTTAATTTAATTGTTCATTTATTCACTTTAATTTTTGTTCCACTGTTAATATGCAATTTTTGCGTCTTGTTAATTCTAAATTAATTTTTTCATTTAATTACTTTCTGTTTTAGCAACTGTTGTTTTAATGATAGTAAAGTTTCTGTACATGTATATAGAAAAAGGTTCTTTTTGTATGTTTTTCTTGATTTTTACTGCACTTTTTTCTGAAGGATACGCTTTACTGTAGTTGTTTCGAAGGATACACTTTACTGCACTTGTTTCGAAGGATACACTTTACTGTAGTTGTTTCGAAGGATGCATTTTACTGTAGTTGTTTCGAAGGATGCACTTTAACGTACCGATGATTTGAAATTTGCTCGCGCGCCAGTTAATATTTCCCTTTATTGGGAAAATAAAAAAAACACATTTTTTATTTACACGCTCAACGTGCGCTCTTTATTGAAGTCAGAATAAAACTTAAAAACTATTTTACATTTAGATTCTTTTATAATTTATTTTTGCTTAGTGGACTTAATTATAAAAGTGGCATGATTACTGATTTCTCAAGAAATGCTAAAATAATAATTCTAAAGAAAAGTCAATGTAAGCAAAGTTATTGCCCTCTAAATAATAATATAATATTCTTAAAGAAAAGTTAATGTAAGCAATTGTATTTAATACTTAGGTTGCATTATTTTCAGGTGCAATGAACTTCTTTTTAACTAATTGGCAAATTACAACTTTGCACTTTTTGATTTGATTATTTTAAATATGTTTTTAATAAACGCTTACGTTAACTTGTATGTTGATATACACAAGGTGGACCACAAACCTACATACACACATACCACCATACATTCATAAAAGCATTCATGCATACATCCATACACACATGAAATATCATACACGATTTTCATTATACACAACAAAATGAGAGTCACAACCACAGGGTAACCAGAGATGACACGAGACGGAAGATTTTGCATACTGATTTGTATACACTCATACAATGCTTCGTTTTCGTTTTTTTCTTTGTGCTGTCTTTGTATCCAAATTAAAATTATAAATCACAAAACTAATAAAATATCCATATATTTCTATAATTTACATTAAAAATATTATTAATTAATTAATTTAAGTTGGTTTTCACTCATCGTTTGTATTTTTTACTATATACATCTGCAAAATATCAGAATTTATCAAGTATGTATGTATGTATGTGTGTATGTAAGCAAAAAAATCACCACCATTTGGCAACTTTACAGAATATATGTACGTATGTATATAAATTTAATATACAGAGTATATAAGCACACACTAAATTGTTTTATCACTTTATTTTGGAATTATATGCCGTAAATACTTAATATTATCACATTTTATTAAATTTAAGCGTGCTTTTATGTAGCATTTTCCACTAAAAACTGAACTTTTTTTTGCTTTTCGTTTTGTTTACTTTCATAACAAACACACTAATGTTTTCTCTTTTTCACGAAGCTTACTTATGACAAATAAAATATGATCGAAGTCCAATTTTTTTTGTTTTTGTCATCTCTGTTTACCCTGTGGTCACAACTGCTCACAACAAGTAAACACTCATAAAGCAAATGTTGATTGGTAAAAATTCTTGAAATCTGCTATTATCAACGCATATTTTTAAAAATTTTTTGGGTTGCTAGTTGTTGATTCAAGGAGAAAAATTTTAAATATTTGTCGGCATGTTTGTCAACTCGTCGAAGTTGTGTTTGGTTGGATTGGCATATATTTTATTGTTATAAGACTTTTTTCATTATTGTAGGGTATTGACTAGAGTTGTCAATTATTCGTCAATTATTCAACTTTGTTCGAATAATTCAAATAATTGTTTTTGTTCGTTCGATCAAACGATTAAAGCTAAAATTTATTCGATTAATCGATGAGAACAACGAATTAAAAAATGCTTAAAAATAATTTATTGAAAAAAATAAATGTTTGTCACTAACACAAAAATGCATAAGTATATAATCAAAATAAATTAAAATAGTTAATATTTTTATCAATTCTTATTTACTTGTTGCGGGTTAGCAATATCTAAATATATATTTCGTTGGTAGCCATACCAACTCATCAGTAGATGTTTTTTTTTTATTTGAATATGTAGATGTTAGGAAAGATGTTATAATTTTTCATTAAGTAATAATGCGTCGTAAAAGATGTTTCTTTATTAGAGAGTTTTACCAGATCCAAGAAAACTTAAATACATCAATTTGTAAATTCTGTACATTGTGCATGCTGTGCCTGCAACACAGGTTTCGGTGGAAAGATCTTTTTCCGCATTGCGCTTAATATTGACCGACTAACGATGTAATCTGTCAGATGAAAAAATGCAAAAAATTATGTTCATCAAACTAAATATTTAATGTATTTTGAAATACTCACTATTGGTGTTCCCTTTTTGTTATAGATTTTTACAATAATTTTAAAGTTAACAAGTGTGATTTCTTTTTAAATAGAGCAGTGAATTAAAAAATTATTTTTTCTATGTTTAGATTCAATTTAAACCTCTTAACTACAATAAAACATCATTTATAAAACAATTTGTGACTAAACTTTATTTATAAAATGAGTTATAACGATTATGCTATTTCTTATTCATAACTATTAAAAATAATTAGTAATATACATACATATTTATCGAATAGTAGTAGTTATGCTTGAGAAATATTTTTATTTGATACCCATAATAGTTATCATAAATTTTTTTAAATAAAAATTGGAAATAATAATTATTCTTAATATATAAAATAACTATTTATTCGTAATAATTATTTGCAATTTTTATATACACTCAATTTTGGTATCCAATGATGTACATATGTATGTATGTATGTACTTTATTCAGTTTTAACTCCCGCAGTGTACAGACGCCTTTTCATGAAACTGAAATTTTAGTTTTCGTGTCGTCGTCAAAGGGAAAACTTAATACATATAGTTCTTCCATTGCTGTTTTTTGTTATTTTTATTTTTCAGAGTTGCCAGTATAATTAGCCAAGCCGAGATTTAGGAAACGCATAAAAACTAAAATTTATTTTTAAATTGTTTTTAACATTTTTAAATTTTAACTAGAAAAATTGTGTTTGTATTATATGCTTCAAATGAATGTATTTTAATTATTTCTTTAAACGCTTAAAACAAGTAGCTTTTGTAACTGCTTTTTAAAACAATCCTGAAATTTTGCATGATTATTTTTGCCTGGTAACACACCTTTGGTTATTATCATTTGTTTCAGAAAGTATATTGAAAGTGTAAAAAAATTACTTGCATGAAATTTTTGTTGAAAGCAGAGCTGAAAGTTGATTGAAAGTGACAAATAGATGAATATATTTGCGAGGAATTGTGAGCTTATTGCTCACATGAAATTACTTTCATGTGTAAACGCTATGTTAAAATTTATCAAAAATTTAAAGTTACAAAAAAAAAACATTTATTAAACAGTTATTATACTGGTTTTATTTTATTTTTAAATTGCGTGTAATATACATACATAAATATTTGCATACACAAACTCATATACATAAGTGAACAAAAAAAGAGAACTCTAAATGAGTTCATCTTCTGCCAACAACAACAACAATAAATCTACAGCAGCAGAAATGTTTATTTAACTTTGGTTGCTGATGACGACAATAAAAAAAAACAAATTAAACACAAACCTGGGGGGTTATTATGTACATATTTCGAATCGGAAAATTTACGAATTGGTAGAAATGGGATTACATAAAACGATTTTCGAAAATTTATTTCCGAACGTTCGTAAATTATGGGAATTTTTTAATCCCTTTCGGAAAGCAAGAAATTCCCCTTCGAAGGTGCAATTATGTAGTACGAAAGCAAATGTCAAAAGTGTTATTAACGTACATATTTCTTTCGAATGCCATTTTGATTGCGGAAATCTTATAGTTATTGTTTTTAAGTACTTAAAAAAATCAAAAATACACATGGTGCTTCTAACTGTCTATTTCACAATGTTGAAAGAATTTTTTAATATTTTTTATTCGTATAATTTCATTTGAAGCAATTTTTTTTATTAAATGTATCTAATTGTACGAATGAAAAAAAAAATCAAAATTCTTTCGTCATCGTGAAATTGGTAGAAGTCATTATTAATGGAATTAAATTGGAATTAAAAGAAATAAATTATTAGTTTATTTCTTGGGTAAGGTTTCTTCGATAAATGTGAACGTAGCTTCATTTACATATGTACATATTTACTACTTTTAAAAAATGTAATACACACGAATTTTCACTGAGATTCATAATGATCCATGTATATTTTATAAATATCCTTTAATATCTAGTTATAATAGCATAAAAATTGTAGAACTTTTTCAAAATAATGGAATGATATTAACATTACTGATACCTACGGCGACCATCCGTCCTTTTTTAAAAAGGACAGTCTTCTTTTTTGACACAACGTCCTTTTAAATTTAAACAATATAAATTGTCCTATTTTAATTGAATTGTCCTTTTTTGTCCTTTCTGTTTGATGGCTAATGTTCTTCTTTAGTTTCAAAAATTAAAAGTTTTATTTTCTCAAAATACCGAAATTTTAAACTCAATACAATATAAATATATTATCACCCAAGACAGGAATTGCCTGGCAACACTGAAAAGTGTATGTTCAATGTGTCAAATTTTCTGCCGGCTTTCAAATGGACTGTGCAGAATTTAAATAGTTTTTAGAAATAACATTGATATAATAGAAATATACATTCTTCAGAAAAATATCAATAATATATAATCCTTAAACTATTGTTTTTAGTTATTTTTATTTATTGAATTTTGTTATTTTTGTATTATTTGCTAAATTTTATTTCTTTGTTAATTTTTATTAATTAATTAATTTTTTGTTTTAACGACGTATGAACTTCTAGGCATATTTACTGCCTGGTCCACGATGTCGACCGCTATCGCTCGCTTGCTTTTGTGACGACAAACAGCTGATTTGCGCCCCTCTAAGAGTTTTCAGCACGACAAGTCGACCGACAATCAAAGCGAGCGATAACGTAAGCATTCTTGTACATATTTGCGCCCCACTAAGAAATATTGTACGACAACAACTGTAACAATCAGTCACTTGCTTTTTGGTTGTCGACTGAGAAATTAATTTGACAAAATATATAAAAAATTGGTTATTTTATAAATAATTTTAGAAATTTCATGATGGAAAATTTATATGTAGGTATTCATGTGTATAAATATGTATTTTGATAAAAATATTCTTGTACAGCTAATAATTAGTTATTACCAACAACATTTTTCAGCCATAAAAAGGCAAATCTGAAGCAGATGCAGGTTGTAGTTGAATTTGTAATATATACACAATAGCCATATTCACAATCTTGTGCAAATGGTCTTGCATCATTGCATTTGCAAAATGGTGTAGGATATTTTTACTCTACACTAACAAAATACAGAGAAATGCACACGCTATATCTTTGCAAATAAGCAACACCAAAAACCAATAGCATATATTTACTCTACTTATGCAACACTTAATTGCAAAACGACAGCTGACACGCAGTGAGCTAAGCCGATTATGCTTATTCAAATATTAATAATTTTATTCAAAATTATAAAACAAAAATATTTCAATCATAAGGAAATTAACCAGACAAACAAAAATTAATGAAATAAAAAAAAATGCATAGCTTAATTATTGAAATAAAAAATTTTAATAACAAAAAGCAAAAATTAGCAAAACGCAAAACATCTCAAATCAAATTATTCAATTATTTAAATTTACATATTATTTAAAATCCTGACTAACTGACAAATTAATCCTTATTTTTGTAATAACAATTAGAATTATTTGAATGTTTTGATACTTGAGTAATTTCTGATACGTATTTTTAGGCCAAAACTTCAGTGGAAAAAATTTTTTTTATTTATCAGTCAGCTGTGAATTTTGTGTTTTGCATCAAGCATTGCAACCTAACCCAAAGATATCATTCACAATCGATAGAATAAATGTGCAATTGCATAAATTTGCAATATCAAATGCACAAGATTGTGAATACGGCTAATATCAAAAAATTATTTTGCTATAAGTTATTTTTCACAAAATTGATTTATTGAAAACATATCGTCGTGCCAAAGTTATCTTCACGTATATCACAAAATACCAAATAATTAGATAAGACCGCTTCCTGTAGTAAATTTTATAGATCTATCGATCTGTGCAATCCCCAGGTCTCTATCTCTTATGGTTTTTGAGATATTAAAAAAGCTTTTTATTGTATATCCACTATTAATAACATTTTAATGTGTTATATAAACGTATGCAACATTATTATGGATATACTATAAAAAGTATATGAAGTTCTGTTGGAAAAAAAAACTTGGGTTATCTCCACGTACATATGTTCATAGAAATAATTAAAAAGTTATCTTCACGTATGTTTGTGAGAAAAAAAAGTTATATATAAACCATTATTGTAATATACATATCCTTTTCGTTCTATATCGCAAAAATTTTTTGTATTAATCTTTAATGGTAATTTTGGGTTTATATAAATGAAAACTAGATTCCTAGGGTATTTCTTCCTTTCACTTTGAGCCCTTCGCCTTTTTACTAATTTCCTTGTATCAAATTTAGCATAAAAAATACTGAATAAAGCAGGTTATTGTAATTGCATACAAGAAATGTGTTTCTCTCACGTGATGTCTGTGGTAATGCGAATGCACGCACGTAACGTGAGTCGCAGATGTTTATTTTTTTTGAACCGCTAACGATCATGTACATACGTGAGTAAAAAGTTGCGCGCGAGCCAACCAATAGTGTTTACTAATTGTAACAAATTTCACGTATGTACCATAAAGTAAAAAATATTTCCCAAAATGTGGCATATACAATAAAATGACAAATATTTTTTGGATGTAAAAATAGCAATAACATACAAATTTTTTTCAATGACTTCAGATATTTTTACATAAATCGATAAAAAACTTCAAACATAATATCTGACAAAAATATTGGACTACTTTTTTCACGTAAATTTTTTTGTATATCATTATGAAACTTTGGACTCAATTTCCCAAAAAAAAAATTTGGAGATACGTGAAGATAACTTTGGCACGACGATATGTTTTGTGTTTACATTTGAAGCAAGGCATATTCAAGAGGTGAGCTGACTAGCACAGCTGACTCAGATAGCTTTAGATCAAATTTGCATACTAACTGATACAGTTTTACAGCATACACAAATAATTGTTACAGTTTGTAAAGCATTTTTAAGAAATTGCTAAATTTATTTGATTGTTTCAATAAAAAAGCGAGTATTTTATACCAACAAATTACTAGTTGTTTTTTGTTTGTTGTACTTGTTATCGAAGTGTGCATACTAGTGATGTTACGAATATCAATTTTTAGTATTCGCGAATACGAATACGAATATTTAAAACAGTATTCGCCGAATACGAATACGAATATTTCTTTTGAGGTTTATATTTCAAATTTAATTGGAAAAAATCACTGCCTTTGCGTTAGTAACTATAAATGAAAAAAAAAAATTTAGTGATTTAACATTATTATTGCATTAAGATGACGAATTTGAAAACCTCTACAGAACATTTTTTAATTATTTTACTTACATACTTTCAGATTTCGTTTTTCTTACTCTGCGTGAAATACAATGGGTTTTTTAATAAAAATTAATATATTTTTTTACATTTTATGTACTTTTTTTAAACTTTTGTATGATTTTTTTTTGGAAAATGTATGGGAAAATTATTATAAAAATATTCGCTTGAATTTGGCGAATACGAATACGAATATCTTAAAACAGACGAATAGTCGAATACGAATACGAGTATTCGTAACATCACTAGTGCATACCTGGTAGTTGTGCCACGTTCAAATGGACGTATTTATGGCTCAACTAACATGGAATATTTGATGTGGCAATATAGTCATTTGACAATGATTACGTTAAACTCGTAAAGCCAGACGACCGACAAGTCGATATTTAATGGGGCGCTTAAGCTATCGATAGTGAGTGACTTGCTGTCGCTCGCTTAAGTTGTCGATCGACATCGTAGACCAGGCAGTTAATTTATAATAAACTGGTGTCTTACTTCAGAAAGTTGAGTTTATTACAATTATCAAATTGTGATTAGTAAAAGAAATATTTTATAAAAAGTATAAATCCCTGATGACTCGCAAGGTTGACCGAAATATCGGAAATAAAATTTATATAAAATACATAACAATTATACATGTTTTAATTAATTTGTTATATATGTATGTACATATGACCTTAAGCCAAATTAAATTACCGTACAAGTGATCAACACAGGTCAACAATTACATATTCTGAACATTGTTTGGAATTTTTAATAGCGGCATATTCTATGAAAAAAATATTTTGCATATGTGTGTTTTTGCATTTTTGTGTGGATGGCTAGTTTTAATTAACAAGAAATAGTTGATGAACAATATATTACAGAGAATTTATTTTCATTTTGTGTGCTCAAAAAATGTTTCAACTCTCGTAGTGAACAGACGCGTTTTTTATAATCGTCGCAACAGAATATAAAAAAAAAAAATTTTCAAGTCACAAAAAATATAAAAAAACAACACATTTATTGAACTGGTTTTATTTTATTTTTTGCTTGTGTGCAATATACATAAATATTTGCATACACAAACTAATATACTTAAGTGAAAATAAAAAAAGAGAACTCTGTTGAGTTCATCTTCTGAAAAAAACAACAATAATCCTACAAGCAGTAGGAATGTACAATATACTTATAACTTTAGTTGCTGATGACGACAATAAAAAAAATGAATTAAACAAAAACCTGAATTTAACAGAAAACACAAATACTCGTGCGAGATCATTATCTTTGAACATGTTAAATAGTGATCAAGAAGCAACAACAATTGCACCCATCAGCAAACTTGTCAGCTTAGCTGTACAAACAAACAAACAAACAAACAATAAGTAACAAGGTGACCAACGTGCACAAAATGATAGATGCGGTGAGTACAATAAATGATAATAAAATTCAAACAGGAATGGACAGATACATAACCGTGTTAAAAAGGGGAAGAAGTCCAAAATCAGCTCAAATAGCTGCAACAGCGAAAGTTCCCAGAGATGGAAAAAACAAAATAAAAAATTCCGAAAATCGTTTCGCGATTTTATCTGAACAAGACAATGAAGACACAACTACAACAAGGTCAAGTAAACCTCCACCGATATATTTAAGAGAGCAAAACTCTAGTTATTTGGTAAAAAGCCTTATCTCCTTAATTGGAGAAAATGAGTTCTATGTAACTCCAATTAAGCGCGGAAATATTAACGAAACAAAAATCCAGAAAACAAAAATTTTTATACGTACCAATTAAAGAGTGCTAAAGGTCTAACAGAAGAGGTTAAGTCTGGCCTTGAAAATAATGGCTTCAAAGTTAAAAATGTTTCTAACATCAAAAATAGGGAAAAAATCCCCCAACCTATTTTTAGAGTCGAGCTACAGCCAGGTGACTTGAAAATTAAAAAAAATGAATCGCACCCAATCTATAATCTAAAGTACTTGTTACACAGAAGAGTTACAGTTGAGATGCCACATGAAAAAAATGGACCTATCCAATGCATGAACTGTCAAGAATTTGGCCATACCAAAACTTATTGCAAGTTGCATACCGTTTGCGTTGTATGTTGTGAGTTGCACAGTACCGCTAACTATGACAAAATAAAAGGTGATACCATGGAAAAAAAATGCGGCAATTTCAGTGAAAACCACACTGCTAACTATAGAGGCTGCGCACTTTACTCTTTTTTTAAAAATTCGTTGAACAGAAAAACAAATGCTACTCCCGATCAGCCCAACACCCATTTAAAGTACCCTCAGTTACCTCAACCGTCGTCTTGCCATAATCAATACTCAAATGTTATAAATTCTAACACGACTCTTACTCAACAAAAACCTAATAGTCAATTTTTATACGCTAATATTTTAAAGAGTAACTAGACTCCGGCGCAAAAAACTGCACCAGCAAATGAAGAATCAGGGCATAATTTTAGTCGTATTGAAGCCTCGATAGAGATCCTAATACAAACAGTAAATACATTTAATCCCAACATGTCCTGTATGATGCAGGAAATGTTGAAAATGCAGTCTACCCTGTTGCAGGCTGTATTGAAAAAACCATGAACTTAAGAATCTGTTTTTGGAACGCAAACGGCATCTGCCAACATAAGAATGAAATAGAACATTTTCTTCTGGATAAACAAATCAATGTTATGCTTATCTCAGAAACTCATTTGACGTTTCGAAGCTATTTTAAAATTAGTGGATATAATTTCTACGATACTAAGGATCCTCGAGGTAGAGCTTGTGGTGGCTCTGGAATCCTAATAAAACACTACCTGCTAAATGACCTTCGTGAAGAATATCTTCAAGCAACAAATATCTGTATTGAATATTTTCATCAAAAGCTTGTGATATCATCTGTTTATTCTCCTCCCAGGTTTTCAATTTCAGAGAGTCAATATACCGCATTTTATACAACACTGGGGTCCCGTTTTCTAGCAGCTGGCGACTACAATGCTAAACACACTTTTTGGGGTTCACGTTTAATCAGTCCTAAGGGTCGTGTTTTGTTTGACACAATTTCAAAAATGGGTTTGAATGTAGTTTCAAGTGGTCAGCCAACATATTGGCCAACGGATCGACAAAAAATTCCTGATGTTATCGACTTTGGAATCTCGAAAGGTGTGCCCAGCGAAATGATGGAAGTAGAAGCATCTTTGGATTTGTCTTCAGATCACTCGCCTACTATTATCACTATTTATGCACACAGAACTGCAAGACCAACATCTGATTTACCGCTGACATCTGCACGTATTAACTGGCTGAAATACAAAAAATATTTGAGTACTCATTGCACGGAAAATATGTTATTGAGAACACCTACTGACATAGAAAATTCTATAAGGTTGTTTGAAGCACATGCTAAAGATGCTGCTCTTAATGCTTCTTTAATTCAACCAAATCAACAAGCGAGATTTAACAATATTTTTTGTGCAGATATAGAAAGGCTATTGACTGAAAAACGGAGAGCTCGACGAGAATGGCAACGATACAAATCGCATCAGCTTAAATTAAGGCTTAAGGAGTGTACCAAGCAGCTTAGAAAAGTTTTGCAAACACAAAAAACAGCTTCGATGCAAAAATTTCTGCAAGAACTCGATGCAACACCATCAACAGATTATTCGCTGTGGCGTGCAGCCAGAGGACTTAAAAGGCCGGTGATATTTTAACCTCCATTACGAGCTTCAAATGGTGACTGGGCAAGAACTGATGCTGAAAAAGGTGCTCTTTTTGTTAAACACTTATGGTGTTTTCTTTTCTACAAAAAAATGCTACATCTCCATGCAAAAAATGTACTTTGATGTTCGTTTCTTAAAAATGTTTTGCTCTCTAAAAGGGCAGTGTGTTGGATTCTAAAACAATTGCCCTCACTAAGGGTGGAAGGCATTGCACTTTTTGCCCCGTAAAAATCGACAGTGTTGATAGTGCCCTGTCAGCTGTTGAAAAGAGAGCGTTCCACTTTTTCATAAGTTGTGTTCAGTTCTAGTGAAATAATAAGCTGCATTATTACAAGGTTGGCAAGACATTTTATATATGTACCTGTCAATAAGGTGCCATTTTGTGTGTAGAAAATAAAACACCATTAGAAGAGGTAATTACTCTAAATATTTCTGCTGATATTATTGAACTGCCACCAGTCGTCGCTTTACCAGAAATTCCGCTAAGATTTAATATTGTGGAGATTGAAAAGGCTATTACAAGTCTAAACTCAAAAAAAGCCCCTGGTATTGATAAAATAAGCAACAAAATGCTGCAGGAATTGCCTTTCATTGCAAAACGAATAATACTATTCATCTTTAATAGTATTTTACGACTGCAATACTATCCGGCAGAATGGAAGGTTTCAATGATTACTATGATACCAAAGCCCGGTAAGGATCATACAAAGGTTGAATCCTATCGGCCTATCAGTTTATTGTCCAATATGTCGAAACTTTTTGAAAAACTGTACATGAGCAAGCTGACTCCTATAGTAACTAGCAGTGCATGTATTCCAGATCATCAATTCGGTTTTCGCAGTCCAGCATAACACTATTGAACAAACTCACAGACTTGTGAATGTTATAAGAGAAACTTTTGAAAAAAAACAATATTGTTCAGCGCTTTTTATTGATGTCGCACAGGCCTTTGATAAAGGCCACAAATTAACACAAAATCTACCAGCAAACATCGTCAGGCTCTTAAAAAGCTATTTAGAGGAACGAAAATTTGCAGTTAAGGAAGGCAATTTTTCAAGCCCCCCGCACTCGATTGAAGCCGGAGTCCCTCAAGGCAGTATCTTCGGTCCTTTACTTTATTTAATATATGCCTCTGACTTACCGTTAAGCAGTATCATTCACACGTCAACATTTGCTGATGATACAGCTTTTCTAAGCGTTCATGAAAATCCTGTAGAAGCTTCCCGGAATCTACAAGGGTACATCTCAAAATTGGAAACATGGCTAAAACAATGGCGGATAAAAGTGAATGAGCAGAAATGTGTACACGTTACTTTTACTTTACGCAGGGAAACATGCCCGCCTATACAAATCAACACCAAGACTATACCGCAACACACTGTAGTAAAATATCTAGGCGCTCATCTTGTTCGTCGTTTAACATGGAAATCGCATATAGACGCAAAGTTGACACAAATGAAATTAAAAGCAGCCCAAATGAATTGGATTATTGGAAGAAATTCTACATTGAGTCTTGACTGTAAACTTTTGTTATACAACGCGATCCTGAAACCAATATGGTCCTTTGGAATCCAGTTATGGGGCACTGCCTCAGCATCAAGTGTAGAAAAAATTCAAAGGCGACAAAACAAAATTCTACGTACAATTACTGCAGCCCCCTGGTATATCCGAAATCAGTGAATTCACAAAGATCTTGATGTTCCGTTGGTGAAGACAGTATTTTCAAAACACGCAAAAAAATATATAATAAAACTTGAGTTGCACCCAAATCCACTTGCGCGCAACATTCTAAATTATAGAGGCCACACCCGGTTGAGAAGGAGTGATACTCTTTCTCTCAGCCGTACACGAGATAAGTAAAACATTAAAAATCAACAGTTGGAACTAAAAATTTTGTTTAGCACTGGCTAAACATATATTAAAGTATTTTTAGATTTAAGATTTGAAAAACTTATTGATGTTTCAATTTATAATTGAAGATTCAATAAATAAAAAAAAAAAAATTGTGTGCTAGTAAAAAATTTTACTAGTTGTCAAGTACAAATTTTTTTTTAGAAAACTGCAAATTTATTTGTTATCAGGTAAATATTTTTATAGTTTTCACATAAAATTATGGAATATGGGGGGAATTTTTAGTAAATATATTAGTTTTTTAAACCCTGGTATTAACTCGAAATTTTTAATATATCACTTTTTGTAAGAAATCCAAGAAACAACATCAAAATCTATCTACTGTAAAAATTTCAACGCATTCCGATAACTCTTTCATCTCTAAAACTACTCTTATATCACAAAAAGGTATAATTTGGAGTTGATACAAAAGTTAAAATAGAAATGCATTGTATATTTTCATAAAAAATGTGTTATTTTCAATTTTTTTTTAATTTAATTTATTATCTTTAGGAGGATTACCTCCATTTATTGGATTTTTTCCAGCATTTATTCAAGTTAAAAATAATCAAATTCACCTGTGTTCTGTATTTCACTACAAAATGAAAGTGAAAACATTTTGAATTTCACATTTACAATTGTTCTAGAAAAGTAATGAAATTTTGCTTTTTCAACAATTCAAAAAAAATTTTAAAATAATGTGGGAACAAATCTATGTAGTTTGGCTGCATTGTTAAATAAAATATACTATCCGATGGAGAATCAAAATATAAGAAAAAAAAAATTAAATTAAAAATTTCTCGGCTATGCTTAGTTTCCGAGTTATGGGCGTCTAGAGTTCCAGTACAAAATTGTGAATATATTCTGTATGTTTCATATAACGTGGTCAATATTGGTATAATTTAAAAGATTTTGAGAAGATGGTTAATGATTTGCTAAACTTTTTATTTAATTCACTAACCAAGTGGAACAGCAGTTTCGATGAGTAAAGATTTTCTACCATTAAGCCATTGTTTTGTTCTGTCCAATATAAAGTTCAGATGACAAAAATTTGGGTTGTATCTTAATGATTTGCAAGAAAAAACAAATTAGCAATCTTGCCCAGAAATTTTTTGGCATTGGAGAAAATTAAGCCTATCGCGAAAATTAAAAAAAAATTGCAAGCCCCTAATATTCAATGCAAGCCCTAAAATGAGATGGAATTGTACCTATCAAGAACTTGGTCTTTATTTTGATCTCAGTACTTTTTACGGACGAAATTTTTTGGATAGGAACTTGGCCTTATTTTCACATTTATGTTTTTGTGCAGATTAAACCAACAGATGCAATTTGAGTTCATGGATTTCATATCATTTTATGTAATATGTAGGTATGTGGTTTTTTTTTTGTGTCTAAGAAAAACAAAAAAAACTTTTTAAATCAAGTGCATGTGCCTTTCAACATTACAAATATGATTATCAGCAACTATTTCCTCATCATTAAAGTTTTTAAAATTGTCATTGGCTTCATCGTCATCTTCGTATGCAACGAGAACCACTAACAATGTCATCATCAGCTGAATGTTGGCACTCCACTCAAGTGAACCAACATTAGTTTAGTGTTTATACTCGTATATCAGTGATGGAAAATTCAGTACTTTTGTACTAATTTCAGTACTTTTTCACAACAATAATAAAACCCCCATGTCATATTTTGTACTAGTTTTTTGTTTTGCTTTGTTCCCTGTTTAGAAATTTGTGTTATTTTTACAATCTTTGGTGTTTTTCACACTGGATTGATTATGCTTAAGAGATTAACATAGCGTTTACACATGAAAGTAGTTTCATGAAAGTCGCAATACACTCACAATTCTGCACTTACACATTCATATATTTTAACTTTCAGTCAAGTTTGAGCTCTACTTTCAACGAAAATTTCAAGAAAATGATTTTTTGACACTTCCAATATACTTTTTGAAAACATATATTAAAACCAAAGGTGAGATGCTAGGTAAAAATATCAAGCAAAATTTCAGGATTGTTTTAAAAAGTAATTACGAAAGCTACTTGTTTAAAGCGTTTACACAAATAATTTTAATATATTCTTTTCAAGCATATATTTGGAATTATCACAATTTTTCTAATTATAATACATATATACATAAGTTTTAAAAAAATTATAAAAATAAATTTTAGTTCTTATGCGTATCATAAAACTCAGCTTGGGTAATTATACTGGCAACTCTGAAAAATTAAAATATCAAAAAACATCAATGGAAGAAAAAATTAAGTTTCTCTTTGACGACATTTTTAAACTAAAACTTCCGCTTCATGAAAACTTTCAAGAAATTTTCATGAAATTCTGTTATTTGTTTTGAATTTTTCATTGATAATACATATAGGGAACTTTCATGAAATTGATTTCATGTGTAAACGTAGCGTAAGAGAGCTTTTTTCGTTGGCACAATTTTTCATCCAGGTTCATACCCGCACAAGCAGCACAAAACTAATACATACACACTTACGAATACACAGGCACGGTTGCCAGATTTGACGATCTATCGTCATTTTGACGATTACAGATGCCAAAAAAGGCAGTTTGACGACGTGACAATTTGTGTCTTAAATTTGACGATTTTTAAACAATTATAAGTTGGCAGCGTTCCGCAAAACATTGACACTACTTTGTACTTTTTCAAGAACTTGGCAGCTTTTGCCGAAATATGTAAGAAAAGTAAGGAGTAAAAGAGATAGTTTTGTCATATTTAGATGTTTTGGAGTTGAGATAATTTTAGTATATTAGGCTGGTTAAACCTGTTGATGTTCATAATATATCAACTGTTATTTACATATGTACATACATTTGTGTCAATATATTAAAGGACGCCAAAAACTTGAAGTTGAATAAGTGGGATTGTTCCTATGTACATATGTATGTATGTTAAAATATATGAAAATGGAAAGTGTGAGATCATTAAAAATTGTAAAAAGTTTTACGTAGAACTGTGTGACCAAGTTTTATTGAGGTTTGACTTTGAAGACAATACAAATGTGTTGCAACATGAATAATACTATCATCATTTTTAATTTAAACGCAAATTTTATTACTAATGTCTCTAAAAATTTAAACTTGCAAATATTTTTTGGATATGGTATGTAGGTATTGTATTGAAAAATACACAAAACACCTGATTATACCTTGTTTCAACAGTTGATCTCTTTATTGATAAGAATTTACTTTATTTTATATAAAAACCTTTGAACTTTATTTGTTATGTTATGTTTTGTTAAATAAAATAAATATTTTGTTTGAAAAAACTTTGTTTTTATATTCGACGATTTATTGACGACTTCGGAAAATTGTTTTGACGATTTTGACGACTTTACACTAAAAAATTTGACTAATGTGGACCCATTTCATCTGGCAACTATGTATACAGGTTCTGTGTTTTCTTTTTTTACAGACCGTATTCAGTCATTAAGGCTGGAACAGAATAAAGTAGTTGCAGTAGTAGCTGAAGGTAACGACGTAACTAGTAACACAGCAAGAAAATATACGAACAGAACATTGAAGCTTTCTGCATGGTTACCAACTAACATTTTAAAAAACTTGAAAAATTATGTAAGAATAATATATGTATGTATTTTTAACCAAGATATGTATTAAATAGTATAATAAATGCATTTCCACCACATACACTGAAAGGAAAATCATTCATTCAAACAATGAAACGGTTTCATTGAATTTTCTGCATTATATTAATGAAACTTTTCATTAATTCAATGGGCAACTACATTGCATACATGTAATCTTTTAATCTCTGCTCTTTATAAGTTCTTCATAGTTCATTGTATTAATGAAAATTGTTTCATTGTTTTAACGAATTCATTTAGTTCATAACTGCTTTATATTTCTTATTGTTCTATCTCTTTTAATTTAAAGTAGTATAGCCGTCATAAATGCAATGAAAGTATTTCATTTATACAATGTAATATTCTTCATTGTGTAAAACACGTATAGGTACGTCTGCACCCCACCATACTCTCTTCTTTTTAATCGTCTCATGATGTTCTGCACTTCTTTCCCCACGCTATTCGTTTCTTTTGATTGTATGCTTATAGTATGTTGTTATTTGTTGCTGAGACTAACTAACTGTAAAATAATAAGAAAAAAAATAAAAAAAACAAATCAACCACTTTTTGGCAATTTAATTTAATCGTCAAGCATCAAGTGTCAGTTGTGAATATTATATGGTTGTGTCCGTTTCATATTCTGTGCCAGTTTTTTATTTCTTTTTACAGCAGAAAAGTGTTTAAGAAAACTTACATTTATAGTGCATACATGTGTACATACTTAAAAAAAGTGAACTAAATAAAAAACACTAACATTAAAATTGATTGGAAACTAAATAGTTAAAACAAAAATAAAGCAAAAGGTAAGTACATAATGAAGTGCTTTTTGTGCAACTCACAGTTTTCAACAAATGAAAACTATTTTAAGCACTTAAAAAGTTATCATTTCTTAAAACATGATGACACATATACATAGATGCTGTGGAGTAGTTTATAGAAACGGTTCAGATTTTAAACGACATGTCCGGGCAAAACACGCAACAAGCTCAACAAATAATTTTGGAAGTGGCCCTCCTGTTGTCTTTGAAGCAACAACATCAAATGTTACTAACACTGTTTTTGCAGAGGAACAAAATAATGTTGACCCTGCGAATTGCGCTAGCCCGGACTACGTCGATGAAAATATAAATGCTATATTCAAGAACTTCCTGAAGTTTCAAACTGAATTATATGCCAATTTTAATATCTGCAGAAGTGACGTAGAAAACATTAACAAAATGTTAATTGAATTAATAATAGATCCACTTTTGCATCTTATACGTGTCGCCTGTAAAAAGAAAGACTTCGATTTTTATTTAGAAATTTGCATTTTTACAGAAAAGTGCGCGAAAATTTTTACATCATTAAAAACGGAATACCTGGCTAAAAAAAAGCTAATGGAGCAAAAGTTATCTGAAGAGCTTGTTGAGGAGGTAGTTTCCCCACAAGAAAGATGAGTTGAATTTTTCACTGCAGAATTTTGCTTTCAAACTTTAAAGCACGACAGTCTCTCTGCCGAAGACTTTAAAGCCACATAGGGTGCTTGCGCAAAATATCGTGAAACATTAATCCAATGGCAAGAATATGTTGGTCCGCTTGCTCCACAATTGGTAGGTATAAAATGTTATGTTATGTTATTATTTTTTTTTTTTTTTTCATTATAAATTTTTGTAGATTGATTTGGACTTCAAATTCATTCAAAATAGTGTAACCATTAATGAATTTGATGAAAAGTTCTTGAAGTTGTACAATTATTTGAAAAATTGGAATAAAATTACCGACAAACAGATTAATGATATCATAAAAAGATTAGATATAGCTCAAATGGATGAAGGTAAGATTCTTTTCTCCTTTTGCTTTGACTAAATACAGATAATTATGTATGTATTTTATTCTTTACTTTTGTAGACAAAAATAGCTTCTTTTTAAAAGTATTGTGGTGCCTGCACTATGCCCAACTAAAAAATTCCCTCCGAAAGACATACATAAATGGCAGAAAGCTGTTTGGGAAGTTATCAGTAAAAAACTCTCAGGAAACGTTCATTTACTTAGCAGAAACAGCACAAGCATTTCAGGTACATATTGATTTCCTTCATGCAAAAGGAGAACCCATACAACCTTTTATTATGGGTATTGGGGAAAGTAAAACTTTTAAAGTTTCGAAATATTATATTTATTTAGACTCGCGAATTTAACGATTTTTGTAATCACTAGATATTTGTTTCAAGTCATACCACATTTTTAACGTGGAGTATCCACCTGCTTCACCACTGTTCTTTTTAGAAATATTTTTGTATGAAATTAATAAAACAAACATTAAAAATAGCAAAGTTTCCCTACTCGTAAATGAATTAAATAACCTTTAAATTTAAAACACATGCATATTTGCCTCAATAACATTATCACAATCATTTTGATTTTGTCTTCTTTAAATAACGCGTTTTTCGTTATTGCTTATTTATTTCTAAGTAGACCTTTAAATTATAAAATGCTTTAAAGAATGTAATGTAACAAAATTTTTAATTTACCGTGTATGAAATTAACGTTTTTACAAACACACCCGATTTCTGCGTCAAATTGAAATAATTTTTTGTACATATGAACATGTATATATATTATAAAAATTAGTTATAATTATTATTTTTGTGTTTTATGTATGCATTTATATACATATATGTAAACCTTTGAATTTATTATATTATTTTAAGAAATAAATACTTATCTTTTATCTACAAATAAAAAATCAATATAATTTTTATTAAATGGGTTTTTTGTAAGGCATATGATTTCATTTCATTAATGAAAAATTTTCATTAATTTAATGTTTCTGTTCCATTAGATTTATGAAAATCTCATCATTACTTTAATGAAATACAATCATTGAAGGAATGAAACAATTACATAAATTTAATGAAGATACAGTCATTTATTAGATGAAAAACTTTCATGATATTAATGAATCAAATTCATTTATTGAATGTAACAACATCATTAAATCAATGAAATAATTACATTTAATTCATGAAATTATTTCTTTAGAGTAATGAAATAGTTTCATTCCATTTATGACATGACCGCCAAAATGACGTTCATGAATACAATGAATCATTCTTCATTGATCCAATGATGGGCTTCATTAGCTGACTTTCAATGACAAATTTCATTAATGCAATGAAGAATTTCTTTGTCTGCATGAAGGTTTTCCTTTCAGTGTATATATCTACAGAAATAATTAATTCGGCGTTTCTCATATTTAATGTAATACTTAATTGAAGAGCATGGAAACCCTTGTACATATACATACATAAATATATGTGAACATTCGTTTTGTTTTGAAATTGAAAATGGATAAGAAGAAAAAGTTTACTTTTTTATCAACTGCGATAAAATTTAGTTATTTGGCGAATAAATATATACACCAACATAAAAACAAAAGGCGGTGGTGGGTGCGACCACTATATGCCCAGAGACCTCGGTTAAGTTTTTTTGAAACCACTTTCCAAAATATGAAATCCAAGGATGAAGAGCTCTTTTTTAAATTTACTCGGATGAACTTGGGGCAATATAATTTGCTTTTATCGTTGCTCCAGAACGATTTAATAAAACATTCAAAAAGGAAGCCCAGAGTGTCGTTTAGCTTTGACGTTGGTGTAAGTGGAACATATTTTAAGTTTTGATAAAGCTTTTATAAGTTATGTTTTTTTCCAGGTATCTGTAGCAAGGCGTCTCTAGACATTATCTGGCTTGGAGTTTCCGTATGGGCGTTTCGACAGTGCGCGAGATTATCTGTGAGGCATGTGAAATGCTGTGGAAACTGTTGTCACCAATATATATGCCTCCATTCAACACAATCGATTGGCTCACAAACACTGAAGAGTTCGAAAAAAATGCCAAATGCCGAATTGTATTGGCAGTGTGGACGGCAAACACGTAAAAATAAAATATCCACCGAACAGTGGTTCACAGTACTTTAATTATAAAGGCGATTTTAGTATTGTTTTGATGGGTGTTTGTGATGCCAATTACATATTTACTGCTGTAGATGTAGGGGCGTATGGCAGCCAAAGTGATGGCGGCGTGTTTCGTTTGTCTAAAATTGGCAAAAAACTGTTTGATAACAGTTTACATATTCCTCCAGAAAGAAATTTGGGAATTTCACAGAGAACAACGCCTTTATACTTTGTTGGAGACAACGCCTTCTCATTGCATCCTAATTTGATGCGTCCTTACCCTGGACTTCTACTTGAAGCTAAGAAGGACAATTTTAATAGGCGTTTGTCTAGAGCTAGACGTGCCATCGAGAACACGTTTGGTATATTATGCACTCGTTGGCGTATTTTACTCTCCACTATTGAATTTCACCCTCAGAATGCTGATAAAGTAATATTGGCATGTACAGTTTTGCATAACTTTGTAAATATTACTGGCGCTTTGTACAATTCTTCTGCTTATAATCCCACAAATTACACTGATAGATATGATGAGGAAGATAATCTTATTCCCGGTCAATGGAGGGAACATGGAAATCTAGAAAGTGCTAAAAATATTTGCAGTAGTCGCAATAGTACACGTAAGGCTGTTGCTATTCGGGAAACAATAGCAGAATACTTTTGGAATGAGAACAAACAACATTTGGATTTCCTAATTTTTAAAATTAATTTTTCATTTTATTTTTAGGAAATTATAAAAATAAAATAATAAAAAAAATAAGGAAAAGCGCAATTTTTCATTTTTCCATCACTGTCGTAGATACTATGTATATTCTCATAAAAGTGTTATAGATGAGTTTTCCAAAACCAGCCACACATTCATATGTTGACAACTTGTATGTGGAGTGTTTGTAAAAAATCACTTGCTGGCATTCTATACGACACACACACACACTTATATATGTATATATATATATACAAATGTTGAACCTCGATTATCCGGTTCTCAGAGGACCGAACTAAGTACGGATAATAGAACTAAAAAACACGGTTAATAGAGCTTATATTAAAACACATAAACTACATACATTCTACATAATTTTATTAGAAAACGAAATTTTGGTATATGCACATAAATTTAAATACATACGATCATAACGTCATTATCGTCAATATAGCTTAATGAAATCGTCATAAAAACGTCAAATGAAAAAAACGGGTTTTTACCAACAAAACATATTTTATGAGATGCAAAAATAACAAAACTCTTAAATCAACAAATCTTATTAATAAAACAGCGTTCATATGAATACAGAGATCAGATACTTCAATTAGAATTCGCATGTATTTTAATATTTGAAATATATATGTATGTATCAGTGAGCTGCAGCAAGTGTTTAATTTTCGGGTATACATTGATTTTTATGATCTAATCGTTTTTGTTCAAAAGCAAAAACACTTACGCAACCGTTCGTTTCAAATATGCATTTTTAATTTTATTTTTGGTAACACTTTTTCTAAAAATGTATAGAAACTACAATAAAATTTGCACAATAAAAATACTATTTTATAAGAAAATAGATTTATATACATATGTAAATGTATCATATATTTTACAAATATATATTGCAATTAACCATATTGATTAATCAGGTACAACTGCTAGATCATAACAGCTACATTTGTTTAGCTTTATATAATATTGCTTCCAAAGACGACTTTTTCAATGAATTTCTTACTTTAGTCTTATTTTTATTTACCTGACTAAATATTATATCCACATTTGCTGAAAAATGTGGTAAAACTATGATTTTTGTAATAAATTTAGTCCAAACCGGAAACAAAACACTAGATTCCCTACTTTGCATCTCTGATATTTTATAGTTATATGTTTTTATCAGGACAATAATTTTAATTGTCTGAACTCAGTTTCTAGCTCTTGGCTTTCATTTTTTTAAACAAAATAGGAAAATTCTTTTATAATTTCAGAAAAAAGATTTTTTTCTACATTAATAATATTAAATGGATTACTTTGGCCAAGAGCTTTATATTTATTATCAAAATCAAATCATGATAATATCTGATCTCAAAGCTCTATATAAAAATTAACAAAACTATTACTACTAACATATTTTTCTTTTGCATTTATTTGTGGTTCTTTCAATACGCCTCTGGAAAATATTCCTAAATAAATGTCTTCAAAATTTAAAAAATTGTTTTTGTGTTAATAATCCATTAATAAAAGTTTTCAGTTTTAAACAAACTAGTTTTTAAAAAGTTTCTCATTAAAATTTTCAGCAGTTCAAGGTTGCTTTAATAGTACAAATAAAATTTGCAAAATTGAATTATTTAAAATCGTCAAAATTAGGGTATAAATCGTCCCATCGTCACTATATCATATTTAGGACCCAAAATCGTCAAAATGAAGATAAATCGTCAAATCTGGCAGCTATGCATACGATACAGAAGACAAACAGACCAACCTAAATTAAGACGCAAAGCGTTGTCTGGCTGTCAAAATATCTCATGCTAATACAAAATGTATGAAACCAACCGAAATAACGCGGCGTCAACGCTTTGCAATTGGAAAATCCAATTTTGACAGCGCGAAGAAGTGAAGTTGGTTGTAAAAGTAATCGTTTTTTTTTTTTTTGTTAAGTAATGTAACTTTATCTACTTTCAGCTTAATTTAGGGTCTTTATCTCTATTTTTGATTTTTATTTAGTGTTTTTCATTAATTAAAGTGAGTAAACATTACTGTTTCTGGCGCAACGTTAACGCTCTAATTTAGGTTAGATTCTCATTTCAGCGTAAAAGCTTAGCGCTAAATTACGTTGCGCTTTGCGTCGTAATTTAGGTTGGCAAGCAAAACATGAGATCGTAATATAAACATGAATTGTATTGAATTTGTATTTGAATTGTGTGTGTATGCTTAAGAAAGGTAAGATTGGTTTCGGTGTTTGCTTAAGCAAATGAAACTTGACGAAAAGTTCTTATGTACAATATAGTTGTCAACATTTGCTTGTGTGTATTCGCACAGTTGCTTAAGCACACTATAGTTAGCCCTTAAAATCGAAGAACGGTTAATAATAATGCGAGCATCATGCCGGTTGATAGAGGCCTGGATAATCGAGATTCAACTGTATATATAAACTTAAGCACTTAAGCACTGTCAACTTACTTACGAGTTGTGAAAATTTGAAACAAAATTAGTATTAACACAACATGCATCTCCATATTAATGACATCAACTGTATATTTCAACCTTTTCGCTAAATTTCATAATTGGAAAATGATTTTGACTTTTCTTTGAAGAACTTTTGGTACGTTCACATATAACGAAAAATATTAAATATTTGTGTACTTGTAATGTCAGCATAAAACACTTTTGAGGAGCAAACCACTGATTCTGCGAAAACAAAATTATTTGCTAAAAAAAGATGTACCCACTCAAAGGCAAATATGCAATTCGATTTTTGGAAAAATAACTATTAGATCCTACACAAGTTGTGTACCAACGAACATAGTCAAATTAAAATATACATATGTATGTATGTATGTATGTATGTAAGTATATCTTTAGATAAACGGCCCAATTATGAATACCATTTTCCTCGGAAGTTTTTCCGTACTCCTTTATCTCCTACTATAAAAAACTTTCCACAAAATTTTAACGAACTCTCCTCCGGAATATAAAATAAGTATTATAAATATATGGGAGAGGAAAAAGTTCTTGCTAGTTATTATGTTAATTAATAGGCGGGACTTTCTGATTTAAAGATGACTTTATTAATTGAACCATGGTGGAATAATAAGGTGCGCGTAAGAATACAACAATAAAAAACGACATGAATTTTGTTTGTGTAAAATTAATTCAAAATTGTCAAAACAAAGCTGTATACAAAACAAAACAAAAGTTGTTTTGTATGTATTTATTGGTTATGTAAAAACAAAAAGCATAACGTAAACAAAAATATTCATGATGGCGGCCAAAAATGTAAACAACTTTTGACAAGAAAAGCATACTTTTCCATTTTTTTAACGGTCAAAACACAACCCTACAAAAAATCATATTCCTTCTTGCGCACACCTGATTATTCCACCATGAATTGAACATAATAAATATAAAGATGATGAAATATACATATTTGTACCAAGTAGTACTTATGGTTACTTAGTATAAATACCAGCTACTTTACATTTAAGTACTTACTAAATACTATTAGGGTAGTTACAATACCAGTAGGGTTATTATCATAACATCCCCCTTTTTTTATAAAGATATAAAATTATTAAAATTAATTTACGTAAAAATATTTTACAAATTTAATCTATTAATAAACATATTCATTATTACTAGAATTCTTTTCTCTAATTTTCTCCTTTGCCAAATTGTCTAATTTTCTACCGATTTTCATTATGTGCTGCCTGTTTCTTCTATAAACTACACCATTTTCATACTTTATCAAAAATGATCTAGGCTCTTTACATTTTTCAATAATTTTACCTCTGAACCATACTATTGTTGGACTTTTCTTAAAATAAATTTGTTCATCTACTTCGATTGGTTTTAGATTAACTGAATTCCTATTGTAGTTTTTAGAGGCATTTAATTGTCTTTGGTTAAATTGTTCGTTTACTTCTTTCGAATTTACTAATTTTGGCTTTAAGTCATTTGAAAATGAAGGCAATTTCGTATGTAATTTTCTACTCATTAGCAACTCCGAAGGACTTGGCAAACTATCCTTGGATGTTGTTCGATGCTGTAAAAAAGCTATATATGGATCTGTACCAGAATCCTTGCATTTGTATAAAATATTCTTAATTGTTTGAATGGATCTTTCCGCGAGACCATTTGAACGAGATAAATAAGGACTCGATGTTACACCGTCAATACCCCAGTCAATACAAAATCATTTAAAATCATTTGAATTGAAAGGCGGTCCGTTATCCGAAATTAAAATAGTAGGAATGCCGTGCCTTGCAAAAATTGATTTAAGTTTCGTTATCACCTGTATAGAAGAATAACCGGAACTCAAAAGTTCTACTTCAAAAAATTTTGAGTAATAGTCTACAACTATTAAATACATCCTCTTATCAAATTCAAACAAATCACATCCGACTTTGTACCAAGGAATGTTACAAATATCATGAGTTTTCAGACTCTCTTTAGGATTAGCATTTCTGAATTTTAAACAAATGCTGCAGTTAGATACCATGTTATAAATATCATTATTTATATTGGGCCAATAAATTGAAGCCCTCGCCAAACTCTGGCAACCTTGAATTCCCATATGACCCTCATGTACATAGTGTAACATTTTTGCTCTTAAGCTTTTCGGCACTAAAATACGTTTATTTTTGAATAAAATACCCTTTACCATACTTATCTAATCTTTAATGGGATAAAATTGTTGTACCTCCACATCAACTTGTTTCTTATTAACCGGCCAACCTTCTCTCATATAGTTCATAATTTTCTTAAAAGCTTGATCATTTTCAGTTTCCTGTTTAATTTCCTCAATTTGATTTTCAGGTAATGCCAATTGGCATATTAATGAGTTGCATTGTAAATCAATGTCTTTGTCTAAATCAGAAAGAATTTTTTCCTTAAGTGGTGCCCTAGACAAGGTATCAGCAATAAACAAATCCTTGCCTGGTTTATACACTTCATTTAAATTATACGATAACAACCTTAACATGAATCTCTGAAGATGCGTTGGAATATTATATAAAGGTTTGTTAAACAGTGGAACAAGAGGTTTGTGATCTGTTTTAGCAGTCACCATAAATATACTGATGGAAACGTGTGCATCCAAACAATATAGCAAAAAGCTCCTTTTCAATCTATGCATAATTTATTTGACTGACTGTAGCATCTGCGTATGCTACAGGGTTTTCATCATGCATTATAACTGCACCTACCGCAAACTTTGAAGCATCCACTGATAGTGTAAGAGGTTTCTTCGTATCATAGTACGTTAAAACTGGAGCTTTCGTAATCTCCTTCTTTAAATTTTCAAATTCAATTTGTTGTTCATTGTTCCAACTCCAAACAGAATCATTTTTCAAAAGATCTCTCAAATGCTTGTTCTTATTCGACAAATTGTCAATAAATGACCCTAAATAGGTAATCATTCCTAAAAATCGTTGTAATTCCTGTTTATTTTTCGGTACGGGCATTGCTGAAATCGATTCTATTCTTTTGTCATCGGGTTTTACCCCTCTGTAACTAAATATATGACCAATAAACTTTATTTCAGTTTTTAAAATTGCTGACTTTGCTTTATTAAATTTTAAACCCACTTCCTTTGCCCTTTCTAAAACTTGATTTAAAATTTCATTATGCCTTTCCACACTTGATGCATGTATTAAAAAATCATCCATATCACTAAACCTGATATATCACCAAAAAGTCCTATCATTTCAGCATGAAATATCTCAGGTGCTGAACTTACGCCAAATGGCAAACGTAGAAAGCGATATCTCCCAAATGGTGTGTTAAAGGTACATAACCTAGATGATTCATCATCCAGTTTTATCATCCAAAAACCAGAATTTACATCTAGCAAACTAAAAATTTTAGAACCACTCATACGAGATTTACATTCATCTATTGTAGGAAAATCAAATCTAGGTCTCACAATTACCTTATTTAAATTCCGCGGATCTAAACACAATCTCAAACTACCATTTGATTTTGTTACTAACACGATTGAATTTACCCAATCTGTAGGTTCTTTCACCTCAGTAATAACATTCAATTTAACCATTCTCATAATATAATTTTTTTAAAGGTTCATGAAGGCTAAACGGTACACGACGTGGCGGATCTATTACCGGTTGACAATTTGCTTTAATTTTCAAATGTCACTCTTTCTTAAGCTGCCCTAACCCATTAAACATCTCTTTGTACTTTTCCAAAATTGTCTCACAATTTATTGTATTGACTTTTTTAATTAAATTCATTGTAGTGGCCAATTCAAGACCTATAATATTGCTACATTTTATGTTTACAATATAAAAAGATGCAGCATAAATTACATTATTATATAAAAAATCTACAAAAATCTTCCCAACTACCGGTAATCTTTCCCCAATAAACGTAAATATATTATTATATACTTTATTATCTACCTTACTGATACCTAAGGTATTGAAAGTGTTGATTGACATCAGATTCGTTTGGGCGCCTGTATCCACCTTGCAAACTACTGCTTTTCCATTCAATTCTACGTTGACATTCCAAATATTTTTACTAAGCTTTTCACCAATAGTTCCAACAAATAAACTTTCTTCATCATCTTCTTCTTCTTCAGTATTATCAAAAACATTTTATACGTATTTGTTCTTATTCAAATTACCAGCATTTCTTGAAAAACACATCCTAGCATAGTGATTTAATCTCCCACATGCATTGCATGTAACCCCTTCAGCAGGGCACTTTTTGTTGTGTTTTTTTCCACATTTATTACAAATGGCCCACGATAGTTGCTGCTTTTGTTGTTGTTGATACTACTGCTTTTGATATTGTTGTTGTTGTTGCTTCTTTTGTACACGTTGAATTGCTGCTATCACTGGTGCTTCTTCTTCTTGGACATTTTGTATAGTGGCCAAATTTTCCTTCGCCATCTCTATACTTTTGGCAATCTCCAAAGCTCTCTTCCAATCGATATTACCTTCACTCAGTAAACGTTCTTTGATATTTTTGTTGTTTTGCGACAGACCACCAATAAAAATATCCTTCACTAAGCTTGAACGCAATAACCCAAACTCACAAGAATTACTTAAATTCTCTAAAATTGTCGCATATTGCCCAATAGATTCTTCATTCTTCTGCTGCCGCGTAAAAAACGCATGACGCTCCATGGCAATGTTAACTTGAGGAATAAAATACGCTTCAAATAACTTATGCAAGTCATTGTATTTAATTGTGTCCATGTCGACATTAAAAAAATTGAAAATATGCAGACACGCTGGCCCCATATGATGCAATAGTAACGCAACTTTCCTTTGGTCCGATTCATTTACTAAATTCGAAGCCAACAGAAAAACCTTAAACTGTTTACTCCAATTAGCCCACTCCATTGCAACATTACGAGCTTTAACGTTAAAAAATGGCGTCGTTGACAAATATGGCGTTGCATTTTCTACCACTTGAGGCTTATTGTCCGGCATTTTGTATATTTTTATTTTTCCTTAATGCAAAAACTACCAAACTGATTTTGTTTTGCTTAGATTTTTTCTTTCCGTATTATTTATCACGACTTCACAATTATAATTTTCTTTAATTTTCCTTTAATTTTGGTTCGCTATCTGACACCATATTATGTTAATTAATAGACGGGACTTTCTGATTTAAAGATGACTTTATTAATTGAACATAATAAATATAAAGATGATGAAATATACATATTTGTACCAAGTAGTACTTATGGTTACTTAGTATAAATACCAGCTACTTTACATTTAAGGGTTGCCATTAAGTACTTACTAAATACTATTAGGGTAGTTACAATACCAGTAGGGTATTATCATAACACTAGTGTTTTTGAAGGGAGTTATTTTTTTCGCTGGTTTCGGATTTACCAGTGGAGGGATTCAGTAACTTTTTTTACGATAATAGTATCGATAAAATTAATATAACAAAAATTTATCGAAAATCGTATTCAGTAACGACAATAATTTGTTGGTTGTTATAGATAAAAGTTAAGGCCCAACTATAATTGCTGAATTCACAACAATTTGTATCGTCTATCTTGTATGAAATACAAGTTTGTTTATATGTTTGTGAACACCTAGTGTATATTGTATCGGCTTGAATCTTGTATTGATTTACAAAATAAGAACAAGCACCATACAAATACTCTCTGAGAGTATATACTTATACTCTCTGAGTATTGTATGAAATACGATTTTTGCAAAACATATGAAATAAAAGTGTAATGTTGTATTTCCTTTTTATATGAAAATTACCAACAACAAATTTTATAATATTATATATGATACTATAATACACTCGATACAATGATACAAGAGGTTTTGTGAATTCAGCAAATGTGCTTATTGTAACTTAAGCTAGTGTCAAAATTCAACGAAAAGCATGTCAAAGCTTAAGTAAATTACTGAAGACTTTTAGGTGGCTATATTGTACTTATTGATCTTAAAAACTTTCTACACTAAGTTGCAAACATTTGTACTTTTGCAAAAACTATTTTCGTTTTTATATCTTTAAAATGTAATATTTTTTACAAAATCTCATTTAATTTGTAAAAGTTATAAATATATTACCATAAACAAGTAAATACATGTTTATCTTTTATTAATTTATAAAGTAAACGAAAACTAAAATAAAAAAGTACTAAAAAAATCAACAGTGGTTGCATCTTTTAATTTTAAACAATTATATGTATCTATTTTGTATATTGGAAAATTTTTATAATACGGGTGATGTGTCATTTGCTTAAGGAAGAGCGAAATTGACCGCACTTTCCTTAAGTAAATGACACTTGACGAAACTTGACGAAAAGTGTCTTAAGTACACTATAGTTGTATACATTTGATTGTGTGTATTCGCACATTTGCTCAAGTTACATAACGCTGCGTTTACACATGAAAGTAATTTCATGAAAGTTCCCTATACGTATTATCAATGAAAGAGAAATAAAAAACAACAGAATTTCATGAAAATTTCTTGAAAGTTTTTATGAAACTGAAATTTTAGTTTTAAAATGTCGTCAAAGGGAAAGCTTAATATATTTCTTCCATTGCTGTTTTTTGTTATTTTTATTTTTCAGAGTTGCCAGTATAATTAACCAAGCCGAGTTTTAGGAAACGCATTAAAACTAAAATTTATTTTTATAATTCTTTTAATATTTTTAAATTATAATTAGAAAACTTGTTTGTTATATATGCTTCAAATGAAACTGTTAGAATTATTTGTTTAAACGTGTAAAACAAGTAGCTTTTGTAACTGCTTTTTAAAACAGTCCTGAAATTTTTCATGATTATTTTTACCTGGCAACACACCTTTGGTTATTATCATTTCTTTCAGAAAGTATATTGAAAGTGTCAAAATATTACTTTCATGAAATTTTCGTTGAAAGCAGAGCTGAAAGTTGACTGAAAGTGACAAATATATGTATGTGTTTGTGAGGAATTGTGAGTGTATTGCGACTTTCATGAAATTACTTTCATGTGTAAACGCTATGTTAAGCACTTTATAGTTGGGCCTTTAGCTTTTAAATCGTAGCGTGTTGGCTATCCCAAGCAGGGCGAATTAAACCAGGTAGTAGCGTTACGACAGCTGACTATTTTTTCCCTACTTATTTTTTAGTTGAAAATGTCAAAGAGCTGTTTCCTGGTTTTATTTTTGACTACTTCAATTGTTTAGGTATTACCTTTTCTGCTGCCAAGTTCTTGTTTTCTACTGCTGCCACCTGGTCTAATTCGCCTTGATCCCAAGAACAAAAATTTTGTTATTGTAAAACAATATAGAAATATGCATAATATTTTATGCATATATAATAATATTGCCATTATTTACACATGCAATTTAACATTCAGTTAACTAAATTCCAAAAATTTAACATTCATTTTTTTAATTTCCAAAAAGTTTTTGGGAAAAATTTCAATAAATAAAGATGTATATTTATTTGTTTTTTTTTGTTTATTTCTTTTTGTGCTTTAAAAGGAAATTATAACGATGTTGTTAAGAAGTAATCAGTGAATAAAAAAATCGTTACTGCAAATCGCAAATCGGCAAATTTAACAATTATCGAAATGTTAAAAAAGCTTTTTAAGAGCCTGACGATTTGTGCGAGTAGATTTTCTGCTAATTTCTGGATAAGACCATCGTGCATTACTATATCAAAACCCTATGCAAGATCAATAAAGAGCGCAGAGCAGTATTTCTTGTTTTCAAAAGTGTATAACTACATTTTCAAGTCTGTGAATACATCCATTACTACTCACTAAAGGGCTTTTTGAATAGTGTTGACATATTATGCAATGAGCTAATAGGCCTATACGTTTCTACCTTCGTATGATCCTTGCCCGGCTTTGGTATCATAGTAATCAGCTAAACCTTCCATTTTGTTGGATAGTGTTCTAGGCGTAGAATACCATTAAAATTTAATAGTATTATCTTTATTTGAAATATTAGGTACTTCTTGGAGCATTTTTTGCTCGATTCTCGTTTTGTGAAAACGTGAAATGAAAACTTTTTCACGTTTTCATTTTGCATCTCATTCCCATTCAGTGAAGAAATGAAAACAAATTCAAATGAGAGCAACCAATGGAAGGAAAAATATATTTTTCACATTTTCACAGCAAGACTGATTCTCGTTTTACGTAACTGTGCAAACAAATGTCAAAACCTTTTCATATGACATGTTTTTTTTTGGCACTTAAAATTTATCAGTGAAAATGAAAAAAACAACAAAAGGCATACGCACAAGCGAAAATCAAAAAGAATTTTTTTAATTTTTTAGAACATAATGTCGATATTGTAAACGACAAGTATGTAAATATGTACATACATACATACATGTGTATAGTGTTCAAAAATAAAAAAACTATTTGAATAATTGATTTATACATATCGTCAGCTAAAACGCAAACGGCCCTAACAAAAAAAAAACCAAAATCGGGTTTTTGGTTGATGCAGATGCATTGCATCAAAATACACAACCACAAAAACATTTAGACTTGTCTGACCACAATTATCGATTTTTTTAACGAAAAATAAACGGCTCTATCTACAAAAGCGTTTATTTGATAAACGCAAAAAGACTTAAGTGATCGTTTGTATGAGCAACATTGAAAAATGACATAAGAAAACTGATAGATTTCACCGTTGAAGAAATTGTTTCTTAAAGGAAAATGAAATTACCTACAGCTTAAGGCATTTTATAAAAAAAATGAATTATTTTAATTTACTTTTAGTGATGCAATATTAAAATAAATTAATATATAATAAAAATGTGTATAATTAAAATAAATGATGAAATTATTTTGCATTAAAGAGTAGATAGGGATTTTGGTTTCAGAAAATTAAGGTACAAAATAACTAACATAGCCATTCAAATATCACAAAATTTGATTTTATTCTGCCAGAAATTAATTTTTCACATCTTTTTTAATTATACTGGTGAAAATCATGCTCAATGAAACTATACTTTTTGTTTAAAACAGTCACCCCCATTATGAATGTCGACGTCAACAGAAATGACGTCGACGGCGTACACTGGCTGAAAATCGTTTTTCATTGGCCAAAATTCTGTAACTTTTGAACCGATCAAAATATTGAACTAATTTTTATTTTAATGGATAGATATTTAGTTCAGCTTGCCTCAGTTTTAATTACATTAAAATTGATTGAGGACTTTTTAAGGAATTCTAGGTCAAAGTTGAACTTTTGAATTTTTTTAACTTTTAGAGTGAAATATGGCTTTATTATTTTTTTATTTATTAAAAAATTTAATATATGGGAATTAATAATATATTTTATTTATTTGTTGCGGGTTAGCAATATCTAGATATATATTTCGTTGGTAGCTATACCAATTCATCAGTAGATGTTTTACCCTTTATGTTTAATAATTATAAATATTTTTTGTAATAATGGAGTTTTTTTAATGTTACACTCAAAAAAATTTTTACACAAAAAAAATAGTAAAATCAACTGGAGATTATTACAGAAAAATTAAAAATTTTTTGCTGTCAAATTTGCAAATTTGTTTACACTCAAAGAATAGTTACACTTAAAAAAACGTTAATAATATTATCTAAAAATATTGCTATTACTACAGAAAAATTTATTAATTTTTGCTGTCAAATTTGATCATTTTAAAAAACATATTAAAAATGAAAACTGCAATAAATTTTAATAGCATTTGTAACAATGGTAGGTTCTATTTATTATTATTTTTTACTAATACTATGTTTATCGTACTTAAATAACAATGAAAGGCAATTATAATTATTATTCATTTGACTCAAATATTGATTGCAAATATTCCATATTTTGTCCTCTGCTATTTCTGTTCTTTAGTAGTTTTTTGGCTTCTTCATCTAAATCCCGATGTTCCACTTTCCATTGATTTCGAATACTGGAAATGAACGGATCTTACGTTGCCAATAATATATTTAATAGATCTTCATTTGTTCATTTTCGTGAAATTTTTCTAGTATTGTGCTCTCTATAAAATCTGTAATCCTTGTTCCTTTTTTCCTGAGGCTCCTCTGATAGATCTCCAAGTGGCACCAAATGATATTTAATGACATCTTCTTCATGATAAAGGATTTTGTGAACAGTTGCAGGTTGTATATATTTTTGCAGTTTCCTTAGCATAATCTCCAAAATTTCTATAGTCAATTTCTTCATTGCACGCAAGTACTACTAGGATTATTTTAAATCTGGAAATAAGGTTTAAATCCACTCCTGTTATTTCAGATGCTGTTTCTGGATCTGAAAATAATCTTCTTGCGGTATTGCCATCATTTGTATTGCCTGACCCTTGTTTTAGCTGATCTATAATCAATCCAAATTTGCGATATTCATCTTGAACATGTTTCTTTTTTGAACTTCTTAACTCTTTGTTGGTTTCGTTGTTTCTTAGGAAAAATGAACTTAATAAAAAGACTGCATTTTAATTACAAAAAACTGTTCTTTATTTGTTCTCTAATTTGTGTAGCTTCATTATTTTGCAAGTTTTCTGGATTGATATCTAAGTTTTCACTGGTGCTCTCCATATTATTTATTGGTATATCATCGTCGACGATCAAGCTCGGAAATTCAATGCAAATATTATGCAAAGCAGCACAAACGTTAACAATTTTAGTTGCTTTAGTAGGCTTATAATGTAGTTGAGGAGCACCTAGTAAACAACGGAAGCGATTTTTAAGCACACCAATCGTTCTTTCTGCTATATTTCTTGCCTTTGCATGTTTGGTGTTGAAGATTGCTTCAGGACTTCTGTCCGCAGCGGACCTATAAGGTGTTATTAAATAAGGTTCAAGGGAATAAGCAGCATCACCTATACAAAGAGTGGTTATATTTTTCTACAAAAACTTTAATTTTTTGTGATATTACCTAAAAGCCAACAATTTCTCTCTCCAGCATCGTAACGTTCACGTAAAACTTGTCTTGCTGTACTAACTTTCCAAACAAGAGAATCGTGCGATGAGCCAGCATACCGGGCATCCACGTATCTAATCCTCATCTTGTCGCAAATCAGAAAATTAATTAAAGGAATATAAGTATTTAGATAAGTATGTATGTATGTATGTATCTACATAATTTTTTTTTAACTTTCTCTTACAATCATTGCATTAAGATTGAAGAATCCTTTTCTGTTATAATATTGACTTTGTTCTTCCTTACTAGGGGCCAAAATTTTTATGTGTGTACCGTCCACACAGCCAATCACGCCGGGAAAACCGGTCTTCTCGAAAAAATTTCAGCTTAGATTCGGCCTTTTCTTCTTCTGACATTTCAAATTTAATAAACACCGGAAATATTACAGTTTGTAACACAGTGAGTGTCTCCTATAGAATTGATGATACAGTGGGTTGTGATAAACCTAGATTTCAATCGTTCCCAACACTTAATTGATAAGAGCCCAGTTCCAAGAACCGTAGTGATGTTGCTAGTTTCAGTTTATTAGAAATTAATGTTGACCTAACTCCATTCTTCATTAAAGGCTCTATATTTTGCAAAACAAATTTGAATGCCATTTTATTTAACCGAAAATAATCCACAAATCTATAATTATGCAAAATATTACACTATCCCGTTCTGAACTTTTTAGTTTTATTGACTTACTTGGTATCTGGGAAATTATAAATGTCTGATCTTAGCCTCATAACTTTCCTTTGAAGTTTAAGTCTTTCTTTGTTTTCTTCATCACTAGAATTTTCACTTTAATGCAGCATTAAAACCATTTTTTCTCAAATTAAAAAAAAAAATAATAATCAAGTTAAACAAACGTCAAAATATGTATATAGCGATGATATTTTTTCCTTCACATTATCGATAACAAGACAACGTCAACACAAATGTATGATGTCGATGTCGACGTTGACATTCACAATAAGGGTGATTATTTTGCTTCTCCTGTCAAATTTCAAAAATGTTAGTTAGGGTCGTTTGCGTTTTAGCTGACGACATGTAAGTATGTACATACATACCTACACTCTGTCGGGATTTGAGCTAACTAAAATGTAACTCATCGTTAATCAGATACAAGTGACAGCTGAATCAAAAGCTAACTCAATGTCTGTGTTAACTGCTATTCAGTTTTTCAATGTATTGTCATTACAATGAGTCAGTACTCACTCATACTGCATAAGTTTGCAATAACCACAAGCTAGCTCATTTTGAGTTAGCGTACGGCTAAATTGACGCACAATCAAGCTAGTTGAACAGTTATCGAGAAGAAGTTAATTGTACATCTTTTCATCAGATTTGAGTTAAATAAAAGCTAGTTCAACACTTATCGAGAACAAGCCAGTTGTACGAAAAACTTCTGACTCACATACATATGTATCATTTACAAGTTAGTTCTAATGTAAATGAGTTAACCAAGAGTCAACAATATTTGAAGCTAGCTATCAAAAGTCCGACAGGGCATACATACATATGTATCTCTGTACCCTCCAGTTTTAAAAGTAGAAATTTACTCGAAATCGTTAGGTATTTCACTATCTACAATTAATGCAAGAGTTCGCCTTTTGACTCTTTTTGAAATGTCAAATGAGCAGCAGAAGTCAACTAAAACGTTGCATAAAAAAAAAAGAACAATTCATGGAAAATTTTATAAATATTGAAAAAGAAATTTGTGAAAATCCTAAAGCAGTTAATAAAGAATCACAGCAAAATAAAGAAACAACAAGTAAAGACATTGTAGAAAGTATTGAATTAGCAAAAGAATATGTAAACGAAAGTAAAAAAAATTTATATAAATGTAGTCCTTCACAGCAATTAATAAAATGGTATATAAAACATAGACTGTCAATATTTTTTCATTAAGGAAATATCACTAGCGATCTAACTGGTACATTATGACTAGCGAAAGAGTTGGTTCTTGCTAACTAGTGATTTCACCTGTCTGATCGTGTCAATTGACTACCGTCAATGTCATCCCCATGTTAAAATCGTCAGTCGGCTGCATTGCTAGCAGTTAGTCTGGTAGTTAGTGGTAACGACTGGTAGCTAGAGAAATCGCTAGTCATTCGCCAACTACCCCGACTGCATTGTATTTACAGATTTGTTAGTACATTGAAAAAAAATAATGCATAAATTTTCAACTTTTATATATTATTCGCACATACAATGCAATTTATTTTTGTTTTTTTTTTTTGACAATTGTACAGAACCATGTAGAGAGAAAGTTGGTGTTGGCTTGAAAAAAAAAACAAAGAGGCGGCTTAAACATATTTTAGAGCCGGCTGCTTAAAAAATACATAAGGCGATAGAAAACCGAATAGTATAAAAAAGTTATTATGCTACTGCTAAGTCTCGGAAATGCATAAAATTGAATATCCAACACATCTGATTAAATTTGGTCGAAAACAAGAAAGCAATTAGCATTTGTTACGGAAAATGTATCACTAAAAAGAAATAATTAAAAAAATATTGTATTCGACTTAGTGCTGGGATGCTATTGATTTTATTCTGCTAATGATATTTCCTATTGAATGTTTGTACTTAAGTAAGAAAATTTTAACTAATTTTAACTATTCAGGCAATTCGTTGTTATCACTTTATTTAAATTACTACCTGCAACCGCGGCGTCGCCCGCCCGGCATTAAGTTTTAATTTACTACCTATAAAATGCCCTGGAGTCGATAAAAAAACCCCGTCAAGCACTGCACTGAGAGTATCGTGTTTTTGTCGTTTAAAGAGAGACGTACAAAAATAATCGTCAATCATCACTTTTGTTGTGACTTCGCGGCGTCTTGTGCAATTTTGTCATAAAACAAAAAAAAAAACAAAATACATGCGTTTGACTCTGTTTATACATAAAAATACCGGAGCAAAATATTAACAAGTATGACTGTGCTGCCATCTTTCTACTCTTTACACTTCGATACAAAACAACTGACATTTTTTTTGTCAATCACAATTGGAGACTAGGGCCAGCGTTGCCATTTTGGTACTTTTCGGGTAATTTTTAGTGCTTTTTACTCAAGCAATACCCGAAATTTTGGTAAATACCCATTTTGAAAAGCGGGTATTTATAGTGCCTTTAAGAATTTCTCACAGTGCGTTTAAGTGTCTTTTAAATAATCAACATTTTTGGCACTGAACCATTTTCTTACAATTCTTTAAACTCACCCAATACAATTTAACCAACTGCGTATTATTTGCATTTACATATGTTTTGAGAAGTTCTAGCAAACTGTTAAGAGTTTGAATTCTAGAATTTCTCAAGCATCTTCCTGCTCTTAATTAAATTTTTAGGAAAGTATCCGTTGGTCGATTAGAAGGTGATACCGGGTTAGTAGCTTTCCATCCTCTTTTACCCTTTCCCTTTTACTAACTGTTTTGATTCTTTCAGGTCCTTTTACGCCAACCTATGATGAATTGAAGAATTATCAAAAAAGCGAAGTGCGAAAGAAACTCGGAACGTGAAAGTAATTAAAAAACGAAAACGTAGTTAAATAAAACAATTCCTTCCGGTATGTTACGTTCCATTGTTTCTTATATTTCAGTATAAATATTTATTTCTTTTTCTATTTCAGCCATTGAAGACCTTAAGACCATGATAGGCATGGTGATAGCCTTGCTTCTAGCGTCGATTTTGTAATGAGTTTTTTTTTCCCCTTTTTTTTTGTTTTTAAAATCATTTATTGGGATTTCTCTAGATTACGGTGTAGGGTTCGAAGTTTTCCCTTTATCATTATTTGAACGTTTACAGTTGTGGGGAATCTTTTAATTTCATAGGGCCCATCCCATATGGGCGAAAATTTGTTTTTACGTGCTTGCGTTTTTACTAGGACTCTGCCTCCTATTTTCATGGTATAAGATCTTGACTGCTTGTCGTACTGTTTCTTTGCCCTAGCCTTAGCTTTTTCTTGATTTTCTTTAGCAATCTCGTAAGCCCTTTGAATTTGATGTCTTAATAATTTGGGGTACTCGTAGGGGCTATATAGGGGTATGCGTGTCTGTAAGTTTGACGGCAGGGGTGCATCGAATCCACACAGTATCTTGAATGGTGTCTGCTTTGTGGCCGCGTGCTACGTGTGGCTATGTACGTGCATTGCCGGAGCAAGCCATTCGATTCATCTTCTTTTGCGAAACTTCGCAAATATTCTGCTAATGGCCTGTGGCTTCGTTCCAATGATCCGTTAGCTTTAGGGTGATAGGGAGAAATATGTTGCTTTTTAATTCTCAAGAGCTTACACACACTTCCAAACAATTTCGAGGTGAAGTTTGTTCCGTTGTCTGTAATTAATTTTTTGGGAATACCATATTTTGTTACTACCTCGTTATCGTTTCTGCTTCGGCATCTGGCATGGGTGCACAGACAAAAAATTTTGATAAACCGTCCTGTAGGTTAAAAATGTATTTGTTTCCTATGGTGGTTGTGGGCAGGAGCCCCACCATATCCATATATACCTTTTCAAAAAGTCTATTTTCTGTATCTGTGAGTACCATATGCTCTTTATTGAGAAGTCCACTTTTATTTTTCTGACATTTAGGGCATTTTTTGATGTAGGTCTTGATATCGCGTTGCATTCCCTTCCACCTGTACTGTTTTTTTATTCTATTGTTGGTCTTCATGCCTCCTTGATGTCCGCCCAGAGGTGAGTCATGAAAGGTTCTAAGGATTTCTTGGATATCCTTTTTTTCAGTTAAAAATGTCGCCGCAGAGGTTTTGTCACTATTTTCACTATGTTTCCCCTCTGAAGGACTTTCTGTTGCTCTTTTTGTTTTGTTTCTTCTTCTTCTTCTTGTGCTCTAGTTATCACTCCGATATAATGATCTTTAATTGGTAACCTGCTTAATGCATCTGCATTCAAATTAGTCTTCCCTGGTTTGTACGCAATTTCGAAATCGTATTCTGATAATTTGTGCCTAAATCGTGCAAGTATTGACGTCACCCAATACTATTTAACCAACTGCGTATTATTTGCATCTACATATGTTTTGAGAAGTTTTAGCAAACTGTTAAGAGTTTGAATTCTAGAATTTCTCAAGCATCTTCCTGCTCTTAATTTAATTTTTAGGAAAGTATCCGTTGGTCGATTAAAAGGTGATACCGGGTTAGTAGCGTTCCATCCACTTTTACCCTTTCCCTTTTACTAACTGTTTTGATTCTTTCAGGTCCTTTTACGCCAACCTATGATGAATTGAAGAATTATATAAAAAACGAAGTGCGAAAGAAACTCGGAACGTGAAAGTAATTAAAAAACGAAAACGTAGTTAAATTAAACAATTCCTTCCGGTATGTTACGTTCCATTGTTTCTTATATTTCAGTATAAATATTTATTTCTTTTTCTATTTCAGCCATTGAAGACCTTAAGACCATGATAGGCATGGTGATAGCCTTGCTTCTAGCGTCGATTTTGTAATGAGTTTTTTTTTCCCCTTTTTTTTGTTTTTAAAATCATTTATTGGGATTTCTCTAGATTACGGTGTAGGGTTCGAAGTTTTCCCTTTATCATTATTTGAACGTTTACAGTTGTGGGGAATCTTTTAATTTCATAGGGCCCATCCCATATGGGCGAAAATTTGTTTTTACGTGCTTGCGTTTTTACTAGGACTCTGCCTCCTATTTTCATGGTATAAGATCTTGACTGCTTGTCGTACTGTTTCTTTGCCCTAGCCTTAGCTTTTTCTTGATTTTCTTTAGCAATCTCGTAAGCCCTTTGAATTTGATGTCTTAATAATTTGGGGTACTCGTAGGGACTATATAGGGGTATGAGTATCTGTAAGTTTGACGGCAGGGGTGCATCGAATCCACACAGTATCTTGAATGGTGTCTGCTTTGTGGCCGCGTGCTACGTGTGGCTATGTACGTGCATTGCCGGAGCAAGCCATTCATCCCACTTCGATTCATCTTCTTTTGCGAAACTTCGCAAATATTCTGTTAATGGCCTGTGGCTTCGTTCCAATGATCCGTTAGCTTGAGGGTGATAGGGAGAAATATGTTCCTTTTTAATTCTCAAGAGCTTACACACACTTCCAAACAATTTCGAGGTGAAGTTTGTTCCGTTGTCTGTAATTAATTTTTTGGGAATACCATATTTTGTTACTATCTCGTTATCGTTTCTGCTTCGGCATCTGGCATGGGTGCACAGACAAAAAATTTGGATAAACCGTCCTGTAGGTTAAAAATGTATTTGTTTCCTATGGTGGTTGTGGGCAGGGGCCCCACCATATGCATATATACCTTTTCAAAAGGTCTATTTGCTGTATCTGTGAGGACCATAGGCTCTTTATTGAGAAGTCCACTTTTATTTTTCTGACATTTAGGGCATTTTTTGATGTAGGTCTTGATATCGCGTTGCATTCCCTTCCACCTGTACTGTTTTTTTATTCTATTGTTGGTCTTCATGCCTCCTTGATGTCCGCCCAGAGGTGAGTCATGAAAGGTTCTAAGGATTTCTTGGATATCCTTTTTTTCAGTTAAAAATGTCGCCGCAGAGGTTTTGTCACTATTTTCACTATGTTTCCCCTCTGAAGGACTTTCTGTTGCTCTTTTTGTTTTGTTTCTTCTTCTTCTTGTGCTCTAGTTATCACTCCGATATAATGATCTTTAATTGGTAACCTGCTTAATGCATCTGCATTCAAATTAGTCTTCCCTGGTTTGTACGCAATTTCGAAATCGTATTCTGATAATTTGTGCCTAAATCGTGCAAGTATTGACGTCACCCAATACTATTTAACCAACTGCGTATTATTTGCATCTACATATGTTTTGAGAAGTTTTAGCAAACTGTTAAGAGTTTGAATTCTAGAATTTCTCAAGCATCTTCCTGCTCTTAATTTAATTTTTAGGAAAGTATCCGTTGGTCGATTAAAAGGTGATACCGGGTTAGTAGCGTTCCATCCACTTTTACCCTTTCCCTTTTACTAACTGTTTTGATTCTTTCAGGTCCTTTTACGCCAACCTATGATGAATTGAAGAATTATATAAAAAACGAAGTGCGAAAGAAACTCGGAACGTGAAAGTAATTAAAAAACGAAAACGTAGTTAAATTAAACAATTCCTTCCGGTATGTTACGTTCCATTGTTTCTTATATTTCAGTATAAATATTTATTTCTTTTTCTATTTCAGCCATTGAAGACCTTAAGACCATGATAGGCATGGTGATAGCCTTGCTTCTAGCGTCGATTTTGTAATGAGTTTTTTTTTCCCCTTTTTTTTGTTTTTAAAATCATTTATTGGGATTTCTCTAGATTACGGTGTAGGGTTCGAAGTTTTCCCTTTATCATTATTTGAACGTTTACAGTTGTGGGGAATCTTTTAATTTCATAGGGCCCATCCCATATGGGCGAAAATTTGTTTTTACGTGCTTGCGTTTTTACTAGGACTCTGCCTCCTATTTTCATGGTATAAGATCTTGACTGCTTGTCGTACTGTTTCTTTGCCCTAGCCTTAGCTTTTTCTTGATTTTCTTTAGCAATCTCGTAAGCCCTTTGAATTTGATGTCTTAATAATTTGGGGTACTCGTAGGGACTATATAGGGGTATGAGTATCTGTAAGTTTGACGGCAGGGGTGCATCGAATCCACACAGTATCTTGAATGGTGTCTGCTTTGTGGCCGCGTGCTACGTGTGGCTATGCATTGCCGGAGCAAGCCATTCATCCCACTTCGATTCATCTTCTTTTGCGAAACTTCGCAAATATTCTGTTAATGGCCTGTGGCTTCGTTCCAATGATCCGTTAGCTTGAGGGTGATAGGGAGAAATATGTTCCTTTTTAATTCTCAAGAGCTTACACACACTTCCAAACAATTTCGAGGTGAAGTTTGTTCCGTTGTCTGTAATTAATTTTTTGGGAATACCATATTTTGTTACTATCTCGTTATCGTTTCTGCTTCGGCATCTGGCATGGGTGCACAGACAAAAAATTTGGATAAACCGTCCTGTAGGTTAAAAATGTATTTGTTTCCTATGGTGGTTGTGGGCAGGGGCCCCACCATATGCATATATACCTTTTCAAAAGGTCTATTTGCTGTATCTGTGAGGACCATAGGCTCTTTATTGAGAAGTCCACTTTTATTTTTCCGACATTTAGGGCATTTTTTGATGTAGGTCTTGATATCGCGTTGCATTCCCTTCCACCTGTACTGTTTTTTTATTCTATTGTTGGTCTTCATGCCTCCTTGATGTCCGCTCAGAGGTGAGTCATGAAAGCTTCTAAGGATTTCTTGGATATCCTTTTTTTTAAGTTAAAAATGTCGCCGCAGAGGTTTTGTCACTATTTTCACTATGTTTCCCCTCTGAAGGACTTTCTGTTGCTCTTTTTGTTTTGTTTTTTCTTCTTCTTGTGCTCTAGTTATCATTTCGATATAATGATCTTTTGTTGGTAACCTGCTTAATGCATCTGCATTCAAATTAGTCTTCCCTGGTTTGTACGCAATTTCGAAATCGTATTCTGATATTTTGTGCCTAAATCGTGCGAGTCTTGAGGTTTGGTCTTTGAGGTTTGGTATGCCCCTTAAAAGTCAGTTAATACGGTGCAGTGTCGCCGCAGGAGATATGGGCGGAAATTATGTGTTGCCCATACCTCACCAAGCATTTCTTTCTCTATTGTCGAATATCTCTTTTCAGTGTCACTGAGAGTTCGACTAGCAAACGCTATCGGATGATCCATTTCGTTCCTTATCTGCGACAAAACTACTCCTAAGGCCTCGGTTCTCGCATCTGTTGTTACTCTGAAGGGTTGCGTAAAATCTGGATAAATCAGGAGGATTTGCAATGCTTTCCTTGACCTTGTCCAAGGCCCCTTGGCATTGGGTCGTCCACATAAATTTAGTATTCTTCCTTAACAGCCTTGTTATTGGTGAAGCCAACTTTGCCATTCCTGCTACAAATTTTCGGTAGTAGTTGATCAAGCCCAGAAGTGGTTGTACTTCTTTTATGGTTCTTGGTGGCTTAAGTTGTTTTACGCATTCTACCTTTGAAGGGTCCCTCATTGGAACATTTGTGGCCTAGGTAAACTATTTCTCTTCGTAAGAATTGACATTTCTTTGTGTTCAATTTGAGTCCACCCTCTCGTAGTCTGGATAAAACATTGATGATTTTTCTTTCATGGTCTGCCACACTACATCCGTATACGACTATGTCGTCGTGGTACACAAAACAGTCAAGGCCTTGTAAGCCTGTAAGGATCGTATTCATGACCATTTGGAATGTAGCTGGTGCCCCTCTTAGGCCGAAGGGCATTATATTAAACTGAAAATGACCCTTGTCGGTGCTGAAGGCAGTCTTTTCCTTATCTCCTTCATCAACAAGTACCTGGTGATATCCACTCGCTAGATCTAGAAAGATCTAAGGTAGTGAAATACCTGCTATTTCCTAATTGATCCAAAATTTTATCAATTCTAGGAATAGGGAATACCTTTTTTATTGTAGCCTCATTTAGTTTTCGAAAATCGACGACCAGTCTAAATTTGTTCTGGCCGTCTTGAGATTTTTTTGGCACTAATAATGGTGAATTCCATGGGGATATGCTTGGGCTTATTATACCTTCCAGTAGTAGCTCCGATACTTGTCGGTTGATTTATTCTTTATGGACGTGGGGTAGACGATACTGTCGTTGATTGATAGGTGGTTGTTCCCTTTTTATTGGTATTTTATGTTTTACCAATGTGGTGAATGGCAATTTGTCACTGTCTAGCATGAATAAGTCATGATATTTCTCACATATCCGGTTCATGGACTCCGTTTCTTTCATGTTCCGTTCCCTCTCCGTCATAATGGTGTTTTTTAAACGTCTTATTCTTTCGTCCTGTTTTGTCATTGACAATGAGAGTTGATCTGTTTTTCCATATTGCGTGTAGTGCTTGAAATTTGAAAATTTCACCTGAATTTCCTTTCTCCATAGTATGTCTTGCTCGGTATGGGTACTGCTGCTGTGCTTCCATTTTTTATGTTGACCACAGTATTTTCAAAGTAAACTCCAGGGGAAATCTCCTGTTTATGCACAACCACAGTTTTGTCTCTCGATATAATATTAACCGGTACTATAGTGACTGCTCTTTTCCTCAGAAAGACGCCTTGTTGAAGATTTGTTTGAAAATCTATTTCCGTACGAAGGGTAAACGTCTTCACCCAATGTTCTTTATCAAAGATGCTGGTGTTTACAATACACCTGTTCCACATATTATTTCTTCCGAGAATACCATCCCCAGGGATTTGAATTTCCCGTGACACAATATGGAACACCCACGGCAACTGCCTTATGTCTCCTATCGTGATTTCGATAGTGCCTAGTGACGTTGTGTTTCCTCCGAAGGCTCCAGAAAGAATTTTAGTTTGCTTTCTGCTCTTATTGGAAAAAACCTTCATTGACTTCATTTTACTATACTGAAATCTGTACGTCGTTTCTGTAATTCTCGCATCGTAAAATTTCTCACATGAAGTGTGAAACAAAAAATTCCATCGTTTCTCGATTTGTGAGAAAAAAGTGTTTCTGTATTTGCATGCGAAAACAGACTGCGCTGATTTTGTTCTTACTGGAATGTTTCCAATAATTAAGTGTCAAATGTAAAAGAAACGTCAACGAGGGAAATTAATTACATATAACAAAAGCAAAACAATGAAAGGCTGAAAAATTTAAAATTACAAAACAACAATTGTTCTTTATAATTTTTTTTTTATTTAAATAAAAACCCAAATGTATAGTGCAGTGCCAGTTTTCATTCAAACTAAAAAAATTATTTAAAAAAATATTCTTGTGTTTATTTAAAATTTTTGCTACATACATAGATAATATGTATATATATGTACATATTAAGTACATACATACATATGTACATTATCTGTTAAACAATATTTATATTATACTAGATGACCCGGCAAACGTTGTTTTGCCATACAAAATATTTCTAGTGCATATTTTGGGTGATATATAAAAAATACCAAACAATAATTTTGTTCTGTTTGAAATACGAACAAGGACGATTCTCCTGCATAGGAGCCATTTGTCATTCAACAACAAAAATAATTATGAGGCGGACATAACCCATCTGTTGGGTTAATAGTTTAGTAAATACAGAAATTACCCGCTCCCTAACCTCCTCGTGATCCTAGCAATTTCAAATATCCTTTAGATCCTATTCTCATATCTACCAAATATGCATAAAAAATTTAATTAAAATCGGTCCAGCCGTTTCGGAGGAGTTCGATAACAAACATCGTGACACGAGAATTTTATATATTCATATGTATATTTATATTTATTTAAATTTTGATTTTCTTGCACCAATTTGAAATGTGAGTTATTTTGACACTTCTTGTGAGAAACTTTCCGCAAAATGTTGTTACTGAGTGTAAAACTACCTTGGTTACTATTTTGGTTGGCTGCTCTGCTTCTGAGTCAGACTCTGTGTTATGAGTCAGACCTGATCAACCCTCCTACATGAACATTTCGCAACTTGTTAACACAAACAGTCACCAGTTCATTGACTTGATCAGTGCATTGACTTGACCAGTTGTGCAACTGTTTGCGTTGATAAATTGCGAAATGCCCAAAAGCTTACTAAGCTATTTTTATTAAATACAAACTGGGTCAGAAGAATACTAATAAATAGCTGAGTAAGAATAATTGTGCAACATTAAAATATTAAAGAATAATAATTATTAAATACTAATAAATATGCTGAGTAAGAATTGTCGTGCAATATTAAAATAGAATAATTATTGAATAGTAATTAAGTATAAATAAGCTAGGTTTAAGAAATAGAATATCAGTTGTAAAAGCAAACAGTTGAAAAAGCAGTCAGTTGTAAAAGCAAACAGTTGTAAAAGCAAACAGTTGAAAAAGCAGTCAGTTGTAAAAGCAAACAGTTGTAAAAGCAAACAGTTGAAAAAGCGAACAGTTGTAAAAGCAAAGAATTGTAAAAGTGAAGTCAATATTTTTAGTCATAGAATTGGAGTTTTATAATAATAAAGTTGAAAGATAAAAGAAAATAATAGTGTATTAATTTTAAACATAACACTCTGTATCATCTTTATTTCCCCGACTCTCTCTTTTTGTTCTTTATTATACTTGTATTTACTTTCTTGTTTATGCCAATCTGATTTTCTGTTAATTTCCGGAACCCCAGTTATTGGCGGTAACTGGGCCGAATTTCGTTACCCTGAGAGTTTGTCCAATTAATATTGCTGTGGGCCTCTACGGGTCTGTAGGCTAAGTCCCTGCCATTATTGTTACATTGCAGCTGTTGGTAGATTCCTGTTCCTATCGCCTGAGCTTGTCTGACATTGCTTCTGCAGTCCCGTGCAAAATATCCCTGTTGCTGCCATTTAAAACAGGTTGGTCGTGTACCATTGTTTCTATTTGCCCCTCTGTTCATATTTTGTCCCGTCGCTATTTGTGGGCTTCCACGGAATTCTGTGTTTGTTGTCCTTCTATTGTCTTCTGCCGTCCTTCTTCCCAATTGATTTGGTTGGGTGTATTTCTTTTTGGCCCGCAGAAAGGGTTTTCATTGTGACCATTTACCCTACACAATCGGCAGTATAAGGAGCCTAAACTCTTTCTACAGTTTTCCAAATCGTGCCCCCTGTTTCCACAGAACGTACAGCTCACGACATTCCTGCAGAGAGGCCCCATTTCATGGCCGTATTTTCCACAGCTCTTCTATTCATGCCCCACCCTGCTGCAAAAACTACAGGGCGTTAAGAGCATGGTCCTTCAAACCCTTGATAAAGCTCCTTACTGCTATCCGTTTGAAGTCTTTTAGCATATTTTCCCGGCCAGGTCCTTCCGGCCATTCGTTTTCTATTGTTGTTTTTGCCTCGCTCAGCAGGTTATCTAGGCGCTCTCCAAACTGACATGCTGACTCTCTGATGCTCTGTTTGCAACCTAAGATCTAAGCTCTTGCTTTTTAGATGGTGTTTCTTGAGCGCGTTGCATAATGCTTCCACGGAACTGAAATTCATCTGGGATATTCTTGAGTAGGCGCCCCCTAGGAGTCTCAATTTCAGGCACTGTATTACATCCTGGGTTAAGACGTTATTTGCACCCGTGAGTACTTCTCTTTCTACCATCTTGCATCCTTGTATGTATCTGAATACTTCTGATGATAAGTCAGGCCCATCGGTCCCGAAGACTGATGGGACTGTGTTGTTTACTATCTTAATAATCTCAGATAGCGAAGTCATTCTGATCGCTCCGTTTTCCGCTCTCTCAATAGTATGGTTTTGCCGGGGTGATGGTGATCGTCTTTCCAAAAGTTCCTGAGCCACTGGGATCAATCTATTAAATTCCTCCGTTATTCTGCTGACAATTCCTTCGGTTTTTTCCAATTCATCAAATCTCAGCTTAACTCTTTTAACTTCCTGGCTTTTGTTTCCGCGGAGTCCCCCCTGCTAGCCGCTTTCCTTGCGTTGTTTATTAGTGTTTTTACTTTCTCCAACAGCTTCAAAGCAGGTGATTCTCTATCGTGTGATATGACTATTGTCGGTAGTCCTGATTCGTTTAGTTCTTCGTGCAGTGAAGGATTTGGTAATCTCGCTCTGTAAATTGTGTCCAACCCTCTTCTTGCGTTTTCCAATGCTGTTTGTAGCCTTTGGATAGTGTTGTCTTGTGTCTCTATCAACTGTTGTTGTTTCAATTGTTTTTTTAAATTTTCTTCACTAAGTCCTTTCCCTTTCAATTGTTTCTCTAATTCCGTATTTTCCTTTACTACGTCCTCTAATAAAGTATCTGTATATTCTATTTGTCCTCTTAGCTTTTCGCAATGGCCCCTTAGAAGTGTTTTTGTTTCTTCTAGCTCTTCGATCCTTTTTACAAACTCCTGTGATCTATCTTTACTTAAATCACTTATTAATTGTAAGACATAACTGACTACTTCTAATTTTGTCAGTCTTTAAAAATCTTATTGTTTCCCTATGGTTGTCCAGGAATGTTTTGTTTTTTTTCTACACCGAAAAGTTTTTACTCGAACAAGATCAACACAAGGAAAATTAAATTATTTGATGTAATTATAAATACGGCTACCGGCTGCTCCAAAACGTTACGGTTTTACTTTATACTTATTTTCGAAATTAGAACACAAGAAAGTAGAATATTATGGTTTTATTTATCAATTTCTTTTTATTAAAACTCTTGCACTTATATTATTTATTTATAAAAACTCTTTTACTTAAATTATTTATTTATGAACCGTTTCAGGGAGCCGCTTGTTAGGCTGGTCTTTGATCGGGTTTGCTGTGAGTTGTTGAATGCTTAATGATGATTCCCGAATGAATCTTATGTCGATATTAACCTGCCTTTTTATACTAACTTGTGTCCGGTATGTTCGCTGCCGCCAGTGTGGCTGTTCCCGCAATATTGCTGAATGTGGGATTTTTACCAAGTATATGCAACTTCAGCATATAAGCTTGGAACTTCCAGCCGATTGCGGTTCTCACGATATTGCAATGTCAGCAGTATGTATGCAGCGCATGTGTTTGCTGCTGCTGATATCTTTGTTGGTTGGGGGAAAATGACTCATAACAACGTCAGTATGTGTATGCAGAGTATGTTTCGCTGCTGATATTTTTGTTGGGGGAAAACGACGTATAACAAACTTATTTTTGGTCAATTCCACGTGTGACTTACACGACAAATTCCAAAACTTTTGTCATTTTTTATAAAATTTCTGGTACAATCATAATTTTTTTAATTTTTTCGTTTTAAGAAATAACATCTACACGAACATACGTATTAATTCATGCACTTTGATTTTTGATTTGCGATTACATATTTTTAATTTTAATATAATTAATTAGTTGTGACATACACGACATCAAATCCATTGATTTCAGGGTAATCAAAGATAGTTTAAAAATTCTGTTAATTGTGTAGTCCGATTCCTTTTAAACTGCACCAAAAGTATTTGAGAAATACAAACAACGACAAAATGGCTTCAACTTAGTGAAATTTATTTTATTTTTCACAAAAAATAGTTTTATTCGCGTGACTTACACGACATACAAATTGTGACTTACACGACACTAAATAATATGTAGAGTTAAAGTTAAAGTTTTAAGTTAAGATTATACAGTTTTTGATTAATTTAATTTTTGGAATTACAAATAAATTTATTTTAGCGCTTCAACTCTTTTTTGAAGATGTGCAGTTACATTAAAATGAGTTAAAAAGTTAACAGAGTTTTACTTTGTTGTGTACTTTTGTATGGAATTCACCTTTTATGTTATTTTTATGGAATATTAGACTAGATATATAATTTTATAAATAAAAAAAAATTATTTCGATATTTGAAAGAGGAGGAGGTAGCTCAAACAAAAAATACGGTTGACAAAGATGTAAAAATTATTTATATGCTACTGGAAAAAATGTAGCGTGTGTCACGTAGCGTGCGTCGCAAATGGTTCACGTCTTTTGATAAAAAACGACAAATGTTTTTGGCTGCAAATAAGTTATTTTAGAATTCTCTTATATTCATCTTTCTTTTAGAAACTAGATTTTGTGTGCTTTATTATGCAAAATTCGTTAAAAATTACGAAAACACACTTCAAATTTTAAAGTAAAGGTACCTCTTTTGAAAGACCAAAAAATTTTTATATATTAATATGAAAATGCGTACGAATGTAGCGTTCGTCACGCAGGATTTGCACATATAATAAATATTTCAGTGTTGCCAATTAATTACAATTTACAATGACCAATTTCCCTTGGTTCTATTCAGAATGAATATAAATTGAAATTGAAAAATTACTCATTTTATCTGATTATTAAAAAAGAAATATTGCTCTGCGCTTTTTATAGATGTTTCTCAAGCTTTCGATAAAGTATGGCACGAAGGCCTTATACACAAATTAACGCAAAATCTACCCGTAAACATCGTCAGGGTTTTAAAAAACTATTTAAAGGAACGTAAATATGTAGTTCGAGAAGGTAATTTTTTTTAGCCCTCCGCAGTCGATCGAAGTCGATAGATGCTTCTCCCAACTTACAATAGTATATATCCAAATTGGAAAAATGGCTCAAACAGTGGCGTATAAAAGTTAACGAGCAGAAATGCGTACACGTTACTTTTACGTTGCACAGAGAAACATGCCCGTCCCAACAAATCTACACCGAGACTATACCGCAACACACCGAAGTAAAATATCTAGGCGTTCACCCGCACCTAGACGCAAAGTTGATCAAATGAAATTAAAAGCAGCTCAAATGAATTAGCTTATTGTAAGAAATTCTATACTAAGCCTATACTGTAAACTTATAATATATAACGCGATCCTAAAGCCAATATGGTCCTATGGAATACAATTATGGGCACTGCCTCAGCATCGAATGTAGAAAAAATTCAAAGGCGACAAAATAAAATTCTACGTACAATTACAGCAGCCCCTTGTATATCTGAAATCAACGAATTCACAAAGACCTTGATGTTCCGTTGGTGAAGACAGTATTTTCAAAACACGCGAGAAAATATATTAAAAAACTTTAGTTACACCCAAATCTACTTGCGCGCAATATTCTACATTATAGAGGCCACACCCGGCTGAAAAGAAGGGATACTCTTTTTTTTCAGCCGTACACGAGAGATGTAATATAACAAAAATTAACCGTTGAAATTAAAAATTTTGTTTAGCATTGGCTAAAAATATAATTAATATTGTTTGATTATGATTTGAAAAACTTATTGATGTTTCAATTTCTAATTGAAGATTCAATAAATAATAAAAGTATATAAAAAAAAATCTGATTATTAAATTACAACCATTTGTCTGTAAAAATATGAACAAATATTACTAATAATAAGCAAGCAAGTCCGAAGTAATTACAAATTTCAACTAATATAGAAACATAAATAAATAAATTATTTAAATGTTTGTGAAATTCATACAAATTTCAATGAAGGCAAATTAATAAGTTTTAACTAAATTCAGCTACTCTGAAATTTACATGGGAATTTAAAGGACTAAAGTTGAGATGATATATGATTTAATTAGTCTAATTTTATGTGTTGTCAATTCATAAAGTTTTATACTATTTTCCGACACTACAAATTATGACGCAACGGAATAAGTGGCTCAAGTTCAATTAATTTTTTCTATTGTATTTTGTTGTTGCTGGTTTAATCCTATAACCTGATAACCTGATAACTATTGTCCGGTAAACAACCTTATTAGTTTGGTTATGCAAATAATAAAAACTTTAAACATTTTATTCAAATAATTTCACTTTATACAACACTAAAAAGAAAAACATTAGAATTATTGTAGTTTGGTATATATACACAGATTTTTTTCGCCGATTACTGATTTCAAACTTTTCACAACGATGGTGTGCCAGCTATTCATCACAGAATGAACTCTACACATGCATACTTATATTTATTAAATGTTGGGCTAACAAACACAAAAACAAAATCCAATTTTTCTTATAAAATATTTTCGTTTATTGATTTATTACAAAATGATTATTCACCTATTTATTTATTTAAAAAAACTTACTAGCTTTTAAAAGGGTTAAGTGGCGCATTAAATCGCCTTAAGCTTTTCATATAAATCTTAGGGAGATTTAAATGAGAAAAATTTGGAAAAACCAATTTTCCACAAAGTGTAACACAAAAATCGTTGTAAGGAATTGGTGTTCTATGATAATTTTTCTGTGAAAGTGTTATACTCGTTAATGTTATATATTTTGTACAATCTATAGAAATCTTTTTTGCATTTGCTGGCACAAGCAAACACATACACACGCACGCAAAAGCACATACATACATATAAAACGTTTAAGACCATTTAAAATACTTAAAATGAAAGCTATTCAAGATTGATTACTACTGCAATAGTTTTTATATTTGTATGGGGCTGTGTACATATTACGTAACGCTCCAAGGGGGGGGTTAAAGATTTGTTACGGATTGGAAATTCTTCACTGGAAAATTATTAAAATGCGTTACGTGTGGTGGGTGGGGCTGGGTATAAAATCTCTAAAACCAGCGATACGTAATATGTGCACAGCCCGTATGTGTTTGCAACCAACTTAAAGGTGAATATTCGCATGATGATGAACGAATGCTAGATGTGTAAAGACGAAGAAAACCACAAATTAAGCAAAAAGCAATTTAGTGAAGTGCACATACACACATCTATATACTATATAAAACCGAATGTATGTATGTCTGTTTATTTGTTTGTTTGTTTGTTCCTTATAGGAGGCCAAACCCTTGGACCGATCTTCCTGAAATTTTCACAGTATTTAACTGGAACTCTCGGATGAATTATAGGCTACTTTTTTTTTCAACCACACGCACTTTTACGTCCACTTTTTTAAATTATGTTACTCCTACCACGTAGTTTTTAACAGATTTTATAATGTAAAGTGAGCATAACTTCGCCATTTGTGGATCAATTTTCAAAATTCTTTCAGCATATGGAAAAGGTGCATTAAATTTTTTTGTTTTTGAAAATTGTGCGTAGGGGCAGGGTGTCACAAAAGGCTCGCCACAATAATTGTTTATCAAATAACTTCGCCATATTTGAGCCTATTTTCAAAATTCTTTTTGCATATGGAAAAGGTCCAGAATATTTTTTTGTTTTTAGAAATTGTTTGTTGGGTCGAACGGGGGGGGGGGGGCGGTAGGGCGTTGCAAATGGCCCGCGACAATAATTGATTATCAAATAACTTCGCCATATTTTAGGCATTTTTTGACCTACGTCGATGATATTTGGTACATATGGTATTGGCATAATTTGGAATACGTACCAGGAGAAAAGTGGTGGAACCACGACCCTTTTTTAGGAAAACCAAACCCTTGGACCGATCTTCCTGAAATGTTCACAGCATGTTACTGAGACTCTGGAAGGAATAATAGGCTTTGTGAAGTTTTGATTGGACAAACAGGCGTGGCACCGCCCATATAACCCAAAAATTTAAATCGCAATATTTTGTGCATTTTTTGACCTACGTCGATGATATTTGGTACATATGGTATTGGCATAATTTGGAATACGTACCAGGAGAAAAGTGGGTGGAACCACGCCCATTTTTAGGAAAACGAACCCCATGTACCGATCTTCCTGAAATTTTCACAGCATGTTAGTGCGACTCTGGAAGGAATAATAAGCTATGAAGTTTTGATTGGAAAAAGAGGCGTGGCACCGCCCAAAAATTTTAATCGCCATATATTGGGTATATTTTGACCTGCGTCGATGATTTTGGTACATATGGTATTGGCATAATTTGGAATACGTACCAGGAGAAAAATAGGTGGGACCACGCCCCTTTTTAGGAAAATTAAAAATCGTAATATATTCTTAACTACTGGACCGATTGTCATTAAATTTTCATAATAGGATATATAAATACTTTTAATTTTATTTTATAACGAGGGGGGGTAGCGAAGCACACCGGGATAGACTAGTAGTATACAAAATTTCTTTGTTTTAAAAATTAATATTTAAAACATTTATATGGCATTAAAGGTTTGTCCAACAGTATGTTATATATTAACATTTTTTCGCACAGTGTATATATAATTGTATCGGTCCTTTATTGCAACATAGTCATATATCAAAAAAACAATTTTCAGTTGTTCAAGCCGGCCATATAAATGCTTACGTTTTAAAAACTACGGGTGAATTTTGTCATGTTTGATTTTTTATCAGATGCGACTACGTTGCAATAAAGGAGCGATATATTTTCATTGATAGGAGGTGATAGCTATAAGGCGGAGGTAATCAAATCGAAAATTTCGACTTTATTTCTGCTTATCGGTATTGGAGAGAAGACGGAGCTCTGCCTACCAAACATAAAATCAAGCGGTTGAAATATGTTGCTGCATTAATATCCTTAGGTAACAGATACTATAAACATGGGAACTAAAAATTACGTTTTTTTATATAATTAAACTCTACATGATTGTACTATGAAATGATTGACTCTGAATTAAAGTTTTCATTTTAACGTAATAAGAATTGCTGTCAGTTATGGCGTCTAGTCGCCAAACGTAGAGAAAAAATCGTTATTGGCGATAAAAAAACTTATAATTGCGATTGGCGATAATTTTGGCTTAATTTTTTTTATTAATTTAAAAAATGTTTAGTATTAAAGGAATGCATGGTCGGCTACGAGATAATAAGTTTCATTTTTTAAGTTAATTGTCGATTTTTAAATACTGTTCGCAACGCATTGTCTCAAATTCAATTGTAGGCAGTTCGAAAACTTTTTAAAAGATTTGTGTATTTATTGCTTGTATAACTAAAACCATAACGTAAGCATTTCAATTAAATTGTGTCAATGTACTTATTGCTTGTATACTATATATACATTTTATTTTTTTTTTTTATTTATTATACATTTTAGTTAAATTTAAATCAAACTACAAACGCATGCATTATTTTTAATAATACAAATTATACTTAATGTCGTCACCTGGCACAATTCTTATATATTAATTTGCAATATTTATTTAGGTCAACTTTATTTAACTGTTTATTATTCACTTCCGCATTATTAAGTACGAAAATTAATTAAGTTGCTATTTAGTATTTTGTATAAAAGATGAACCATTTTTACAAATAAATTAATTAACTCTACAGTTTTCAAACAAAAGGGTCTTGTCTTGTCTATTATTTAAAAGTACAAAGTCTTTCAGTTACAAGTGCTAGAAAGACACAGGAAAATCGAAATAGTGTAATTCTGACGAAACGTTTGAATTAATATCACTAGAACTTCCTAACTGTACATTTTGGTGACCCCGACGTGATAGTCAGGACGACCTCTTTTTGTAAGAAGGCACGATCAGTTTTACGTTAACAAAGTGCAATTCGAGTAAGCGAACCAGCAGTTATTCGAACAAGTCGTATTGAATCATCATTATCAACATGTCATCAATGGAAGAGTTAATCAGCCTACAGAGTATCTTAGGTGAAAACATTCAGCAGATTATCCGGAACTTCAAAAAGGATCCTACTGATAGAAAAAATAAGGTTTCCTATTTTGAGGAACGCCGTCGTCGACTTTCAGACAAATGGAACGAGTTTAATGAGGTGGACGAAAAATTGCGCATACTTGTTAAAGATCAATCAGAAGTAGACTACTTCAAAACCAATTATTTTGAACAGATTCGGTCATTGGCTGAAGAATACATTGACCTATTTCAAACTGAATTGGTACGTTTGAAAAAGGAAGTACTCAAAAACCCGCAGGTAACTCAACATGAGCACAGTGAGCAGCCACCTATGGGAATTTCCCAAATACCTAGTAGCAAGAATCATGGATCCAAGGACGATTCTTCACATGGATTGATGGGGAAATTTGCCGCTCGGATGTCAGCATTGGAGAGGTTGATAGTTGGTATCTCAGGGGTGAATAGCGATGAGCCTCAACAATTCTACAACATCAGAATCGAGACCATAAACAAGTTATGGAACCAAATCGAAGAGCTATATGATCAAGTATGGGATCAATGTTCAAACCCTCTTGTCAATGGTTTAAATCAAGACGACTATGAAAACCTTAGAGGAATGGTTATTGATAGCTTGACAAAGTTACAAGTGTTGTCAAACCAAACATCAAACGCTATTTCGGCAGGCCAACATACAGTCATGGCAACATCATTGCCGCTGCCGAAGATCTCAATCCCCAAGTTCGATGGGGATTACGCAAAATGGACGCAATTTTACGACATGTTTCTCCATATGGTCCATCAACAACCGATACCTGATGTCCAAAAGATGTGGTATCTTAAGTCCAATCTTACAGGGGAAGCTGAAAAGTTTGTCAGCCATCTATCAACGACAGAGGGCAACTATGATTCAGCGTGGACAATGTTACAAGAACGGTACAACAACAAACGGGTCCTTGTAACAACTCTGGTCGAGAAAATCATTAGTCAGCCGTTATGCACGTCCAACTCTGTCACCATTAAAAAGCTACATGACACAACTCGAGAGTGCCTTTTAGCACTAAACAACATTGGAATTGAGACGAAAGCATGGAACCCGCTCCTTTTTCAAATTTTGATAAAAAAGCTAGATCGAAGTTTGCATATGCGGTTCGAACAATCTCTCAGTCAACCGAAGGAGCTACCAACAGTTGAAGACCTTTTATCATTTCTGGAATTCCAGTTCCAAACAATCGAATCCATCAATCACAGGGAAAAATTGGTACATACGTCAAATAAAATAGCAGCTACTGTGGTCAAAAGAGGAATTAGCTGCAATTTCTGTAACAATGGGAACCATGCGTTATACCACTGTGGAAAGTTCTTAAATGTATCAGAAATAGAACGGCTAAGATTCATACAATCACGAAGACTATGCGTCAACTGTTTCAAAGGAGACCACTCCTCAAAAGACTGTTCATCAAGCTCGTGTAGAAAATGCAACAAGAAACATAACACTTTGTTGCATATTGAGGCAAAAGCTAATCCACAAATCAAGCAGACCTCCAGTTCTGCCCCAAACATCGAAGTAAGACCAAAAGCTTCCAACGCAACAGTAACATCAGCATCTGCAAATGCCTCATCAACGCAGAGGGATTATGTCATACTTGCAACAGCAAGAGTAAAAATAACAGCATCAAATGGAAATTCAGCAGAATTCCGTGCAATTCTTGATTCTGGTTCGCAGGTGAACCTTATATCTGAGCACGTTGTTAAAAGGTTGGGTGTATCAACTTCAACAGCCTCGCTGTGTATCGATGGTATTGGAAATGGCAAAAAAAGCGTAACAAGAAGGATAAACGTAAAGCTACAATCAAGAAATAATAAATTTGAAACAAACCTGGAAGCATTTGTGATCCCAACAATCATTCCTCCTCAGCCAAGTCAACAGATTGATATTTCGAAATGGCAAATTCCAAACTTAAGCCTAGCTGACCCATACTTTAATCAGCCAGGAAAAGTAGATATTCTTTTGGGTGCCGAATATTACTTTAATCTGATGCAACGCGAAAAAATAGAGCTATCAAGCAATCTTCCAATTTTGTTAAACACATCACTTGGATGGATCATCAGCGGAAAAATATCTTCAAGTCAAGGGGCAAATGACGCTGCAACTTGTGCAATTTTCACCACTAAGCCAGAAGACTTTAACGACGAGCTATTAAATGACGTCATTGAACGGCTATGGAAAATGGAAGATGATGGATCAACTGAAAAGGGACTCTCGCAGGACGAACAACAATGTGAATCACTGTTTGTCCAAAACACTCAAAGAAACGATGAAGGACGTTTTGTTGTCAAGTTACCCTTCCGTGAAAATCCATCTGCATTAGGATATTCTAAGACAACAGCCTACAAACGATTCCTTAGTCTTGAACGACGATTAATGAAAGATTCGGCGACCAGAAATCAGTACATACATTTTATGAACGAATATAAACAACTGGGCCATATGACGGAAATAGATGTCAACTCAATACCAACCCCCAACCATTTCATTCCACATCATTGTGTACTAAAACCAGATAGCACAACTACTAAACTTCGTGCCGTGTTCGATGCTTCCGCCAAAACATCATCCGGCTATTCACTTAACGACTTAATGTACACTGGCCCAATTGTTCAAAGTGATCTATTTTCGATACTCATTCGTTTCCGTTTACCGAGATTTGTCTTTACAACAGACATTGAAAAAATGTATCGACAAGTCTTGGTACATCAAGACGACAGGAGATACCAGATAATTCTATGGAGAAATGATCCTTCTGAACCCATAAAATATTATCAACTTAACACTGTCACGTATGGGACACGAGCTGCTCCATATTTGGCGACAAGGTGTCTTCAACAAATCGCCTTCGAAAATGATACTGACTACCCACTAGGGGCTCAAATTCTAAGAGATAATTTCTATGTTGACGACGGTCTTGGAGGATCAAACAGCTTAAGTACTGCAATCGAGAAACAACAACAACTAGCTTACATACTCAGAAAACATGGCTTCAACTGTCGTAAGTGGAGCGCAAATAATAAACAACTCCTTCAAAATATTCCACAAGATGATCGGGAAGTAAATCTTGATTTTAACAGCACACAGAAGGAGTCTATTAAAACTCTGGGTCTGATATGGCTGCCCAAACCAGACCATCTTTGCGTAAAGGTAAAGGTGGAACCTGTAGACATGATTACTAAACGCACAGTAAGCTCTGACTTGGCAAAACTTTTTGATCCACTTGGACTCTTGACACCAATTGTAGTTAAGGCGAAGATATTTATTCAACACTTATGGCAGATGAAGCTGACATGGGATGAAGTTCTACCTGAAGATCTCAGTTCAGCCTGGTCAAACTTCCGGGAAGGTTTAAACACAATCAACAATCTCCAAATAACACGACACATATTCAAGGATGACATCCCATTAACTACTCAACTTCATATCTTTGCGGATGCATCCGAAAAGGCTTTTGGGGCCGCAGCATATATTCGATCAACATTTAAAAACGGTAGAATCGTAACAAAACTACTATGTGCGAAGTCTCGCGTCTCACCAATCAAAAAGCAAACCTTACCACGGCTGGAACTTTGTGCAGCACTTCTAGCTGCAGAACTATCTCAACGTCTTCGAAAGGTTATGCAGATTAAAAATTTACCAATTTTCTTATGGACAGACTCTGAGATTGTCTTGTCATGGATACACTCAAAGTCATCATCCTTCCAGACATTTGTGGGTAACAGGATATCCAAAATACAAACTTTAACTTTTGCAGAGCAATGGCGACATGTTTCGTCAAAGGATAATCCAGCAGACATTCTCTCAAGAGGTTTATCAGCAAAGGCACTTGCAGAGTGTCATTTATGGTTTTTGGGACCATTATTTTTACACGGAAAGCAAGAATGTTGGCCTGCAGAATTTCGGCCACATTTACAAATTACTTCTGATCTCGAAAGAAAGAAAGAGTCACCTATCGTTTTGTTAACCTTAAACAACTACAACTTTGTACACAATATCGACCATAAAGGTTCATTTAAGAAGTTACAGCGAATAATATCATATGTTTACCGCTTCGTTAAAAACACCACTGAAAAATCTTCCCCAAGACCTCAACTGAATGCGTTAAGTACAGAAGAACTTGAGATCTCACTTAGAACAATCATACGTGCCATCCAAAGCTATGATTTTCCTAATGAAATCAAACAATTAGAAGAAAAACAAATGCTCGCGAAACATAGTCCAATCCTTAGCTTAACTCCATTTGTCGATAATGAAGGCATCCTTCGAGTGGGAGGACGGTTGGAGGAGTCAAACTTATCTTACGATTCAAAACATCCAATAATTCTTCCATATAATGATGTGCTTGTGAAACTTTTATTTAAGTCAGTGCATGAAGAAAACAAGCACTGCAGCCCGCAAGCATTATTGGGAATAGGGAGGCAGAGATTCTGGCCGATCAAAGGAAAATCTATAGCAAGATCAACCGTTCAAAAGTGCGTACAATGTTGCAGGGCTCGTCCCAAGCTATGCCAACAATTAATGGGGAACCTTCCACATGACAGAGTCACACCTGCAAGGTCATTCATTAACACAGGCGTTGATTATTTTGGACCAATGTGGATCCACTACAAAATAAGAGGAAAACGGCCAACAAAAGCATATGTAGCAGTATTTTGTTGCTTTGCGACTAAGGCAGTTCATTTTGAACTGGTTAGTGATCTCTCAACTGATGCTTACATTGGTGCCTTAAAACGCTTTATTTGTCGAAGAGGACGTTGCCAAAATATCTATAGTGATAACGCAACAAATTTTGTTGGAGCCAACAATAAACTCACTGAACTCTCTCAATCAATATTTTCTGAAAATGGGAAGGAGTCGATAGTTTCAACATGTAGATCAAAAGGAATACAATTCCATTTTATTCCACCCAGATCTCCCCACTTTGGAGGACTTTGGGAAGCAGCGGTAAAATCGGCTAAAAATCTATTGGTTCGAAGCTTAAGCACAGCTTCACTAACATATGAAGAATTGGAAACGGTTATCATAGAAATTGAAGCTATCTTAAATTCTCGCCCATTAACACCTATGTCAGCCGACCCATCCGATATATCTGCATTAACTCCAGGACACTTCTTGATCGGCGAAGCTCTTACGTCTCAGGTGGATATCGCAGCCAACTCTAAGAGAATATCACTCTTATCTCGATGGGAACTCGTATCAAAAATAAAACATGAATTTTGGAAAAGATGGTCAAATGAGTACCTACACGAATTGCAGCAGCGTCATAAATGGAAAACTCAAAGTGCAAATATCAACCCAGGAGATATGGTTATCGTTAAAGAAGATAACACTGTGCCGATGAAATGGCCGCTAGGACGAATATTGAAAGTTTATCCTGGAAAGGATGGATCAATTCGGGTTGCTGACATCAAAATCGCATCGGGAATTTGTAAAAGACCTATACATCGTCTTGCGTTGCTTCCAATTGAGGAAAATCTAGAGTCAAACTCAACAAACAAAAGTACAGATACAACAGTCGCAGATCAAACTAGCGAACCCAAAGGCAAAAGAACAAGGCTACTAAACAATAATATATGCATAACATTGCTGGCTTTACTACTCATTTTCCCAGTGATCATGGGAATACCAATCGAAAACAAACGATTTGGATCTCAGCTGGGAATCCATTTTGAAGAATTAGGATCTACGCATATATCTACAAGTCAATGGAATCTAGTCGTATATTATGATCTTTCAGCATACTGGACTGACACATCATTTTTAGCAAACGGCACCAAATCACTAGAACAGCTGTGTAAAAAAATGGAGTCTAATACATCGTGTACTAATATAATAGAACACTTGCAGCATATTGAAACTGACTTGAGTCTGGATAACAGACTACTGTACAAATCTCGACAGAAAAGAGGTGCCATTGATGTTGTCGGAAATATCGCAAATTCACTGTTTGGTGTACTTGACTCTGGATATGCAGAAAAAATGTCGTCAACTATCACCAAATTACAAGAAGACGATTCATTCATGTTAAAACTCATAAAGGACCAAACTTCAGTCGTAAACTCCACTATGAATATCGTTAAACAAGGTCTAACTGCAGCAAAATTCAAATTTGACAGCATTCAATCAACGCTGAATGAAGTAGTAAAAGGCGAGGAATTGCATAACGAAGAATTGTATCAGTTGAAGCTTGCAAACATGTTCAACGTAGGCTTTATGCAACTATCACTTATCGCAAACAACTTACAAAAAATGCAAACATGCATTCTGGATGTGTTAACTGATACTCACCATGGAAAAATCAATCCGTTACTGTTAACTCCAACACAAATAGAGATCGAAATACAACAAATCAAAACACATATGCCTGAATCGTTAATGTTACCAGTATTCGCAGATGACTTGTTAGAATTTTATAAGCTAATGAAGGTAAAGGGAGGACTTACCCAGGAACACGTGGTGTTTAGCATAACGCTGCCATTAATAGAGCATGACCAATTTAAATTATATAATTTAATTCCTATCCCTAACACAATAAACAACACAATGCTAACGATAGAAACATGCAGCCCTATACTAGCGATAAACACAAACCGAAGACACTATTTTCCGGTATCATTAGATCAACTTAAATCATGTACTATCATCAGGAAGAACATATTCATATGCTATAATATACAACTGGAATACAATTTCGGAGCGGAAAGGTGCTCATGTGAAATTAACTTATTTAACAACATTACTATTCGAAATTGCAACCTAATGAAGCTCCATGCAAACGTAACATGGACACCATTAAATCATAAAAACCAATGGATATACTCCTCATCCTCAATCACTCAAACCACAGCGGTTTGTGGAAAGGAAATTACGACTTTATATCTAGAAGGCTCTGGATTATTAATCATTAACCCCGATTGCATCCTTAAGCATGAATCTATTCACGTGACTGGTCAACAATCGATATCAACAATTACTGGGTCATCATACACGAGCCTGGCAAATATTTCAGAAATTGCATATCACCATCTTTCCAAAGGCGAAAACATTAAAACCAACTACACATTAATAACAGACCAGATTTCGGTACAACTCAATAAAATGAAAGACTTGCAACAAAGGTTAGAATCTATAAACACTTCAACTTTTCAACATCATTCAACTTCAACACACGGTACTACAATTGCATATTCTGCATTAGTCATCAGTGTAATAGCCATAATACTCGTGTCAGTTATAACGGCAATCCGAAGAAAGTATAGTGCTGCTGAAGTAACAAAAATAACGCATTCATCGCATACTCCACAACCATCCAACAATAAGGCAACACCCACACCACATCCACGTGAGAACTTCACAGTTCAAATTTGAATCTCATTTTTTTATTTTATTTTTGTTTTCGTTTTTATTGACTACTCGTCAATGCCGGGGAGAATGTATTTATTGCTTGTATAACTAAAACCATAACGTAAGCATTTCAATTAAATTGTGTCAATGTACTTATTGCTTGTATACTAAAAATTACAACCTATACATTTTAGTTAAATTTAAATCAAACTACAAACGCATGCATTATTTTTAATAATACAAATTATACTTAATGTCGTCACCTGGCACAATTCTTATATATTAATTTGCAATATTTATTTAGGTCAACTTTATTTAACTGTTTATTATTCACTTCCGCATTATTAAGTACGAAAATTAATTAAGTTGCTATTTAGTATTTTGTATAAAAGATGAACCATTTTTACAAATAAATTAATTAACTCTACAGTTTTCAAACAAAAGGGTCTTGTCTTGTCTATTATTTAAAAGTACAAAGTCTTTCAGTTACAAGTGCTAGAAAGACACAGGAAAATCGAAATAGTGTAATTCTGACGAAACGTTTGAATTAATATCACTAGAACTTCCTAACTGTACAATTTGGATCCGTAATATCGCAAGTGGTGTTTATAAAACTGTATGCTATACATTATTAATTAGATTACACATTTTTCTTATTCAACATTCAGTTTCAACTCTCGTAGTGAACAGAGGCGTTTTTATAATCGTCGCAACTGAATATAAAAAAATATATAAAAAAAAATTTTTTCAAGTCACAAAAACTGGTTTTATTTTATTTTTTGCTTGTGTGCAATATACATAAATATTTGCATACACAAACTAATATAAGTGAAAATAAAAAAAAGAGAACTCTGATGAGTTCATCTTCTGACAAAAACAACAATAATCCTACAAGTAGTAGGAATGTACAATATATAACTTTAGTTGCTGATGACGACAATAAAAAAAAATTAGTTAAACAAAAACCTGAATTTAACAGAAAACACAAATACTCGTGCGCGATCATTATCTCTGAACATGTTAAATAGTGATCAAGAAGCAACAACAATTGCACCCATCAGCAAACTTGTCAGCTTAGCTGTACAAATAAACAAACAAACAATAAGTAACAAGGTGACCAACGTGCACAAAATGATAGATGCGGTGAGTACATTAAATGATAATAAAATTCAAACAGGAATGGACAGATACATAACCGTGTTAAAAAGGGGAAGAAGTCCAAAATCAGCTCAAATAGCTTCAACAGCGAAAGTTCCCAGAGATGGAAAAAACAAAATAAAAAATTCCGAAATTCGTTTCGCGATTTTATCTGAACAAAACAATGAAGACACAACTACAACAAGGTCAAGTAAGCCTCCACCGATATATTTAAGAGAGCTGAACTCTAGTTTTTTGGTAAAAAGCCTTATCTCCTTAATTGGAGAAAATGAGTTCTATGTAACTCCAATTAAGCGCGGAAATATTAACGAAACAAAAATCCAGGTATTGCAAGAAAGTAATTACCGAAAAATAGTTTCTGACCTTGAGTCAAAAAACAAAAATTTTTATACGTACCAATTAAAGAATGGTAAAGGTCTAACCGTCGTAATAAAAGGTATATACTCTAGTATGGATCCAGAAGAGGTTAAATCTGGCCTTGAAAATAGTGGTTTCAAAGTTAAAAATGTTTCTAACATCAAAAATAGGGAAAAAAATCCCCCAACCTATTTTTAGAGTCGAGCTACAGCCAGGTGACTTGAAAATTAAAAAAAATGAATCGCACCCAATCTATAATCTAAAGTACTTGTTACACAGAAGAGTTACAGTTGAGATGCCACATGAAAAAAATGGACCTATCCAATGCATGAACTGTCAAGAATTTGGCCATACCAAAACTTATTGCAAGTTGCCTACCGTTTGCGTTGTATGTGGTGAGTTGCACAGTACCGCTAACTGTGACAAAATAAAAGGTGATCCCAAGGCGGAAAATTGTGGCAATTGCGGCGGAAATCACACTGCCAACTATAGAGGCTGCCCTCTTTACATGTTTTTTAAACGCTCCTCGCACAAAAAAGAAAATATTATCCCCGCTCAGCCTATCACACTTTTAAACTACTCTCAGTTACCTCAACCGTCGTCTTGCCATAATCAATACTCAAATGTTTTAAAGTCTAACACGACTCTTACTCAACAAAAACCTAATAGTCAATTTTCATACGCTAATATTTTAAAGAGTAACCAGATTCCGGCGCAAAAAACTGTACCAGCAAATGAAGAATCAGGGCATAATTTTAGTCGTATTGAAGCCTCGATAGAGATCCTAATACAAACAGTAAATACATTTACTCTCAACATGTCCTGTATGATGCAGGAAATGTTGAAAATGAAGTCTACCTTGTTGCAGGCTGTATTGAAAAAACCATGAACTTAAGAATCTGTTTTTGGAACGCAAACGGCATCTGCCAACATAAGAATGAAATAGAATATTTTCTTCTGGATAAACAAATCGATGTTATGCTTGTCTCAGAAACTCATTTGACGTCTCGAAGCTATTTTAAAATTAGTGGATGTAATTTCTACGACACTAAGGATCCTCGAGATAGAGCTTGTGGTGGCTCTGGAATCCTAATAAAAACTCGAATAAAACACTACCTGCTAAATGACCTTCGTGAAGAATATCTAATAACAGATATCATCTGTTTATTCTCCTCACTGGGAGACACTGGGGTCCCGTTTTCTAGCAGCTGGCGACTACAATGCTAAACACACTTTTTGGGTTTACGTTTAATCAGTCCTTAGGGTCGTGTTTTGTTTGACACAATTTCAAAAATGGGTTTGAATGTAGTTTCAAGTGGTCAGCCAACTTATTGGCCAACGGATCGACAAAAAATTCCTGATGTTATCGACTTTGGAATCTCGAAAGGTGTGCCCAGCGAAATGATGGAAGTAGAAGCATCTTTGGATTTGTCTTTAGATCACTCGCCTACTATTATCACTATTTACTCACACACAGCTGCAACACCAACATGTGATTTACCGCTGACATCTTCACGTGTTAACTGGCAGAAATACAAAAAATATTTGAGTGCTCATTGCACGGAAAATTTGCCATTGAGAACACCTACTGACATAGAAAATTCTATAAGGTTGTTTGAAGCACATGCTAAACAAGTTGCTCTTAATGCTTCTTCAATTCAACCAAATCAACAAGCGAGATTTAACAATATTTTTTGTGCGGATATAGAAAGGCTATTGACTGAAAAACGGAGAGCTCGACGAGAATGGCAACGTTACAGATCGCCTCAGCTAAAATTAAGGCTTAAGGAGTGTACCAAACAGCTAAGAAAAGTTTTGCAAACACAAAAAACAGCTTCGCTGCAAAAATGTCTGCAAGAACTCGATGCAACACCATCAACAGATTATTCGCTGTGGCGTGCATCCAGAGGACTTAAAAGGCCAGTGGTATGCAAACCTCCATTACGGGTGTAGTGTGTTTGACTAACCACTACTGCATGCCGTCTGCATGCAGCAAGTGAAACATAACACTTTTGTTATTGTCCACATTCCAATTGTATGATCAGAATGTATTATGCTGATCATGCATATTCCCACACATACTTTGTGTATGTGTTAGTTTTAAGACATAGAATATTGTAGCATTATTTAGATTGATTAAGAAATTATAATTAAGTTCATAATTGTGTCGCTTGTGCGACTGTCCAGAACCCAAAATAAATTATAAATAATAAACATCCAAGCATTTTAAATAAATCATTTCTTTTATTACCACATTTAAATGAACATGGCGATCCTGCCAAAATTTAAAAAAAAAAAAAAAGGATTAATTAAATAAATTAAAAATTAAAATTCAAATAAAAAAAAAGGATCTAAAAAGGGAAAAACCTAATTTTGTTAAAAAAAAAAAATCCCTTGCCCGCTCAAGAAAAGCGTAAGCATAAACTGAAGCATTTGGTGCAACACCCTTGAAACAATATTCGTCCTACTTCATGGACGTTAAATGCCCCGGTTGCTATGGACTCACCACTGTATTTAGCCAAGCTCGAGACGTTGTTGTATATGCGGGATGTGCTACCATCTTGTGCCAGCCAACTGGTGGTCATACTAAGCTCACAGAGGGTTGCTCTTTTAGACAGAAGCCTCAATAAATGTCACGTTTTGGTTTGCAGCTTCACAGAAAAGAAATCAACTAAAATCTATATGACTACATGATTTGGTGTTACATCGTTGGATTTGTGTTCGTGTAGTGTTTGGGAAGATTGTCCAAAGGACTGAAGGTGGATTTTATCCCAATGTTTGTAAGTGACGAATGTATTTTAAAGTAGCATACACAAATGAAATGTAAGCATAGATTAAATTTGAAAAGTTTTGAAGAAATTAAATTGTTTTAATGAAATGAAATAATTGTAAATTGAAATTTTTTGGTGAAATGAAATAATTGAAATTTTTTTTATGAAATGAAATAATTGAAGATTAAATTTTTTTTTAATGAAATAAAATAATTGTAAATTGAAATTTTTTTAGTGAAATGAAATAATTGAAATTTTTTTAGTAAAATGAAATAATTGAAAATTGAAATTTTTTAGTGAAATGAAATAATTGAAAATAGATTTTTTTTTTGAATAAAAAGAAAAAGTATAAGAATAAAATGAAGTAATTGGAAATTGAAATTTTTTTTTATGAAATGAAATAATTAAAAAGAAAAACACATACGAATAATAAAACAGATAAAAAGTCACCATTTTAATATAATGTGTTTACTGTAAAAATGAAAGAAATGTCGTATGATGAAAAATCCATATAACTAAAAGCATAAAGAATTAAAAATTCAAACGACACTTTTCTAAATATAATTTTGTGCTCTGTGTTTAATCTTTTAATTTAAATATACATACATATATTTTTAAATAATGTAATATTTTTTCTCAAAAAAAAATATAAGGCTATGTTTTGTCTTTTATTTTTTTTTTCGCTTTAAAGAAAATATACATATAAGATTTATCGCTGAGATACTTACGAGTCCCTCCAGTCGATAACATCAAAAATAAATTAAATAAAATTATAACTAATATGTATGTCACTGAGAAACTCACGAGTCCCTCCAGTTGATATATATATTTTGTATCAGAAACATTTTTTACTTTAAAAAATAATGTAGGAATTAAACTTCTTTCAAGAAATAAATAAAATATAAATAAATTTATTCTACAAAATGTAAGAATTAATAAAATTATTAACATAATAATATTTAATAAAAATAAATTGATTCACTAGCCATTAATATTAATGAAATAATTTTGATGATCATGCTTCGAATTTTGAAAAATAATATGGTGAAATATTCCATAAAAATATAGAATTTTTTTTGAAAACCTAATAACAGATTTTTCTTTACATTTTTGGTAATGCCATGATTTTTTAATATAAAGTAATACTTCAATGTACATACTTCGAATTTTGAAAAATTTTTCAAATATAATTATTATCGGTTGGTTTAGAAATCAATATATGAGGCGATAAATGCCCATGAGCACTGTGAAGTACCTAGACTACTTCACTAAATTAATAATGAAAATAAATGAAAATATAAAAAGGGAAAGCGAGTACTTTCCAAATTTGAGTTGAACGACAAAATTATAAATAGAAATGTAGACTTAGGTCACCACTTTCTAAAGCTTGAAAAAGTAGCTGATAATATTGCTCTGACAACATTGCGACTTTCACTAGATGATAGTACGCTTAATAACCTAGGAATGAATATTGAAAACCTTCAAAGAGAAAGGTATTGAAATCTTGTAAGATGCAGATATAACTATTGTGCTCACACAAAAAAAAAACATTAAATAAAATCACCACCGATCAAAAAAAAGAGAAAGGATAGTAAATGAATAGAAGTATGTGAATTTGAATTAAATTTTTTTGTCCTGTTTTCGAATAATTTTGAATTTAGAAAAGAAATAAATAATCGAAGTATGATACATTTAAAATCAAAGTATATTGTTTAAAATTAATTTTGTTTTTGCATTAGTGCAACAATTTTTTTGAAATACGTCCATTAGAGGCCAATTTTTAACGGCTTTGAACATTTTTTAATTGCATGATAAATAATTAATATGAAAAAAGTGAATGAATAGTTAAGAATTTTTTTTTTGTAATGAATAGTTAAGAATTTTTTTGTAATGAATAGTTAAGACTTTTTTTTTAAGATAAAAATACAATTTTATAATAAAGTAATTTTTATTTTAGCATATGCATATGTATAAAAAAAAATTGGCGCCAAATAATCATTAATATATCCCCAATTAAACATTAAAATATATCCAACAAATAAAATAATACATATATTATATTTACTTTAATTTTTTAATTTTTTTTAAATATATAATTTTTACTCTATTTTCATAATTTTGTTATATGCAAAGTTCTTTATCTTTATAAATATTACATATTAATTAAAATATATAACCCTTACTTTAATTTTTTTATATAAATTTTAATGATTCTTTTTAAACTGTACACATTTCTTACCAGCTATATTAAGCCCACAATTATTAGTAATAATTCTATAATTTTTTTTTTATAATAAAATTTTTAATATATATATATGACTTACCATTTTTTTTTCTAAAAAAGGGAGGGAAGGTATATTCCCTAAAAATCCCTGCAATTTTTAATTTTATAATTTTTTTATTACTAGTAAGAATAATCAACTATTCTTATTCTTATTCTTTCTGAAAAAGGGAGGTGTAGTGTGTTTGACTAACCACTACTGCATGCCGTCTGCATGCAGCAAGTGAAACATAACACTTTTGTTATTGTCCACATTCCAATTGTATGATCAGAATGTATTATGCTGATCATGCATATTCCCACACATACTTTGTGTATGTGTTAGTTTTAACACATAGAATATTGTAGCATTATTTAGATTGATTAAGAAATTATAATTAAGTTCATAATTGTGTCACAAACTGGACAGTCGCACAAGCGGCTGTCCAGAACCCAAAATAAATTATAAATAATAAACATACAAGCATTTTAAATAAATCATTTCTTTTATTACTACATTTAAATGAACAGTGATTTTACATTTATAACACGGGCCTCTAATGGTGACTGGGCAAGAACTGATGCTGAAAAAGTGATCTATTTGTTAAGCACCTAGAAAAAGTATTTATTCAAAATATTTCTGTTAATATTGCTGAACTGCCACCAGTCGTATCTTTACCAGAAACACCGCTAAAATTTAACATTGTGGAGATTAAAAAGGCCATCACTAGTCTTAACACCAAAAAAGCCCCAGGTGTCGACAAAATAAGCAACAAAATGCTTCAACAACTGCCTTATATTGCAAAAAGAATTAAACTATTAATTTTTAATAGTATTCTACGGCTGCAATACTATCCTGCAGAATGGAAGGTTTCGATGATTATTATGATACCAAAGCCCGGCAAGGATCATACGAAGGTTGAATCCCATCGGCCTATTAGTTTATTGCCCAACATTTCAAAACTATTTGAAAAGCTGTACATGAGCAAGCTGATGCCTATAGTGAATAGAAGTGGATGCATTCCAGATCATCAATTCGGTAAACATAGCACTATTGAACAAACTCACAGACTTGTGAACGTAGTTAGAGACACCTTTGAAAAAAAGAAATAGATATTGTTCAGCGCTTTTTATTGATGTCGCACAGGCTTTTGATAAAGTATGGCAGGTCTTGTCCACAAATTAACACAAAATCTACCCGCAAACATCGTCAGGCTCTTAAAAAGCTATCTAGAGGAACGAAAATTTGTAGTTAGGGAAGGCAATTTTTCAAGCCCCCGTAGCCGGAGTCCCTCAAGGTAGTATCTTCGGTCCTTTACTTTATTTAATATATGCCTCTGACTTACCGTTAAGCAGTAACATTCACACGTCAACATTTGCTGATGATACGGCTTTTCTAAGCGTTCATGAAAACCCTGTAGAAGCTTCCCGGAATCCACAAGGGTACATCTCAAAATTGGAAACATGGCTAAAACAATGGCGGATAAAAGTGAATGAGCAGAAATGTGTACACGTTACTTTTACTTTACGCAGGGAAACATGCCCGCCTATACAAATCAACACCGAGACTATACCGCAACACTCTGTAGTCAAATATCTAGGCGTTCATCTTGATCATCGTTTAACATGGAAATCGCACATAGACGCGAAGTTGATCCAAATGAAACCCAAATGAATTGGCTTATTGGAAGAAACTCTATACTAAGCCTAGACTGTAAACTTCTATTATACAATGCGATCCTAAAACCAATATGGGCCTATGGAATCCAGTTATGGGGCACTGCCTCCGCATCAAATGTAGAAAAAATTCAAAGGCGACAAAACAAAATTCTACGTACTATAACAGCAGCCCCATGGTATATCCGAAATCATCGAATTCACAAAGATCTCGATGTTCCGTTGTTTAAGTCAGTATTTTCTAAACACGCGAAAAAATACATTAAAAAACTTGAGTTGCACCCAAATTCACTTGCGCGCAATATTCTAGAGTATAGAGGCTACACCCGGCTTAGGAGGAGGGATACTCTTTCTATCAGCCGTACACGAGAGATGTAAGACTACAAAAATCAACCGTTGAAACTAAACATTTTGTTTAGCATTGGCTAAACATATATTTATCTTTTTTAGATTTAAGATTTGAACAACTTATTGATGTTTCAATTTAATTGAAGATTCAATAAATAATAAAATTAAAAAAAAAAAACATTTTTCTTATTGATATTAAATTTTTGTCTGTGTAACAAATACACTTGCAGTAGCTGGTGCCATTGTAGCTCAATTTAAAATCTCTTTTTATTCAAACAATACATCTTGCATCAAAAAAGAATTCAAAAGTGAAATAAAGCACAAAATGGGAACAAATGCACTTTAGTGAAGCTTCACCAAATTAAATAAAAATTAGCCTATGTGATAGAAAATCAAAAAATAAGAAGAAAATATTAAATAAAAAAGTTGGCGGCAACGCATAGTTTTCGAGTTATTGGCCTCTGAAGTTTTCATATATATGTGCGATTTCCCTTTGCATTTCTCAACGTACTTTAGTGAAGTTACACCAAATAAAATAAAAATTAGCCTATGTGATAGAAAGCGAATAATATTTGAATTCAAAATTAAATTATGCATTACGTAAATATATTTATTTAATAAAATGTATTAATAATTAAGAAGTTTATTTTTAATTGTAAAGTTTGCCCACATAGCCGGCCTTCGGCCGGGCTCAATGATTTTCTCCACCATGGTATATCCCGACACGGCGGTATATAGAATAGAATTTTTGCATAGCCGGCCTTCGGCCGGGCTTAATGATTTTCTCCACAATGGTATATCCCGACACGGCGGTATATAGACTAGATTTTCTTCATAGCTCGAGGCCAATAACTCGAAAACTATGCGTTGCCGCCAACTTTTTTATTTTATATTTTCTTCTTATTTTTTGATTTTCTATCACATAGGCTAATTTTTATTTAATTTGGTGTAACTTCACTAAAGTACGTTGAGAAATGCAAAGGGAAATCGCACATATATATGAAAACTTCAGAGGCCAATAACTCGAAAACTATGCGTTGCCGCCAACTTTTTTATTTAATTTTTTCTTCTTATTTTTTAATTTTCTATCACATAGGCTAATTTTTATTTAATTTGGTGAAGCTTCACTAAACTGCATTTAAGCCCAATTATTTGCTTTGAGATACGAAAAAACAGTAAAAATTCAATGCAATTTTATACGTATAAGGTTGCACGAGCATTTAATACAACGATTAAGTAGTTTTTCTACAAGAATATTGATGAGTTTTTTTAATCAGTTTCTTTGTTTCGTTAGAAATAACGTCAGGTAGTTACTAGTTTGCCGAATGAAAAATTTTTACTAACAAGTACGTGCGTTCTTTTAAAATCCTTAATGCAATTTTTGATAAGAGAGAGATCGAGTCTCGTATCCAAAATTTGGTTTTGCTTTATTTCTAATTTTTTGTGCTATGAAACTAATTTCCAACGTGTAAAGAATACTTTTATTCTTGCTATGCAGAATGATGTATTCAAAGAACGTGTGTCAAAACTTAAATAATGCAAGCTGAATATATTGTTAATTATATTTTTTTTACTTTAAAAGGTTTAAGTAAATCTAGGTTTTGCATATGTATGTAAGTCACGTTTCAAGCAACAACTAAACATTGTTTTTATTACTTATAAAAATTATTCTTTCAAGAAGTGAATCCTTATTTGTAAAATAATGTTATTTTTTGTTTGTTTTCATAAATAATTATAATATTTTGTTCGAGCAATTACTCACGAATTTATGCATTCAAAACTTTATGTATTAGTAGATGAGTTAAGAAGATTTTCAAGCATGGTGGTAAAGATCTGGTGATAAGCTGGTATTTAGCTACCAATGAAATGCATATATGTAGATTAGCCAGCCCAAACAAATAAATTACATTTTGAAAACATTAATTCTTGAGTTCTTCGTCAAATAAAATGTTATATTTGCTTAATAAATACATTCACTGTCAAAAATAAGTAGAATAATTGTAGGTGCGTTTGTTTACTTTTACAGTAAAATGCAGTAAATGAGTAATAACTGAGTAAAGAGCAGAATTTACTCTCCGAAAAAATTTTTCCAGAAAAAAGTACGCGAACGGAAAATTTGTAAAAATTCGTAAGATTTAGGCAACAGCTGATGAAAAATAAATGTAGTGCTGAAAAATTTTTACATCTTTGGATATTTGAACAATTTATTCATCGGTACTCGATTAAATACTTTTTATAACACAAATATTGTAATAAAATATAAACAATTTAATTTATGTAATATTTCCCATTTCTTCTTTTTTTATTTAATTCGATTTTGCATACTTGTGTGTGGTTAAATATATTCAAAGTACATGAATATTTGTTTTTGCTACTGACTAACGTAAAAAGATGTGCATTACTAAGTACACAAGTACTTTAGAAATTCACAACTCCAAAGAATTAAAATAACAACTCCACAAAACTAAAATAATTTTTATTTTCCATTCAAAGGCATGTAGGTAATTGTGTCACAAACAAGTTCAATTTAATGTTAATGTACTTTTAGTTTTGTTTTATTTTTAGTTTGATTAATATTTTAGTCACAAATTGCACACCTTTTGTTTATTTACATTTTGAATCATATGTTTTCTGGTTCTACTAAACTTTACTGCGAAAAATTTCTGCAGTAAAAATTTGCAAGTTCTCAATTTAGAACTGTCACTTTACGCTCTCAATTTGTGTTCTCATTTACAGCCATACCTAAACAAGAGCGGCAAGCGTTTTTTAGCTGTCAAAAGTTCTCATGCCCATACAATTTGTATGGAGCATCCCGAAATAACGCGGCGGTAACGCGGCGGCAACATTTTGCAATTGGAAAATCCGATTTTGACAGCGCGTTTAATAGTGAAGTAAGCTGCAAAAGACAAGCACTCATGATACAATGACTATAAGGTAGTCTTACAAGCCCAGCTGACAATTCTTGTAAATTACTTGTTTTTTATTTCAAGTGTTAAATTTTGATTTGTATTTATTTTTTCGTATTTGAATGAATAATTTTTATATATATTTTTGTCACAGGTTGAAACATACACACATACACATTTATACTTTTGACTTCAGAGGAATTTTTTTGTTGTGTTTGTTGTAGAGATGCATGTATTATTAGGTTATGAGTATACTATTATAATCAGGGTTGTTATATATTTTGTAATAACCCTGTTTTTATGACAAAGCGTTGACGCTCTTGTTTGGGTATGGTATTTCAGCGTTAACGCTAGGCGGTAGAAAACGTTCCGGTTTCCGCTCTTGTTTAGGTATGGCTGTTACTGTATTTTGTGTAAACGAACGCAATTTAGTAAAATGCAGTAAAGTTCAGTAAAAAATAGTAAAAACTTTTGCGTACTCGAACACACTTTGTATAAAAGGTATAAGAAAAATAAAGAGATTCATATTGAATAAAAATTATCTGTTATGTTGTTTGTAGAAGTTTTTCAAACTGGTGCTTGGTAATTCTCATTTCTTACTTGGAAGTTTATGAGATGTGCTCGGAAGTTTATGAGAAGCATCTAGTTTTCTTAAATAATTATTTATATAATTTTTTTTTTTTATTATTTAAAAGCCTGTCTGAATCAGAACTGCTTTGTATCCTAATAAAACAGGCCAAATAGATCGGACCGCACACTACAGCTATGAAAAAGACAACCTACTAAACGCATCTGGAAATATTTGACAACCAAGTGCCAGGTTATTATTTTTAAAAAAATGTTTCACAACAAAAAACATTTTGTATTGTATTTACATTATTGATATTTCTCAGGGTTTAAAAATTCCCTGAACTTCCAAAAATAATTCAAGATGCAAATTAGGCAAATCGGTCCAGCCATTATCGATTTTTCTTGAGACAAAAGAAGAGGAATTGAGTTTTATATGCTTACGAGTACATATTTATGCATATAGAAATTCGTATACATCATATAGAAATTCAGAATATTTTTTTATTTTATTCCTTTCATTTAATGATTGTTGTCCAGTCCATGCGAATTTCATCTTTCATGAATTACACTATGTAGTTTCTAATTAGTGCTAGCTTAATCAAATACATTACTTTACACGTTACTATTAGAATAAAAATCTGTCAGTCAGTTTATTTTTAAAATTAATCCAGAAATTATTTATAACTTTTCTCGAACAAATATTTTTCTCCGTGTGGCAGACCAGCAACAACTACTGTTTTGGCTGAAGCAGGTTTGTAAGGAAGAGGTACTATTTGTTGAGTCTCCTGCTTCGAAAATCGTTTTAAACGTGCATAATCCTTGTTCGCGATGTCCCACTTTGGAACTCTTGATTTTTACATAAATCATGTTTTAATCATCCAAAAAAATCATGTTTGAATTATTTGAATTATGCCTTCGTTTTACTGCGTCATTTACTAAAGCGCCTATTACATGGTCCAACTTGGTATGTGAACATGGTGAGATGGCATACCATCAAACTCGTCTAATAGTGCAAAATGCGTGTATGTCAAGTTGGTTGGATTGTTTTCAAAAAATTCGATATTTTGTATCTAGGCGCCAGGCCAAGTTCGGCCACACAGTGTGTATATTTACGCACCCTCATAACTTTGCTCCCCCTGATCATAATATAATGAAACTTGAAACATAAGGTCTCCCCACAGAGGTGACCTATAAGCTTAGCAATATTTTTCCAAGAATTCTTTCCCATATTAGAAAGGCAAACAAATTTTGCAAAGCTTACCAAGGTTGCCTAGAAATGAGATGGAATTGTACCTATCAAGAACTTGGTCCTTATTTTGATCTCAGTACTTTTTACGGCCAAAACTTTTTGGACACGAACTTGGCCTTATTTTCACATTTATGTCTTTGTGCGGATCTCACTTCTTTTTTCTTAGTTGTTTTTGTATAAATATTTATATGTATTGCTTATCTGGGCCTACCTGTGTAGAAAATTTCATCTTTCTGGCTATACTAGAAGTGCTTAGCGTACTACGTGATACTTACTTTACCAGTGACGCCCCGGTTCCTACTACAGGGACCGCTACCGGCGATATAGCTACTTCGCCTGAGTCAGTTATTATACCGTTGGACAATGACAGAATCAGATGGGCTATCAATACTTTCGATCCATTCAAATCTCCTGGACCAGATGGAATCATTCCAGTGGATCTACAAAGAAATATGGATCTAGTCGTGCCCTGGCTCTCTAAAATTTTTAAAGAGTATCTGAGAAGGGCATACATTCCGGCTTGCTGGAATCTGTATAAGGTTGTCTTCATCCCCAAGGGATGCAAGACGTCTCACACTAAACCTAAAGACTTCAGGCCTATCAGTCTGACGTCTTTTCTGCTCTGGAAAGAGCTATAGATATACATCTAAGAATGTCCATAATAAAGGAACTTCTATCCCCCTCACAGCACGCCTATACAAAGGGAAAGTCTGTGGAAACTGCTCTCCACTCCCTGATCAGTTACATAGAGAAATCTCTCGAATACAAGGAATTCACTAAGGTGGCTTTCCTGGACATAGAGGGCGCCTTTAATTTTGTCAAACCGGACTCAATCATCAACAGCATGGTAGAGATGGGGATTGATATCAATATCTGCAGGTTTGTAAAAAATCATCTAACATCTAACAGGGCAGTAAATCAGGGCACTCCACAAGGGGGCGTCTTGTCACCTCTCTTGTGGAATCTGACAATCAACTATCTACTGCTAAGCCTACTGCGGAAGGTGATTAAAACTGTAGCTTACTCTGACGACGCACAGTGGCTGAAAATCGTTTTTCAATGGCCAAAATTCTGTAACTTTTGAACCGATCAAAATATTGAACTAATTTTTGTTTTAATGGATAGATATTTAGTTAAGCTTGACTCAGTTTTAATTTCATTAAAATTGATTGAGGACTTTTTAAGGAATTCTAGGTCAAAGTTGAACTTTTGAATTTTTTTAACTTTTAGAGTGAAATATAGGTTTATTATATTTTTATTTATTAAAAAATTTAATATATGGGAATTAATAATAATTATAAATATTTTTTGTAATAATGGAGTTTTTTTAAAGATAATTAAAAGAAGAAAAGTAAAGATAATTAATAGAAGAAAAGTAAAGATAATTAAAAGAAGAAAAGTAAGGATAATTAGAGATGAAGAGGAAATATAATTAAAAGAAAAAGAGCAAAGATAATTGGAAGAAGAGTAAAGATAAATAAAAGAAGAAGAGTAAAGATAATTAGAAGAAGAAGAGTAAGGATTATTAGAAGAAGAAGAAGAGTAAAAATAATTAAAAGAAGAAGAGTAAAGATAAATAAAAGAAGAAGAGTAAAGATAATTAGAAGAAGAAGAGTAAAGATAATTAGAAGAAGAAGAAGAAGAAGAGTAAAAATAATTAAAAGAAGAAGAGTAAAGATAATTAAAAGAGGAAGAGCAATGATTTAAAATTTTAAAGTAGAGAGGTAAAACAAATAGGCTGACTTCCAAAACGTTCATATACAAAGTTTGTATACAGTATTGCTACTGTATTTAAATCACATACATATGCAAAGTTCCGAAACAATGCAACAACTATAAAACCGATGCCTTGTTTGCTTTCTTACAGCGTTAAAAATACTTGGTGGCGGCGATTTGAAATGGTATACATTGTATAATTATTGTACTGCGGCGTAATGAAAAAAATACATACAAAAAAAAATTTCATTAATAGTCAAAATATCAATAATAAATTTTAAAATTTTAATTCATAAAATTGTAAAAATTTTCTTAATGGGTAGGGTGTATTATATTCTACATTATAATATTATTTATTTCATAACTTTATTTATATTATTTATATAGCATTAACCTGAGCAACCCTAATGTAAATTCCTAAGGACATTCCTTGGAATTTTCATTGGAAGAATTGCAGTTTAAGACAACAACTAGTATTAAGTATTATGTTAATTTTGTAGCTTTAAGATTACCGTTAAGTTAGTATTAAAGTCCCTGTTTTATCGAAAATAAATCACTCTTATCACAGCCTCAAAATCGGCTTCCTTTTTTTTATTTAAAACACAGGCATTTATATCTGCCTTCTATAGACACTTGCCAGTGGCGTTTTTAAGCGCCGGCTACTCTATATTCTTTTTACAAACACTACACTCATCTTTTTACCACAATTTGGTCCCATGGTACAATAAATAAGGTAAACTCTTTAATACAACAAAACTTAAATAGTCCGACAACAATTAATACAATGTCTCACTAATGTACATTACAGAAATTAATGATGTTGATTGACTTGCTCTGACCAGGGTTTGAACCCAGGCCCCACGTCATTGTTTGCTTAGTAGTCAACGCGCTAACCACTTCAGCCAACACCACCTTGTTTATTGTATCTTGGTACCAAACTGCGTGTTGCCGTAATAATAGATGTATGCAAACAAACAAACAGCTCATTTTTATACATATAATATATGGATTAAGAATGAATCCTTTAAAGCCAAATATGATTGATATTTTACTCAAAAGTAAAACACACCATTTTAATAAACATTTAAAAAATATTCTGGTTACTTTTATTCTAATTTGGTTACGTTTTTTAAAGATTTTGACTCCTAAGACTTTTTTCGTGGCATCAATGAATAAACTCATACGAACCACTGTTATCTTAAAAAAGAGCATGCGCAATGAGTATTGCGCAAAGAGCGGCACTAATAAATCATATGCGCTTGCGCTGCTCATACCAATTGCTCTTTTTTTTCGCTCCGCTCTATGCGCTTGTGCGCATTTTTAATTTGCTTGTAAGAAGTGCGCAATGCGTAAGGAGCAAAAGGAGTGCGCAAGTCCGAACTCTGGTGGTTATTCACGAATCATCATGATGGCAGTTCAATTAATTTAATTAACACTATTATTAATATTATTTATAAAAATATGTTTTTATATTAATAATAAATTTTTTTTTTAAATTTTAAAATTTTTGTATGGGGACCACCCTAATGATTAAAGATAGAGGCTAGGTATGTTCTTAAAAACTGCTGGGGCAACAAAATTATTGCGGGTCGGTCATATATTTGACTCCTCTAGGGGCACTCTGGGGCTAGTTAGGGCGGTGGCAGGTAATTTTATAAAAAATAATATTTTGTATGGGAGCCACCCTAAGGAGCGCAGATAGAGGGTTGGTATGTTCATAAAAATTGTGGGAAGGGGAAAAATAATGGGGGTCGGTCTTACATTTTACCCCTGTAGGAGCGACCCGGCGGGAGTTGTGAAGCGTTTCGTGTATTTTGTCTCGTTTTCCCCCAACTTTGACCCCGATGAGGAGCCGTTTACCCCCACCCCACCTCCCCCATTTTTTGGCTCATGCATTTTTTTCATAAACCTCACAAAAATAGGGGTTGCTGCGTATCGAAAACTCGTGCACTAGTCCATACCTAATGTACATAGGTATGTAGACATTTAAAATATAAGTATGTACATACTTATGTATAAAAAGGTTGAAACATTAATCAATTTGAGTAAACGATGTTGTTTTGTTCTGACTGAAATCTAAGATAATGTACATATGTACATACATAGATGTTCCAGAACTTCTCACTTCGCGCCTGCCACTATTCAATAAAATTTAGTTTGTGTGGTGTTAAATACTACGATGTTTTATTAATTAAAATTTCCCTGCCATTACGAAGCACTCAAAAGACATACATATGTGGTTTTTTTATACATATACATATGTACATACAAATATGTAGTAGGTATATTTAAATTCTAAAACAAATTTTAATTTCAGCATTTAATGAATTTTCTTCTTTCATGTCCTTTATTCATTATGATTAAATTTTCACTTTCGTTTTAATTCATTAGAGCAGATACATATGTACATACGTAGAAAATTTTGGCATACACCTGGGATACACAAATCCATATACTTACATACATATATGTATGTATGTATGCATGAGTGTGTAATTATGTATATGACATGCCTTTGGGGGGCATTGTTTAAACTTATCTACATATGTACATATCTTTTATTTGTTTTCTACAAACAAAAATTAATATTGACTCAAAAGAATAATTTTATTTACAAAAATCGGTGAGAAATAAAAGAAAATAAACAATAGATAATAAAACAAAATACAAACTTTTATACCAAAAAAAAGAACATTTGTTATAATTGCCTTTGGGAGTTATAAGAACTTATCTATGTACATACTTATATACCCTGTCGTCAAATGTGTAGCTAGCTACACGAAAAGCTAACTTTTAAATTGATTTTTCTAGACTAACTTAAAGCTAACTACAATACAATGCAGAATGTAACCAAAATCAATTAGTAGGTTGAGTATATATACTATATTATACTCTCATTTATAATTGAATATGGTGAGCGCCAACAAATTTACTCATTTAGGAACTCTTAAAATTATTTCAAGTATTTGATAACTTCTTGCCGTCAATATTTATGTAATAACTTAGCTGAGTGGTATGCGCGTTGACTGTTAATCCAATGACCTGTGGTTCGAGTCCCAGCACAGCACCGGTGAAAAAAAATATTAAGAAAAATTTATTATTACAATATTACTATAAAACTACTGAATATAGAATTGAGAAAATAAAATTAAAATGAAATATATTTCTTTTTATGTATACTAACTAACTACATTTTGACTTTTCAAACTAACTTAAAGTTAGCTACAAGTAGTGGAAAGAAAAACTGACTTTTCCCTAGGACATCGCCATGTTAAAAAAGTAAGTTTTTTTTCAAACATTCAAGTTAGTTTAAAGTTAGTTTTGTTTCCGACAGGGTACATACATTCATAAATAAGTGTACACATACATACTTACAATGTTGATTACTTGTTTAGTTAGAGACAGTGATGGAAAATGCAGTACTTTTGTACTATTTTCAGTACTTTTTCACAACAAAAATACCACAGTACCCCCAAATTTAGTACTACTTTTTTGTTTTGCTTTGTTCCCTGTTTAGAAATGTGCGTTATTTTTATAATCATTGATAACATTGGCTTCAAAACAAAAACATAAGGAATGCACAAATTCGTTATTCATGTTGTTGTCAGTGTGTGTTTTTTGCAAAAGTTGTTAAGGGCACTATACACTGTCATTGACATCAAGCGCGTGTTCGTATGCTTGATATCAAGCATACCCAATATCTAAATATATTGATTTTTCATCAAGCGTCGTCGGTGCCACACATACAAACAAATTTTTGCTGTTACAACTTTAAATGCTTGATGTGATCAAGCTCACACACGACGATTTTAATTGCCCAACTTTTTTAGAATTCTCTTTTGAACTTGCTTTTATGTTCAAACACGACGATTTTAGTTGGGCAATTCTTCTGTTTGGTTTAGCTTTTATTTTCTAACAATTTGACATTTGTGCTTTCATAAAATAAACAATTTCAATAACATAAACAAAATATAGTAAGCTTTTAATAAAAATTTTTACTCTACAATATTATTTTTATTTTTACATATTTAATTTTTGCGTTTAATTGAATTTATAAATGATTTACACACCAAGAACCTAAACACCGAATAAAAAGAAATGTCAAATATTCAAATAAAAAAAAAGAGAATGAGAGAATTGCTTGAAATAGCGGGGTACCGGCGATTATTTTTCTCTTTTTATTCCCCTCACCGCAAACTGAAAAAAACATCTATAAACTCAAGAGTTGCCCAACTAAAACCGTCGTGTGTGAACATAGACATAATGTTATTGGTCCAATTTACACGAGATTAATTTATAGTTTGCACAACTTTTGTTCTTTAGAAAACACACGAGACTAAATGAGCTGGCATAAAATTGTAAAAAATATACATATATGTGTCTATTACCCCAGTTGGCAAAACCGTCTTCGACGATTTATGCACGATTTGTCCTCTTTGTTCAAATTTTCTAAAGACGTGGGCGACAAGATGGGCGACAATGTCTTTTATCTTTTCTTCAAACTGTTTAAGAAGCAACGAATTTCAAATAACGGGACTTTAAAAAGAGAACAAAAATGCAAATAGTTTTGATTTTTCATTTTTCAGTTCGATTTTATAAACAGTGAGTGAAGGTTTAATTTTAACGATTTTTGTGAAACATTAAAAAAAGTATTAAACGGTAAGTACAGTACACATTAAGCAAATGAAATTATAATAACTAGGGCAAGGAATCTCATGCACTAAAAAATCGAAAATATGCGCATAAAACATGCACTTAAAATTTGAAAATATGCATTAAAAACACAGAAAATATTCAATTAAATATATTTTTTCAATATTTTATTTAAAAAAAAATTTCAAGTAATTTAACAAAAACAAAAAGGCAGAAAACAATCCATTTAATATACATATCTACATATAAAATTAGTATAAAGAAAAACAAAACAATAAATTCAGAAACAAAAAAATTAAGTTAAATTAACGGCCTATTTCACTATGTCGAAAGAAAATTTCCATATGTTTTCATTCGTATAATTACATTTGAAGCAAAAACAAATTCTAAAATTTTGTTTTTGTATCAAATGTATTTGTACGAATGAAAATAAAATTCAAAATTCTTTCGACATCGTGAAATCGGCAGTAAATTTAAATAAAATTATAGGAACTAAGTATAAGAGATCAATTTTAATTTATTGCGTTATTGGCGTAGACAAAAAAGTTCTTTTTAAGGTTTTCAAACACAAAGCTTTCCCGATTAGTTCTTAAAAAGTTCTTATACAAAGAAAATGAGCGCTCAACATCAACTGATGTTACAGGAGCATATTTAAAAGCACACACTTCTTTTATTGTATAATTGGTTTCTGAAGAATTTTCATTAAATTCCAAAACTCCTGCAAGTTTCCTTATTTCAAGGAAACCTTTATTCTTCAAGAGAACATTGTTTAATTTTTCAATAATTTTTTGGCCAATTGACCCTTTCACATCATTTATTTTCTTCACAGTATTATTTATTAAATCGACTGAATCTTTCAAAGAATTTCGTCCTCCTAATTTTTTTATTACTTCGCATAAAAACCCATAATTGCTATGTACAAAAATCAGTTGAGATTTAAGAGACGGCAAGTCTAAAAGTTCTTTTACGCTTTTAATCGATATCGAATCGGAATCGTCAAGCTCCTTTACTACTTCGCCAAATTTTTCGATGTTCTCGGCATAATATTTGACAGCATTTAGCCACGTTCCCCATCTTGTTATAATTGGCTCTGGAGGAAGCGAAATACCAGGAAATTTTTCATTAAAAATCTGTACTCGCGAAGGCGCTTTTAAAAAGATTTTTTTTCCATTTGATATAAGAGAATTCAGTTCAATAAAATTACTTCGAATTTCTTCTGCTACTCGGTGGATAGCATGAGCGATACAAGTAACATGCAATAGCTTCGGATAAAAAATTTGTAACCCTTTTGCCGCTTTTACCATGTAGGGCGCTGCGTCGGTTAAAAAAAGAATAACTTTATTTTTGTCAAAATCCTCACCGAGCAAGGCAATGGAGTCGTCAAAGACACGAGCTATTGTCGCGTGATTAGTTTTGTTCATTTCTACGACATTGAGCAAAAATTTTTTGTCGAACATATCTTCACTTTCATGTAAAATTCCCACAATAACATTTGCAATATACCTCCCCTGGATATCGGTGGTTTCGTCTATGGAAATCCATAGGAAATGGTCTGTTAAAGCTTTTTTGATTTTGTTTAATGAGCGAACATACATTTCCTCGATATAAGTTTTGCGCACTGACGATTCATGTGGAATGTGCTCGTTAGTATATGTTTTCAAAAAATCTCTTAGTTTTGGGTTGCTGAGCTTATACAATGGAGTATCTGCTGATATGAAAGCTTCGCATAAATCCATGGAGAATTTGCTAAGTCCAGCTGCTACAGAAGTAGTAATCAAAGGCTGTGTTTTTTCAGAGCGTCGATCATGCAATTCCTTATGTTTCGTGCTTTTCAGATGCTGGTCAACTTGAAATTTCCTTTCACAGCCCACTGCCTTATTGCCAATATTGCAGAAAAGAACGACTACATCGGTTTGAAATACACCCGGATGTTCAGACACGTATTTATTTATGTTTGAAGATAAAAGTGCTTTGATTTTCGCCATTGTACTCTGAAAGTATTATCAAATGTTAATTTCCATAATTTTGCAGAAAAAATCTCAAAACCAACTCACTTTCCATTTAAAACGTGTTATGTTGTGTAAAGTTACAAATTTTCAGCGTATTCCCGAACAAAACAATAAAAATGTTGTGTAAATATAAACATATAGAGTTCAACAGGGTAATTCAGGCAAATATATTGTAACAAATTATGTGTCAACTTTTACCAGAAGATGCCGCACTAAGTATCAGGAGCGTTTTACTTTTTCAAATGGATGCTAACCAAAATAGCAAAAATATGCACAAAAAACATGCATTTATTGAAAAATATGCAAAAACGAGTATTTTTAGCAAAATATGCAAAAACGATTGAATGCCATTTCAAAGGAAATTTCACGATTCGCAAAGATAACTTAACCGTTTCCGTTTTATGATGCCCGGTGAAAACATGTATTTGCATGAGATTCCTAGCCCTAATAATAACTATGAAATTCTCAATACGACTATATGTATGTATGTACAAATTTAATTTAGTTTTATTTGATTTAAGCAACCGTTGACCACAAGGTCATCGACGACAAGGTGGAGGAATTTGTCGCTCATGCATTCCTCGACGATGAATTGCATGAATTTGTCGCTCATGCAATCGTCGACGACAGCGTGGGCGAAATTGTCGCCCACAAGTCGTGCAAGAAATTTGTGGCCATTTGTTCGAAGATTTCGTCGACGATTTGCTTGAGCTGTCTTCAATATGTCTTTTACGATTTTCTATTGTCTTGTACCCGTCGTGTAAGATGTCTTGCAAACATGGCCAACGGGGACTGTATTTTGCACACATTTGTTTTTTTTTAATGTACATGTATTGGTTTTGTTCTGCTAATACGGGGTTGAACCTGGTTGAAAAATTATGCCAACCAAGCTGCCATGTTTTCTTCATTTAATATTTTTTTAATTATAAAATGGATTTTTAATTTTATTTTTGAATAAAAATATATGTTTCACAAAAAGTACCACAATGTTGAAAAAAGTACTCTTTTTGTTTTCGGACAGTACCATTTCAATTTTTCATTTCGTTTTATGAGTTGCAACTTTTTTTTTTCGTTGTAAAAAATTCAGTGATGCCAAGTTAAAATGAATGGCCCGATAATGTTTAAGCTACTTAATAAGAATATATGTAATACATATACTTACATATTATGTAAGTATATGTACATACATATCTACAAGCAAAACCATTTGTAGCACACAGTTTGTCATATAATTTTTGCTTCAATTGGCTGAGTTGGACTTGGTAGATATGTGGTTTCAACAAGACGGTGCCACATGCCACACAGCTCGGGAAACAACGGCCATATTAAAGGATGAATTTGGTGAGCTGTTTATCTCTCGAAATGGCCTTATTAGTTGGCCAAGATCATTTGATTTGACGCGTCTTGACTATTTCTTGCGGGCTTATGTGATGTCGTTGGTCTATGTGGACTAGCCAAACACGATTGAATCCTTAGAGTATAACATAACACGTGTTATTCATGGAATACAGGCCGAAATGCTTGAAAAAGTGGTGAAAAATTGGACCTTACGAATGGACCAGTGTTGCCATTTTGGTGCTTTTCGGGTATTTTTTGGTGCGTTTTTACTTAATCAATACCCGAAATTTTGTTAAATATCCGTTTTTGAAAAGCGGGTATTTATAGTGCTTTTAAGAATTTCTCATAATGCTTTTAAGTGCGTTTTAAATAATTTTGAATTCAAATATTATTCGCTTTCTATCACATAGGCTAATTTTTATTTTATTTGGTGTAACTTCACTAAAGTACGTTGAGAAATGCAAAGGGAAATCGCACATATATATGAAAACTTCAGAGGCCAATAACTCGAAAACTATGCGTTGCCGCCAACTTTTTTATTTAATATTTTCTTCTTATTTTTTGATTTTCTATCACATAGGCTAATTTTTATTTTGTTTAGAGTAGCTTCACTAAAGTGCATTTGTTCCAAAAAAAAAACAACGAAGCCGGCTGATTTCACAAAAATGAACGACTTCATTTGACATTTGGACCAGTGTTCACAGATGTAAATTGTAAAATATAATCAAAAAATTTTTATTTTTCCCCAAATTGAAAAAATTTTCATTGTGAGAATACTTTCTTATACACGTACAATTTTCTATGGAAGGAATGTAATTTTTCATAAAAATTTGTTTCTTATAGCAGAGTTTTTCTTTTAAGCTAGTTTCTTATATAAGGATTATTTAGCACGTAGTTATATGGAAATGTGCATGGTGTCTGGAAAAGTGTTTCTTATAGCCGAGTTTTTCTTATAAACGAGTTTCTTATATGCGTATTGTACTGTAGAAAAATTTTTAAATTAAAGGTTAGTTGTTGACAAATTGTCGTATTCTTAAATTCAAACAAAAACCATGGTTTAAAACGTATACTGGTATACTTACATACATCTTAAAGAGCCACCGCTAAAAACAGAAATTTTTACAAATTTTGTAAAAGAATCAACAAGTTTTTTTAAAAATCACCATGCTAAAAGAAACGCTATTTTAATGAAGTATTTGGGAGCCAGGCTTTCATAAATACGCGAAACGGAATATGTTGATCGGCATGATTTCATTTTGAAATACTTAAAAAATCTAGAGCAAATAATAGAGGCTTTGCAAAAGACATATCAGTGGAGATGTATCGTTTCCGTCGCGAAAAGCTCTTTTGTTACGAGATTCTCTCAGCAGCTTTGAATTTATTTTCGACCTTCACATTTTAAGTGATAATCTTTTCATTACGCAGCCGTTAAGCATTATTTTGCAAAATCAAGATTTAGACTTTCAAAAAGGGTAAAATCTTATAAAAAATCTAATGATATACCTTGAAGAAGAGAGGAATGAAGAAAATATTTGTGTTAGTAAAATTTTCCAAACAGCAACAACTTTGTGCGATGCCATGGAAATTTCAACTGAAATCCAAGGTTTCAAAGGCAACATGTTATTCAATTTGTTAAATATACCCACTCTACTACCACTGTAATAGAAAACATGATTATTTTTAATTAATATTCTTTGAGCTCAACTTGGAGCTCCTAAAAACTTTCATTAGTATCTCAGACATCTACATGCCGTTCTTAAGATTGATGTTTTTATAATTAATGTTTCATAGAGTTGAACGAGGAGCACCTAAGAGGTGTATTGCATTAATTAATTCTTAAAATAAATTACATCGTATTATATTCTAACTATGTGAATAATGTGGGTTATTTAAGTGCATTGTGCATCTGCCCTTGATAAAACTTATGGGTGTCAATTGACGGTCACACAAAATATTTTGGATGCAGTTTGTCAATGCAATTTCTTACGGCTGTATTTTGCGATAATTTTGACTCGCATCGCTTACTACACACTATTGGTTATAGTGATACTTAGACCACGCTACACTAAAAAATAGATTGGCTTCTTTAACAAATAAATATATGTTAGTACGTTGCCATCTCAATTGGCTGATCAAATTACAGCGAAACTAAAAATAGTAGTAGTAGAATGTGATCGATGCCTGAATAAATTGTGATTCGGATATACAATACCAAAATTTAAGAAAAATAATTTGTTATATTTGTTTCATTGTCTGTAAGTAATGCCACAAGCGAGAGGTAGTTTCCTACACTACGGAGAAGAAAACGTGGTTAATGACCAAATTGAAGTACCCGGTAAATTTGCTGCACTTGGTAATCACTAGGGCTAGGAATCTCATGCAAATACATGTTTTCACCGGGCATCATAAAACGGAAACGGTTAAGTTATCTTTGCGAATCGTGAAATTTCCTTTGAAATGGCATTCAATCGTTTTTGCATATTTTGCTAAAAATACTCGTTTTTGCATATTTTTGCGCATATTTTTCAATAAATGCATGTTTTTTGTGCATATTTTTGCTATTTTGGTTAGCATCCATTTGAAAAAGTAAAACGCTCCTGATACTTAGTGCGACATCTTCTGGTAAAAGTTGACACATAATTTGTTACAATATATTTGCCTGAATTACCCTGTTGAACTCTAAATGTTTATATTTACACAACATTTGTATTGTTTTGTTCGGAAATACGCTGAAAATTTGTAACTTTACACAACATAACACGTTTTAAATGGAAAGTGAGTTGGTTTTGAGATTTTTTCTGCAAAATTATGGAAATTAACATTTGATAATACTTTCAGAGTACAATGCCGAAAATCAAAGCAACTTTATCTTCAAACATAAATAAATACGTGTCTGAACATCCGGGTGTATTTCAAAGCGATGGAGTCGTTCTTTTCTGCAAAATTTGCAATAAGGCAGTGGGCTGAGAAAGGAAATTTCAAGTTGACCAGCATCTGAAAAGCACGAAACATAAGGAAGTGCATGATCGACGCTCTGAAAAAACACAGCCTTTGATTACTACTTCTGTAGCAGCTGGACTTAGCAAATTCTCCATGGATTTATGCGAAGCTTTCATATCAGCAGATATTCCATTGTATAAGCTCAGCAACCCAAAACTAAGAGATTTTTTGAAAACATATACTAACGAGCACATTCCAAAACTTATATCGAGGAAATGTATGTTCGCTCATTAAACAAAATCAAAAAAGCTTTAACAGACCATTTCCTATGGATTTCCATAGACGAAACCACCGATATCCAGGGGAGGTATATTGCAAATGTTATTGTGGGAATTTTACATGAAAGTGAAGATATGTGCGACAAAAAATTGTTGCTCAATGTCGAAGAAATGAACAAAACTAATCACGCGACAATAGCTCGTGCCTTTGACGACTCCATTGCCTTGCTCGGTGAGGATTTTGACAAAAATAAAGTTCTTCTTTTTTTAACCGACGCAGCGCCCTACATGGTAAAAGCGGCAAAAGGGTTACAAATTTTTTATCCGAAGCTATTGCATGCTACTTGTATCGCTCATGCTATCCACCGAGTAGCAGAAGAAATTCGAAGTAATTTTATTGAACTGAATTCTTTTATATCAAATGGAAAAAAATCTTTTTAAAAGCGCCTTCGCGAGTACAGATTTTTAATGAAAAATTTCCTGGTATTTCGCTTCCTCCAGAGCGTAAAAGAACTTTTAGACTTGCCGTCTCTCAAATCTCAACTGATTTTTGTACATAGCAATTATGGGTTTTTATGCGAAGTAATAAAAAAATTAGAAGGACGAAATTCTTTGAAAGATGTAGTCGATTTAATAAATAATACTGTGAAGAAAATAAATGATGTGAAAGGGTCAATTGACCAAAAAATTATTGAAAAATTAAACAATGTTCTCTTGAAGAATAAAGGTTTCCTTGAAATAAGGAAACTTGCAGGAGTTTTGGAATTTAATGAAAATTCTTCAGAAACCAATTATACAATAAAAGAAGTGTGTGCTTTTAAATATGCTCCTGTAACATCAGTTGATGTTGAGCGCTCATTTTCTTTGTATAAGAACTTTTTAAGAACTAATCGGGAAAGCTTTGTGTTTGAAAACCTTAAAAAGAACTTTTTTGTCTACGCCAATAACGCAATAAATTAAAATTGATCTCTTATACTTAGTTGCTATAATTTTATATAAATTTAATTTAACTTAATTTTTTTGTTGCTGAATTTATTGTTTTGTTTTTCTTTATACTAATTTTATATGTAGATATGTATATTAAATGGATTGTTTTCTGCCTTTTTGTTTTTGTTAAATTACTTGAAATTTTTTTTTTTAAATAAAATATTGAAAAAATATTTTGAATTGCATATTTTCTGTGTTTTTAGTGCATATTTTCAAATTTTAAGTGCATGTTTTATGCGCATATTTTCGATTTTTTAGTGCATGAGATTCCTTGCCCTAGTAATCACTACTATATAACACACCCATATAAAATGATTATTTTTTGTGCCACGGGAATTAATCTAAAAAACTCAGAAATATATGTATAACAACACAAACTGCAAAACTAGAAATTTTTAAATAGGGCGACCATTAACAACATTGCAGTTTTATTATTTTTATTTGATGCCAAATTTTTTTTCTGTTCAATTTTCTCAAATTTTACTTTTTATTCTAAAACCATACTGATACAAATTTGTAGGTTTTCGGAGTATAATATTGTTTAAATACGTTTCACGCTGTCATGCTAAAATATTGATTTGTAGGTATTGAAAATTCAGTTTTTTTTTTTCCTTACAGATTGAAGCAAACATAATTAAAAGTGATATTTTGGTCTAATTAGAATTGTGAGCAATTGTAATGTAAATAATTTAAAAAATGTTTTAGTTACTAAAGATCCAGAAACGGCGTGTACGCACAACTTTACTTCCAAATTGCATGACATTTTAACAAATGAAGTAAATAACGTAGCTTTAGGGTCTAATGATACTTGGTAGTGGTGATGGTGAGATTGAATTAGATTTGCTGCTAAACGATTTAATTGATATGTATTCAGAAAACAGAAAACAGAACTGTTTGTAAGTATAAAATTTATCTAATATATAAAATTCTCGTGTCATGATGTTTGTTATCGAACCCCTCCGAAACGACTCGACCGATTTAAATGAAATTTTTTATGCATCTTTGGTAGGTATGCGAATAGGTTCTAAGGTATATTTTAAATCGCTAGGGGCATGAGGAGGGGAGGGAGGTGGCAATTTCTGTATTTCCGAAACAGATCCACCGATTCTTATGAGATTTTTTATGCATATTCAGCAAGTCTGAGAATCGGCTACTATATATTTTTTAAACCTCTAGGGGCAGGAGGAGGGGGCGAATTCTGTATTTCCGAAACGGCTTGACCAATTCTTATGAAATTTTGTATGCATATTCAACAAGTCTGAGAATCGGCTACTATCTATTTTTTAAACCTCTTGGGGAAGGAGGAGAGGAGGGAGGGGGCAATTTCTATATTTCCGAAACGGCTTGACCGATTCTTATAAAATTTTGTATGCATATTCAACAAGTCTGAGAATCGGCTACTATCTATTTTTTAAACCTCTAGGGGCAGGAGGAGGGGGCGATTTCTGTATTTCCGAAACGGCTTGACCGATTCATATGAAATTTTGTATGCATATTCAACAAGTCTGCGAATCGGCTACTATCTATTTTTTAAACCTCTAGTGTCACGAGGAGAGGAGGGAGGGGGCAATTTCTATAATTCCGAAACGGCTTGACCGATTCTAATGAAATTTTGTATGCATATTCAACAAGTCTGAGAATCGGCTACTATCTATTTTTTAAACCTCTAGGGGCGGGAGGAGAGGAGAGGGGGCAATTTCTATAATTCCGAAACGGCTTGACCGATTCTTATGAAATTTTGTATGCATATTCAAGAAGTCTGAGAATCGGCTACTATCTATTTTTGAAACCTCTAGGGGCAGGAGGAGAGGAGGGAGGGGCAATTTCTATAATTCCGAAACGGCTTTACCGATTCTTATGAAATTTTGTATGCATATTCAACAAGTCTGAGAATCGGCTACTATCTATTTTTTAAACCTCTAGGGGCAGGAAGAGGGGGCGATTTCTGTATTTCCGAAACGGCTTGACCGATTCTTATGAAATTTTGTATGCATATTCAACAAGTCTGAGAATCGGCTACTATCTATTTTTTAAACCTCTAGGGGCAGGAGGGAGGGGGCAATTTCTGTAATTCCGAAACGGCTTGACCGATTCTTATGAAATTTTTTATGTATATTCAGTAAGTCTGAGAATCGGCTACTATTTATTTTTCAAACCGCTAGTGTAAGTAGGAGGGGAGAGGGGCAATTTCTGTATTTCCGAAACGGCTTGACCGATTCTTATGAAATTTTTTATGCATATTCAGCAAATCTGAGAATCGGGTACTATCTATTTTTTAAACCTCTATTGGCAGGAGGAGAGGAGGGAGGGAGCAATTTCTATAATTCCGAAACGGCTTGACCGATTCTAATGAAATTTTGTATGCATATTCAACAAGTCTGAGAATCGGCTACTATCTATTTTTTAAACCTCTAGGGGCAGGAGGAGAGGAGAGGGGGCAATTTCTATAATTCCGAAACGGCTTGACCGATTCTTATGAAATTTTGTATGCATATTCAACAAGTCTGAGAATCGGCTACTATCTATTTTTGAAACCTCTAGGGGCAGGAGGAGAGGAGGGAGGGGGCAATTTCTATAATTCCGAAACGGCTTTACCGATTCTTATGAAATTTTGTATGCATATTCAACAAGTCTGAGAATCGGCTACTATCTATTTTTTAAACCTCTAGGGGCAGGAGGAGGGGGCGATTTCTGTATTTCCGAAACGGCTTGACCGATTCTTATGAAATTTTGTATGCATATTCAACAAGTCTGAGAATCTGCTACTATCTTTTTTTTAAAACTCTAGGGGCAGGAGGAGAGGAGGGAGGGGGCAATTTCTGTAATTCCGAAACGGCTTGACCGATTCTTATGAAATTTTTTATGTATATTCAGTAAGTCTGAGAATCGGCTACTATTTATTTTTCAAACCGCTAGTGATAGTAGGAGGGGAGAGGGGGCAATTTCTGTATTTCCGAAACGGCTTGACCGATTCTTATGAAATTTTTTATGCATATTCAGCAAGTCTGAGAATCGGGTACTATCTATTTTTTAAACCTTCAGGGGTAGGAGGAGGGGAGGAAGTGGGCAATTCCTGTGTTTACTAAACTAAACTATTTAATAGAGTTGTCAATTATTCGCCTTTCAACTTTGTTCGAATATTTCAAATAATTGTTTTTGTTCGTTCGATCAAACGATTAAAGCTGAAAAATTATTCGATTAATCGATGAGAACAACGAATAAAAAATTATTTATAAAATTTATTGACAAAAAATAAAAATTTCATACAAAAAACTTTAAAATAAAATAGTTAATATTTTTATTAACAAAAAATACATAAAACTATTAATTCAAATAAACATGCTTCATTCAGTCAAAAAATATCATAAGTTATTTATTTTTTGTTTTTTGTTAAATCAGACAATTTGGGTTGTTCTTAAGAAATAATCTTTTTTTGGTTTTGGTTTTTATTAAATTAAATTTTGAACAAACTCTTTCGCTAATTTTCGAGGTAGGTGATATTGTGAGAATAGCATAAAATAGTTTATCTAATTTTTCTGTTCTTTTTTTAGATTTTTCCAAATATACCATATCGGCTAATATACAGCTGAAGTTTTTTTTTATATTTTGAATTTTGAATTTTTAATACTTTTAATATAATTATTTAATTCGAATAAAAGATTGTTATTTTCATTACTAGTGACATCTTCTATTGTATTACTGTCATCTGAATTATTGTGGTTACTTTCAACATAAAATAATCTGGAGTAGGTATAATTCATTTGCATATTCTTTAGTTTCACTTTTTGAAGAATATTTCAAAAAACCTTTAATTGCTCGAAAAATTTCCAGAATTTAAGAAATATTAACGTATTTAAAAATTTTATACCTCTCTCATTTATTCTTATTTTAATACGTTTTAGAAAATCTGTTGCAAAAGAATTATTAATTTTTTTGTTGATAATCCAACAATTTTGTATACTTTAGAACACTTGTTACATGTGACTTTGTTTTTTTTTCATTTGTTCTTGGAAAAATATTTCCAAGCCGAGCTCAATTTTTTGGCTTAAGTGTTTTTCTAACTTATTCACCTGAGAGTGAAAAAACCCCATTCTTCAAACTTTTTTAACGTTTCATTCGAAACATAGCACGACTACTATGTAGGTATGCGCAGTTCGACAACAACTGCAAACATACAAAAGTATATGTATTTGGTTGATATAAAGTACTCGCTTTGTTTCATATCATACAAACAAATTTAAACATTTTTGACTTAAGTATGCATTTTAAACTAAAAAAAGTTGTTCGATTAATTGACATTAATTAATCGATTTATTCGTTATTCGAAAATCGGCATTTTAAAATTATTCGAACAAGAGTTTCGTTTTGTTTGATCGATTAATCGAATTATTCTTAATCGGTTGACAACTCTACTATTTACCCAACAGATGGCGCTATGTTTGACACATAATTATTTTTGTTGTTGAATGACAGATGGCGCTATGTCAGCCTCATGCAGGAGAATCGTCGTCGTTCGTATTTCATCGGTGGTCATCATCACACACTTAACACATTCGGTATTTTTTATATAAAACCCAAAATATGCACTAGAAATATTTTGTATGGCAAAACAACGTTTTGTTACATATAAAATATAACCATTTTTAAATGAAATACCATTCAAAACCGTAGAATAAGAAAAGCTGGTTATAAATAAAATATTACTTTAAATGATAAAAAAAAAAGAAATCAAAATTACTAAGAGTTTTTTTGTGTTGGAAAATATTATTATTTATATCCAATCAGTTTTTAGCAGAACGTATCAGTACTGATTTCAAGGCCGCTACACCTCTCATCAGCGTTCAATTGTCCATCTTTACAAATTTCGTAAAGTGGATACTAATTGAGAAGAATATCAACTATTTAACCAGTTTTCAACAGAAATAGAATATGGGAATTAATTTTTAATTCAATTTTTATTCTACAATGAAACAGTGCTGGTAAGTACGAAATTCCCTCATTACTGTTTGGAACTAATAATCAACACAAACTCATAGTCCGTTATCATCAAAGTATTTTACTTTGTATTTTAACGTTTTTGTTGTTTTTACTCTATATTAGGGAAATTCACATATTACTGTGACCCCTGTTATTAGGGTATTTATAGCTCATGCCCAAGCGGAATGTAACAATAACGATAAAAATTATGAAATTATTTTTCTGTATAAATAGTATTTTTTTATTTTCTGTATAAATAGTATTTTTGTATTTTACGGCGTCAAAAAAAAAAACAATTTTAAAAAATAATTTTGTCATTATGCTAAGTGAAAAAATATAACATAACAGTAACATTTTACAAGCAATACAATATTATAAAATTATCCTTATTATTGCTTCTATTAACTAAATATCTGTAATTCTGTGCTACATTTGCTGTATCTATTTTATAGTTTATCCGTTGTGTAGTTTGTACTCTGCTAATCTGTAACATTTCTAGCATTAATCTGTATTTAAAATTTCTTTGTTTTTAAAATCAGGACAAAGATTAGTATTAGAGTAATGTTGTGATAAAGCTGTTTTTTGTGTCAATGTAGTGTTCCTGTATTTATAATCTGATTTATGTCATGCAATTTTACTTTTTAGTTTGTTTTAGTTGTACCTATGTATATATACCTTATTACAAGCATCATTACCACCACATGGTATCTTATAAACAAAGTTAGACATTTCTAATTTTTCTATCTTATATGTTATGCAACTAAATTCTTATTATCATAAATTTTTTACTTTTCTAATCTTTCAGATATAAGAGGTACATAAGTTAGTGATTTATAAATTTTTGGCTCAGTAATTGTTCTTCTATTTATATTATTTAGATTTTTATATTGTCTTAGTAAACTACAGGTCAGCCGAATTGGGTAATTATTATCATATAAAATTTTTTTTTTTTTTTGATAAATTTTATTATTTATTGAATCTTCAATTTTAAATTAAATTATCAATAAGTTTTTCAAATCTTAAATCTAAAAAATATTACATATAAGTTTAGCCAATGCTAAACAAAATTTTTAATTTCAACGGTTAATTTATGTTGTTTTACATCTCTCGTGTACGGCTGAGAAAAAGAGTATCCCTCCTTTTCAGCCGGGTGTGGCCTCTATAATTTAAAATATTGCGCGCAAGTACATTTGGGTGCACCTCAAGTTTTTTTATATATTTTTTTGCGTTTATTGAAAATACTGTCTTCACCAACGGAACATCTAGATCTTTATGAATCCGATGATTTCTGACATACCAGGGAGCTGCTGTAATTGTACGTAGAATTTTATTTTGTCGCCTTTGAATTTTTTCGACATTTGATGCGGAGGCAGTGCCCCATAACTGGATACCATAGGCCCATATTGGCTTTAGGATCGCATTGTATAATAGAAGTTTACAGTCTAGGCTCAGTATTGAATTTCTACCCATAAGCCAATTCATTTGGGCTGCTTTTAATTTCATTTGCATCAACTTTGCGTCTATATGCGATTTCCATGTTAAACGGCGATCAAGGTGAACGCCTAGATATTTGACAACAGTGTGTTGCGGTATGGTCTCGGTGTTAATTTTTATAGGCGGGCATGTTTCCTTGCGCAACGTAAAAGTTACGTGCACACATTTCTGCTCGTTAACTTTAATACGCCATTGTTTGAGCCAATTTTGCAATTTGGATATATACCCTTGTAAATTGCGGGAAGCTTCCACAGGATTTTCGTGAACGCTTAGAAAAGCTGTATCATCGGCAAATGTTGATGTATGAATGTTACTGCTTAACGGTAAGTCAGAGGCATATATTAAATAAAGTAATGGACCGAAGATACTCCCTTGGGGAACTCCGGCTTCGATCGACTGCGGTGGGCTTAAAAAATTGCCTTCCCTAACTACAAATTTTCGTTCAATTAAATAGCTTATTAAAAGCCTAACAATGTTTGCGGGTAGATTTTGTGTTAATTTATGTATAAGACCTTCGTGCCATACTTTATCGAAAGCTTGAGAAACATCTATAAAGAGCGCAGAGCAATATTTCTTCTTTTCGAAAGTGTCTCTGATAACATTCACAAGTCTGTGAGTTTGTTCAATTGTGCTGTGTTGTCTGCGAAAACCGAATTGATGGTCTGGAATGCATCCACTTCTAGTCACTATAGGCATCAGCTTGCTCATATACAGCTTTTCAAATAGTTTTGAAATGTTGGGCAATAGACTAATAGGCCGATAGGATTCAACCTTCGTATGATCCTTGCGGGGCTTTGGTATCATAATAATCACCGAAACCTTCATTCTGCAGGATAGTATTGCAGCCGTAGAATACTATTAAAAATGAATAGTATAATTCTTTTTGCAATATAAGGCAGTTGTTGAAGCATTTTGTTGCTTATTTTGTCGACACCTGGGGCTTTTTTGGTGTTAAGACTAGTGATGGCCTTTTCAATCTCCACAATGTTAAATCTTAACGGTATTTCTGGTAAAGAGATGACTGGTGGCAGTTCAACAATATCAGTAGAAATATTCGGTGTAAATACATTTTCTAAGTGCTTAATGTGATGTTTGGAACTTGTTTTAAAAAAAGGGTCCCTGCCTATTAGTGTTTGCCGGCGTTTAATAACGCCACTGGCTAGAACCTGAGGCAGATAAATGCCTATATTTTTTTTCTTGAAATAAAGAGCCGATGTCAGGCTAAAGTTTTTGAGTGAGTTTTATTTTCAAAAATCATGAACTTATATACTACCTTAACGGTACCTTAAAAACTACAAAAATTCCTTATTAGCTAACAATAGTTGTTGTCCTAAGCCACAAACATTCCAATTTTAATTCCAAGGAATGTGCAAAGGAATTTGCATTAGGGTGGCACTTAAAACCTAAATAATAATATAATATAAAAATAATATAGAAATAATATAATATAATATAAAAATAATCAAAAATATAATATGTAGAATATATAGTACACTACACCCTACCCCTCAAGAAAAATTTTATAAAAAATTTTTTTTTTTTTTTTTTTTTTTTTTTTTATATCTAATTACAATTCATTATTTAATACTTTTTTATATTATTATTATGATATTCTTTTAAGTTATCGAGGACAGTGTTTACTCCTTTCGTTTCAAGTACTCTAAACGGACCACTATATGGAGGTTGGTTTTTCTTTCTATTAAAATTTCGAACAAGAACGAAGTCGCCTTTTTTCAAATTTAGAGGATTATTGTTTGTATCTTTTTCTACTCTTTTCTTTTTAGAGTTTTCCAAGTATTCTTTTGCTTTTGTTAAAGAAAATTTCAAACGTGCTTTTAATTCTTGCGCATACTTATCTGTGTTGTATACTGGTTTTGAATCTACTATACTATCATTTGGCAAATTTGGCAACCTTCCATATATCAGTTCGTATGGTGTATATGTTGTATCTACGTGCGGTGTAGTATTATATGCGAAACAAAAGTATGGGATCCATTGGTCCCATTCATCGTTTTTACAAAAATTCAATAAGAATTCATTAAGTACTCTGTGATTTCTCTCTACAGAGCCGAGTGTTTCGTGGTGATAGGGTGTACTGAAAACCTGCTTAATCTTTAGTAGATTACATATTTCAGACATTAATGTGTTTAAAAACTCAGTACCCCTATCTGATTTTAATATTTTTATGTTTCCATGTATCAAAATTAAATTGTTAACAATAGCCTTTGCGACTGTTTTCGCGTCTTTAGACTCGATGGGGCATGCTATAACATATTTAGTCAGGTCATCCTGTATGGTTAGTATGTACCTGAATTGATTTGAGTACCTAAGAGGACCTACTGTGTCTATCGAAATAGTTTCAAAGCTACTCCCTGGTGTATCTGTAATGGTTAATTTTTCTTTTGTATGTCTTGTTTGTTTGTTTATCTTACATGTGCTGCAATTGGATACATGTGCCTTGACCATTCTACTCATGTTCTTCCATACATATCTCTGTTTCAATTTTAGAGTTGTTTTTCTAATGCCTAAGTGACCGCCTATAGTCGAATCGTGATACTTAGTAATTAAGTCGTTTTGCATATTTTTATCTGTGACACGCGTTGGAGACTTGTATATTAAAATTTTCAAGTTCTCACTTTTTTTCTCTTAATATTGTTAAAAATGTTTTTAAATTGTTCTATATGCGTTGTTTTGAAAATCATATCATTGGATTCTAAAGCAAGTTTCTGTATATTTCTGGACTGCATACTTGGTAAAAGTTTCTCCAAGGACAACTGTGTGCTCTGTGGATTATCGCCATACCTTATTACTATCTCTAAATCAGAAACTACTATGCGAGGTTTTTTACATTTGTTATCTAACTCAAACCTTAATTTTGTTATATTCTTAACATCTGATGTTGATGTACACTCCCAAATGAAAAGTTCATGACGCTTCTCGTTAGGAATGCAGTTTTCATCATTTTTGTCAATTTGTTGTTCCAATGCCTTCTTCATGTTGCGTGTTATGGCCAATATATTGTGTTGATTGTTTTCTGTATTTTGTGGGATCAGAGTTTTTAATGTATCTGTATCTATGACTATTCTTGACAATGCATCAGCATTTGTATTCATCCTGCCCTTTTTGTACGATATCTCAAAATCATAATCGCTTAAATCAAGTCTTATCCGAGTCATTTTGGACGACGGATTTTTATGTGTAAATAATGACACTAATGGTCTGTGGTCTGTAACCACGTAAAATTTTTTACCGTAAAGATAAGGACGGAAGAAATTTATTGCCCAGTGAATGGCTAACAATTCCTTTTCTATGACGGATTTATTCATGTCGTGCTTTGATAATGTTTTACTTGCGTATGATATTGGCAAGTCCGATCCGATCTCTCCTTGTGAGAGGACTGCACCCAGTGCAAAATTAGATGCATCTGTGGTAACTATAAATGGTTTTTCAAAATCAGGGTATTGTAGAATAGGGGGTTTCAGCAGTTTAGATTTTAGTGTTTCGAATGATTTCTGACAATTCTCATCCCAAACGAATGGTTTGTTCTTTTTTAATAATTGGTTTAAATTTCTTGCTATATCAGCGAAGTCTTTGACAAAGCGCCTATAGTAATTGCAGAATGCGATGAATCTTCTAACGTCATCTGAATTTTTTGGTATAGGATAATTTTCAATTACTCTATTTTTCTTGGGGTCTGTTCGTATACCTTTATTGGTTATTAGGTGACCTAAATAAACTACTTCAGTCTTCAAAAAACAACATTTGCTTGTGTTTAACTTTAGATTGTATTGTTTCAAACGTTCAAAAACTTTTTCCAAATTACTGTGGTGATGGTTTATGCTACATCCAAACACGATTATATCGTCTACATAAAGAAATGCTTCTGCACTTAAGCCGCTCAATGCTATTGTCAGCATACGCTGGAAGCTATTGGAAGATATTTTAAGACCAAATGGTAATCTCGTAAACTGAAAGTGACCATTTCTTGTCGAAAATGAAGTCAAAGGTCTTGAATCTTTGTCTAAACCAATCTGGTGGAATGAACTATTCATATCTAGAGTTGAAAAATATTTTGCTCTACCCAACTTGTCTAACACGTCTTCCAATCTGGTCAACGGGAACTTATCGTTTACTATTTTCTGATTTAACTTTCGGAAATCTACTACTAGCCGCCATTTACGTTTGTCATCTGTGGACTTTTTGGGTACGACTAGCAATGGTGAATTGTAAGGGCTTACTGAGTGTTCAATAATCCCATCCTTCACTAGCTTATCTACCTGTTCATTGATCTCTGCCATCTGCGTCTCAGGCAATCTATATGGCTTAATATATACCGGAGTATTATCCGTTGTTTGTATTTGTTGTGTATAAAAGTTGTTTATTGTGAGTTGCTCACCTTCAATATGAAATATTTCACTGTATTTTGATATAATATCTATCAATGACCGTTTTGCTGCTGGATCTATTGACTCAATATTCAAATTTTTCAAAACTTTTGCGACTCTATTTTCGTCTGTAGTATTATTACCTGTTCCATATACCTCATACTCATCCAAATTTCTTCTTTCTAACTCTATGTTTTTTAACTTAACCTCGTTGTTGGTGGTGTTTAAAACTTTAATGTGTTGTTTACCAACTGCGGGTATGATGCTATTTGCAACAAAAACTCCTGGAGCTATCTCCTTATTAAGCACTATGCTTTCTTTTTCTGTATATACATTAATTGGGACAATTGACTCAGAACGAGCTGGTATGCAAATATCGGTGTTATAAACACATTTTGGTGTTATTGGTAGAATGAATTCTTCATTTTCTATATTGAAAGTTGTTGTATATGTCTCAAAATCTATCTTACATTTATATTTATCTAATAAATCCCTCCCGATGATTCCATCAGTGGGTATTGGGAAATCAGCAGGTACAACGTGAAATTTGTGTGTTATACTATGGTTATCAAAATTTAAAACTAAACTTGTTGTACCAATACTTTCGATTGTATCTGAAGTTATACCACTTAGTGTCGTAATGGTTGTTGTATCTATATCTTTTATTTCATTGTTTTTACATATTGATATTTCGGCTCCCGTATCTATTAAAAAATTCGCGTTTCCCATTTTACCTTTGCAACTTATTGTAATTGGATTATTACTCTCTGTAAAAAATGTAAAAAATTTTGGCCTTGGACAACACTGTATGTTGTCCTGCCTACTTAGTTTCCCTGTCTGTTGCCACCTGTACTATTTCTATTGATATTATTGCCACTGCTATTTCTTTCATAATTTGTTCTAAAACTGTTGCTATTGCCTCTAGTGTTTCTTTCGAAATTTCTTTGATTACGATGTGGGTTATATTCTCGACTAATATTGCGAACTGTGTTATCATAATGATTGTTGTCTCTGCTAAAAGTACGATTATCATTATTTCTATTATAGTTGTTGGCTTGGCTGTTGTTGAAATTCATATTATTTCTTCGAAAGTTGCCACCATTTCTAACATTTCGATCGTTTCTATTATTATAATTATTTTGATTGAATCTTCTGTCAATCCTGAAAATATTGTTATTACTATTACTTTGTAAATTTCTTTCTAGAGTTACGCATTTTTCTACTGCCTCATTTAATGTTTTAGGGCTACTTGCCAACAGTATGCTTTTATATTCCTCATTGACTCCCTTAGTAAAAACATTGAGAGCCATTGTATCGCTCATTTTGTAGATGGCGTCTTTCGCTTCTTGTGTTGGAGCTTCAGTTGATTTTATATGAAAATCACTAAGTTGCTCTGCGAGTACAGTAATTTTTTCCCTGTACGACGAAATATTCAAACCTCCTTGTCTTGCTGCTCCTAATTCTGTCAATACTTGTTGCAACGTTCTTGGATTAGGGTATGTTTCTATTAAAAGTTTTCTTAAACCCGCAAAAGATGTCGGTCTATTTGCGCGCCCTATCACACTACGAACACTGGCTGTTAGCTTAATATTGTACACATATTTGACGTATATTTCTCTGTCCTCGTTTCTTATCAAATCATGTAGTAATTCTGCCTGAACTAGAAAGTCCTCTAAGTACTCGTAAGAACCCTTAAATGTTTGTAGGTTTTTACCAACTACTGATATATCAAAGTGTGCCATTTTTGTTATTTTATTATCAGTGACTAAAGTTTTCACTGCTTTAATATTCAAATTTTTTATGGTATTTAATATTTTTGGGTATAAATCGTTAAATTTTATTGCTAAGGATTTGCTTTCTCGATCCTCTAAATTTTCTAAAAGCTCATTAACTTCTTCTTTTATTTCAATCAACCGTGCTAATTTTTCTTCTTTATATTCTTCGGAGTAAACTCTATCCTTACTTTTTTTTATATTTTTATCTAATTTTTCTATTTCAATATAATATCTCTCTATTTTATCCATAAAAATAATTGGATTTAAGATTTTTTTTTTTTTTAACTTGGCAATTTATAATCCTGGCGCTTTATAATTTTGTTTGTATGTGGCAACGCTATCACACATATGTTGCCCTCTAACGATAAAAAATTTTATTTCTTTACTTATGTTTTGTTAACATTTATTTGTGCATATTATGCTTCTTCTTGCTTCCTTTTTTTTTTTATACTTTGTAATTCTTTTCGTGTTTTAGTGTTTTTCCTTTTTCTTATATAGTGCTATTTTAAATAAAAATAATTGTATAATAAATAAAAATGTGTATATGTATTTATAAATTTTCTTGTGTTTTTTTTTTTTTGTTTATTTTGTGTTGTACATTTTTATTTTCATTCTTTTTTTAAAAATTGGGCTTGTAAGGCCTCTAATGCCGCTACCTGCAGCCACAACTCCGAGGATACCTCCCAGGATGGTGGTGGGTCACTGTTTAATGTGGCCCTTAATGCTGCCAACTTCCTTCTTACGCGCACCTGCGCACCTCCTCTTTTGCGCCTTGGTTTGGCCGTTGGCGGAATATAGGTGAGTTCCTCTTCAGTTCTCCTATTTTGCCTCCGTCTATATTCTTCGATGGACAGTTTTTTGGGGCCTGCTCCTACCGGTGTCGCCTTGTAGTCTGGTGGCTCTTCTCTCGATCCACCGGCCGGAATGTACTCCTCCACTGGTGCAGTATTTTTAGTGTGATTTGGCAGGATCGCCATGTGATGTTTGGAACTTGTTTTAAAAAAAGGGTCCCTGCCTATTAGTGTTTGCCGGCGTTTAATAACGCCACTGGCTAGAACCTGAGGCAGATAAATGCCTATATTTTTTTTCTTGAAATAAAGAGCCGATGTCAGGCTAAAGTTTTTGAGTGAGTTTTATTTTCAAAAATCATGAACTTATATACTACCTTAACGGTACCTTAAAAACTACAAAAATTCCTTATTAGCTAACAATAGTTGTTGTCCTAAGCCACAAACATTCCAATTTTAATTCCAAGGAATGTGCAAAGGAATTTGCATTAGGGTGGCACTTAAAACCTAAATAATAATATAATATAAAAATAATATAGAAATAATATAATATAATATAAAAATAATCAAAAATATAATATGTAGAATATATAGTACACTACATTAACAAAAAGAGCACCTTTTTCAGCATCAGTTCTTGCCCAGTCACCATTCGAATCTCGTAACGGAGGTTTGCAAATCACTGGCCTTTTAAGTCCTCTGGCTGCACGCCATAGCGAATAATCTGTTTCTGGTGTTGCATCGAGTTCTTGAAGAAATTTTTGCAGCGAAGCTGTTTTTTGTGTTTGTAAAACTTTTCTGAGCTGTTTGGTGCATTCCTTTAGCCTTAACTTTAGCTGGGGGGATCTGTAACGTTGCCATTCTCGTCGCGCTCTTCGTTTTTCAGTCAATAGCCTTTTTATATCTACAGAAGAAATGTTGTTGAATCTTACTTGTTGATTTGGTTGATTTGAAGAAGCATTAAGAGCAGCTTGATTAACATGTGCTTCAAACAACCTAATAGAATTTTCTATGTCAGTAGGTGTTCTCAACAGCATATTTTCCGTGCAATGAGCACTCAAATATTTTTTGTATTTCAGCCAGTTAATACGTGCAGATGTCACCGGTAAATCACATGTTGATGTTGCAGTTGTGTGTGAGTAAATACTGATAATAGTAGGCGAGTGATCTGAAGATAAATCCAATGATGCTTCAACTTCAATCATTTCGCTGGGCACACCTTTCATAACTCCAAAGTCGATAATATCAGGAATTTTTTGTCGATCCGTTGGCCAATATGTTGGCTGACCACTTGAAACTACATTAAAGCCCATTTTTGAAATTGTGTCAAACAAAACACGACCCTTGGGACTGATTAAACGTGAACCCCAAAATGTGTGTTTAGCATTGTAGTCGCCAGCTGCTAGAAAACGGGACCCCAGTGTTGAATAAAATGCGGTATATTGACTCTCTGAAATTGAAAACCTGGGAGGAGAATAAACAGATGATATCACAAGTTTTTGATAAAAATTTTCAATGCAGATGTTTGTTGCTTGAAGGTAATCTTCACAAAATTCATTTAACAGGTAGTGTTTTATTCGCGTTTTTATTAGAATTCCCGAGCCACCACAAGCTCTACCTCGAGGATCCTTGGTGTCGTAGAAATTATATCCACTAATTCTAAAATAGCTTCGAGACGTCAAATGAGTTTCTGAGATAAGCATAACATCGATTTGTTTATCCAGAAGAAAATATTCTATTTCATTTTTATGTTGGCAGATGCCGTTTGCGTTCCAAAAACATATTTTCAAGTTCATGGTTTGCTTAATACAGCCTGCAACAAAGTAGACTGCATTTTCAACTTTTCCTGCATCATACAGGACATGTTGAGAGTAAAAGTATTTACTGTTTGTACTAAGCTCTCAATTGAGGCTTCAATACGGCTAAAATTAGACCCTGGAGCTTCGCTTACTGGAACCGGTTTTTGCGCTGTATTGTGGTTACTTTTTAAAATGTTAGCGTATGAAAATTTATTATTAGGTTGTTGCTGAGCAATAGTCGCGTTTGATTTCAATACGTTTGAATATTGTTGCTGACTGGTAGACGGTTGAGGTAACTGAGGGTAGCTTAAAAGTGTGATAGGCTGAGCGGGGATAATATTTTCTTTTTTGTGCGAGGAGCGTTTAAAAAACGAGTAAAGAGGGCAGCCTCTATAGTTGGCAGTGTGATTTCCGCCGCAATTGCCACATTTTTTCGCCTTGGGATCACCTTTTGTTTTGTCACAGTTAGCGGTACTGTGTAGCTCACCACATACAACGCAGACTGTAGGCAACTTGCAATAAGTTTTCGTGTGCCCAAATTCTTGGCAGTTCAGGCATTGGATAGGTCCAGCTCTTTTATGTGGCTGCTCAACGGTAACTCTTCGGTGTAACAAATACTTTAGATCATAGATTGGATGGGATTCATTTTTTTTTATCTTTATGTCACCTGGCTGTAACTCGACTCTAAATATTGGTTGGGGGATTTTTTCTCTATTTTTGATGTTTGAAACATTTTTCACCTTGAATCCACTATTTTCAAGGCCAGACTTGACCTCTTCTGGATCCACACTAGAATCTATACCTTTTATTACAACGGTTAGACCTTTAGCACTCTTAAGCTGATATGTATAAAAATTTTAATTTTTAGTCTCAAAGTCTGAGACTATTTTTCTGTAATTATTTTCTTTAGATACCTGAATTTTTGTTTCATTAATTTTCCCACGCTTGATTGGAGTTACGTAAAACTCATTTTCTCCAATTAACGAGATAAGGCTTTTTACCAGAAGGCTGGAGTTCTGTTCTCTTAAATAGATCGGTGGTGGTTTACTCAAACTTGTATTAGTTGTGTCTTCATCACCTTGTTCTGTTAAAATCGCGACACGATTTTCGGAATTTTTTATATTTTTCCCATCTTTGGGGACTTTTGCCGTTACGCAATTTGAGCAGATTTGGGACTTCTTCCCCTTTTTAACACAGTTATGTATCTATCCATACCTGTTTGAATTTTATTATCACTATTTTCACTTACTTTATCCATAATTTTATTCATTTTGTGCACGTTGGTCACCTGGGTATTTATTGTTTGTTTGTTTGCTTGTACAGCTAAGCTGACAAGTTTGCTAATAGGTGCATTTGTTGTTGTTTCTTGATCACAATTTAACATGTATGGAGAGCATGATCACGCACGAATAGTTGTGTTTTGTGTAGAATTCAGGTTTGTGCTTAATTCAATTTTTTTATTGTCGTCATCAGAAACAAAAGTTAAATAAGCATTTCTACTGCTTGTGGGTTTATTGTTGTTGTTGTTGCCAGAAGATGAACTCATTTAGAGTTCTCTTGTTTTTTTCACTTATAAGAGTTTGTGTATGCAAATATTTATGTATTATACACAAGCAAAAAAAATAAAATAAAACCAGTATAATAACTGTTTAATAAATGTTTTGTTTTTGTATTTTTTGTGACTTTAAATTTTTGATAATTTTAATATTCAGTTGCGACGATTATAAAACGCGTCTGTACACTGCGAGAGTTGAAACTAATGACCATCATATAAAATAATTTTTATTCTTTCTATATTAGTCTTGTGAAATCTGTATCACAAATTTTTAGTACTTTTTTATGTCTAATATCCATGTCTCTGTTTTGTAATCAAATGGCCAATAAATGAGTGGATGATAATGTTTCATTTATTTTTAAAACTCGTTTAAATGAAAAATTTTATTTTTTCATTGAAATATTAAATCAACATTAAATACCCAACGTTGTTTAAAACTTGGCTTAAGTTATGCAAATTGAACATATGTTTTTCACGTTTCGTTTTTTTTAATCATTTATGCAATTTTGTTACAATTTATTAAAAAATTTTCCCAAATAACTACGATACGTACATACATATATAAAGTGAAAGTTAATAAAAATAAACGAAATGAGTTCTGATGAAGAAGACATGAGTGACGCAGAAATTTCCAACACATTAAATGCAACATTATTACGGAAACCACGTATAATACGCGTACAACCCAACCACTTTCATGTCTTTGGGGATTCCGAGCTCTACGAAAGTTTTCGAATGTCCAAAAGATCTGTTTGTAATATATTGGATCTCATTGGACGTCACATAAGGAATCCAACCACATGGTAAATATAAATACGTACATACAAACGCATAAACGAAAATATTCAAAACCAAACATTCTCAGGAACAATTCCATAAGCGAGGAGAATATATTACATCATTACATCACATTAAGAGTTTACGCAACCGGCGGGATGCTTAAAACCATCGCCGATGTGTATGGTGTTTCAACAACGACTGTGTCCAATATTGTTGGCAATGTTACACATTACATTGCACTACTGCGGAATCATTTTTTTTTTTCCGAAAACTCAACAAGAACTTTTGAACAAAAAACGAGATTTCTACGATATTGCAAAATTTCCTAACGTTGTTGCAGCAATTGATGGTACACATGTCAAAATAATTTTTCCAGGTACATATCTCTGTTTCCATTTTAGTACACTAGTAAATATTTTTATAACAACTTCCATTTTTTAGGTGGCAAAGATGCCGAGTTATAAGAAACCGTAAAGGATTTTTCTCAATGAACGCCCAAACGATGTGTGATGCACACCTAAGAATCCTTGACATATGTAGTTGCTAGATGGCCCGGATCCTCACAAGACTCAAATATATTACTCAATTCGAAAATATATTCTAGATTCTGCAACAATGAATTTGAAAATTGTCTGATTGTGGCTGACAGTGGCTATCCAAACAAAGATTTTATAATGACTCCACTGTCAAGCGTAAAAAATGCTTAAGAAAATTTATATAATGAGTCACAAATTCGAACTCGTAGCTGTATAGAAAGAAGCTATGGTGTTTGGAAACGAAGATTCCCTATTTTATCTCTAGGCATACGTTAAAACCACAGAAAAGTAGAGGGTGTAATTATAGCCACTGCTGTTTTACATAATGTGTGCTGTATAAATAAAGAAATGGAATTCCCGACTTTATAAAACAGTTTCGACTCGGCAGTAAATTTGGTAAACAAAGTGCCTCGCAAACGCTACCAATTCGGTTGCACAAAACACTGAACGACGATCTTTGATAAATTCTTATTTTAAAACATTATTGGTAATAAAGTAACGCACAATTTTAATTCAGTTAATTTCTTTTATTAAAATGAAATAACATTCAATATTAATAATAAAAAACAAAAATAAAATTAATTAACAAACTAATAATCAATATTCTATTAATTTGATATCAATATCACAGCCGAAATAGAATATTTATTGGACGCTGTACAGAAATACAGCTCCATTATTGAAAATAATAAAATGGATAGAGTCGGCGCAGAAGAAAAATATAGAGGGTGATTTCAACAGCAAGTTCTGAAGACAAACTAAACTATGTAATTATTTTTCTGCCAGTAATTTACTGGTTTTAAGTTTAATGTAAATAATTTCTTCTCGGAGCTTTTCCATCTCGAGGCTGATTTTATCCATCTCCTTACTGTGCCATTCTTTTAGAAATTCTAGTCTCTGCCTCTCCGACTTGACTTCTGCAACTTTTGCCCACGAGTCCGTTGCTTTTTGTTGCTTCAAGGCTTTGTTGATGGGTTTTTTTAAAGTTCTTGGGGTATACTTCGCCCAAGATGTATTCTCTACAAAAAATTATAAAAATTACTAATATAATAGAAAGATAAAAACTTACCATCTTCTTTTTTTACGGCCACCTTTTCTTTCTGTTTATCTTTGCCGCCAATAGCACCCTCTTTCTCAATCACAAACTCATCGATAAATTCAATATCTGTAAAATCTGAATACATATGTACATATGTACATGCATGAATATAAATATGTTTACGACTTTTTTACGAATTATAAATTAATAATAATTTATTAAAACTTACCGTTTTCTTGAACATCGCAATCGTAGGTGGATGACTTTCCCAAAATATGCACTTCCTGACATATTTCTAATATGGCAGGTCAGTGTTGGTTGTTGCAGAAGGCTGAGGTGGTCCACCACCAGTAGCATAAGTTTGGCGCTTGTCGTAAGCAAAATTTTGCTTTGCCGTTGCCTTTATGTTTACATACTTTGTCTTCAGAACTTTGTGTGACCGGAAAGTGTGAATAAACTTGCTGCTGAACTCACTTTCTATATTTTTCAACGCATTTTGCTTTTCTTCTACTCCGTCTCTATCGGTTTTTTTATTTTAAATAATGGAGCTGTATTTCTTTACAGCGTCCAACAAATACTCTATTTCCGTTGTTGTAAAATTGGGACTTTTCTTATCCATTTTATTTAAAATTTAAATTAATTTGCACAGAACATATATTTTGCGACACAAACTTTTAAAATATTTTTTTTAATGCTATAACAGCTGTTTTCTGAAAATTATCGATAAATTGTTTGACAGTTCAAAGTGCTACCATATTTTTATCACAATTTAATAAGAGCAATTAAGTTTGACTGAAAAAATTAAGGTGCGTTTAAAGAAATTTTAAATTTTTATGAAAATTAACTAAAACTATATTTATATATCCACTCATTTATTGGCCATAAGAAGACAATTGAATTTTCTTTTGTACCTCCTTTACTTTATAATTTAACATCCTTGATAATCTATCCTGATGCTCAATAAATGTGTAGAAATTATTTCTTGAAAAATAATATCTGAAATTATTTGTAATCCATTCTATTTCTTTAGATATTTTAAATCCAGTAAAAACCCAATGTGTTTGGTAGCGACTAGAATTCACAAAAGCGGCGATAATGTCCGGCTTCGAGGCGATCGGCTTGTTTCTCTGATTTTGACACACAGAAACCATTTTACAATAATACTACGTTCACACGGAACATGCTTCGCTCTCTATTTATGCTTCACACCCCAATCATGAGCGAAGCAACATGCTTCGCCATACAAAATTATGATACTATGTTCACACGACAAGATGAAGCACTTGCTTCGCTTTCTAAAGCATATTTATGAATCTAGCTGTTTATACGACTTATGTACTTGCTTCGATTTGACACTTCTCTTTTGAAATACAAATAATTTCTTAGTTACAAAATTTCGTGAAACAAATCTAAAATGGACAAAAAAGTAAGTTAAAGTTATAATGCATTTTAAAAATGCATAAACATATTTTTTGTGTCTATTGTTTTTTATCTTTATAGTTTTAATTCAATTTTTCACTTTTAATTGAAGTTTTTGTTTTTTTGCAGCTAGTTCAGATAAACTTCTGATAAAAATTAGAGAAGACAGCAATTTTACATGATTCACAAGTAGATTCAATATGAATCGACTTGTTCGCTGTGAAAACTTTGTACTGGGATGTGAAACATGAATAGAGAGCGAAGCATGTTCCGTGTAAACATAGCATAAAAGAAGTTGGCTTTCTATATTTATTTAATTTGTTTTTTGTAGAACCGGCTGTTGGGGCTGTGCCCATATTACGTAACGCTGTTTTCAGACCCCTTCGTAACACTTTCTACTAATTTTTCAGTGCAAAATTTCCAATCCGTAACAAATTTATAACCCCCCCAGGGAGCGTTACGTAATATGTGCCCAGCCCCTAGTGTCCATTAGTTGGAAGCAATATCAATCTCTGTAGGAACAGTTAGAATGTGGATTCATGCATCCAATTTTAATTTCAGCTTAAATCAATTCGAACGTTTCTTTAAACTAATCTTTTTAGGGAATAATAAAAACAATTATTCAAATATGGACTACTTAAACTCAAAATACCTAATACCATGATCAGACATACGTTTTAATTGTACAATTTTTTTTTTAAGTCCCAAATCTGCTCAAATTGCGTCAACGGCAAAAGTTCCCAAAGATGGGAAAAATATAAAAAATTCCGAAAATCGTTTCGCGATTTTAACTGAACAAGGTGATGAAGACACAACTAATACAGGTTTGTGTAAACCACCACCGATTTCTTTAAGAGAACAGAACTCCAGCTTTCTTGTAAAAAGCCTTATCTCGTTAATTGGAGAAAATGAGTTTTACGTAACTCCAATCAAGCGTGGGAAAATTAATGAAACTAAAATTCAGGTATCTAAAGAAAATAATTACAGAAAAATAGTCTCAGACTTCGAGACCAAAAATAAAAAAATTGTATACATATCAGCTTAGAGTGCTAAGGGTCTAACCGTCGTAATAAAAGGTAAAGATTCTAGCGTGGATCCAAAAGAGGAAATAAATACGTGAAAAGTACTGAGATCAAAATAAGGACCAAGTTCTTGAGAGGTACAATTCCATCTCATTTCTAGGTAACCTGTAAGCTTGGAAATATTTTTCCAAGAATTCTTTCCCATATTAAAAAGGCGCCTAGATTAATTCCAGTATGAAATTTTTTTTCATTCATTTTTTATTTATTGGGCTTTCAAATTTTCCGCGTACGATATTGTCGCTGCGCAAACTAATTAAAAATGAGATTTTATAGCAAAATAACAAGATTTATTTCAATTAACCACAAAGCAAAGAATAAAAACAATTAATTAAATTAAATGTAATTATACATACATACATACTTAAATTATAAATAGCATAGCAAATAACATACCAAAATCATGTTTTGTCCAGCGGTCAGTTAGATTACACGCATTTAAAATGCGACGACAAAAAATTTATTTAATTGGTGCAATGAAAAATCAAATTCTTGGTAGTAAGCTTCCCTCACAAATACGTAGATTGTTTAAGAGTTTTATTTTACAATATGCGCGTAGTTAATATGAATTTATCGAATGCAGCTAATTTAATTATAGACGAGTGTTTAATTTTTTGGAAGAAAGCTCGGATTCCAACAAAAGATCGTAGTGATTGTGTAAAAAAAAAACTGTATGAAGCTTGAAGGAATTTACAAAAAGGGTGTAAACGATTAAGTGAAACTCAAAAATCTAAAGAAATAATGTTTGGCAAAGATTTAAATAACTTGTTCGAAATAGCGCATGCAAATACTTTAAATTTAATGTCTATTGAAGAGGATAAAGAATTTTTAGTTGCGCAGAGAAAGCTAAATCGTGAAGGCTGTATGATTGGAATCGACTTGAAACTAATTTACTGGAGCGGAAAAACGAAAAACTAAAAGAAAAAAAATAGAAGAAGCAAAAATAATGACATATCATTCACAAAGTAAAGTGTATCAAAGAACTATAAAAGTATCAATTACACGGCTCTACAAAAAAATTTTTGTTCTTCGTTCTAAAGTTTATTTTATGATTTTCTGGTTAATTATGAACAAAAACAAAAAGAAAATACCTTTTTCCGGTATAAAGTTTGCTTTTGTTTTCATCAGGACATTTTGAGCTTTGAACAACGTTAACGTTATAAAAATATCGTTCAGTCGATCTCCCAAGTACAAAAGCAAACTTTTTAATGTTATATATTTTTTTTGCGTCTTATTACCAACAAAAGAATCGAAATTTCATACTTTTAAGTTTAGGTCAAATTTTGTGTTGACCCGTGTTATCTATTATATATTAATGCCTGCAAGTCACTCAATATTAAAACTATAAAACTCCAATAAATTTTCCAAATTCTTAGTTCCAGCACAAAGAACTTTCAGTATAGATTCAGAAACCTCGGATATTGAAAGTTCAGAACAATATTAAACACGCCTTTCTGATGAAAAAATTAATACTTCATTCAGTTCAGACCTTTCTTATACTATTTCTCAACAACCATCTACTTCGGTAGCTACCCGGGGTAGAAAATTAATTGTGAATCAGAGACTGTCAGCCGCTGTGGACAAATGTAAAGTAAGCGATAGGGATGCTCTTCATCTACTGAGTTCATGCGTAGAAAGTTTATGTTTGAATCCAATGGAACATGTTATGAATCGATCATCAATCAGAAAAGCTCGTCAACAATATGGAGTTTATGGAGTTAAATGATGATTTTTGTGTGGTTCATTGGGATATAAAGCTTCTCCCAAATATGATAGGAATGGAGAAACAAGATCGTTTGCCTCTTATTATCAAAACGCCTTCTACAAAACAGCTCTTAGGGGTTCCTCGCATTCCATCAGGATCAGGTAAAGAAATTTCTAGAGTGGTTTTCGATACTTTGGGCTTGTTCAAGCTTTCGTATTTGATACAAGATCTTCGAACACCGGCAGATTTAATGGAGCTTAGACACTGCTGGAGATGAAATTAGGATGTAGTATTCTGTTCCTGGCATCTCGCCACCATATATTCGAAATAATTTTAAAAGCGGCTATTTCATCAGTGCAATTATATTCTTCATGACATTCCATTATTTAAAAAGATTAAATTATCTTTCCCAAAAATTAACGCTTACAATATATCAGACTGCAATACGAGTAGTGAACTGGTTCGACTTATTGGTGAAAACCGACAGGAAACACTTTGATTCTGTCTTAGAACCCGTAGACATAACCAGGAGCCTCGTCATGACTACACAGTCTTCTTAGAACTCGTCATCATCCTTTTGGGAGGCATTTATTTATTGTAGTTAATTACATAAAACCATGGTTTAATGCAAATAAATGCACTAAAGCTCCATGTAACGAAATTCAACATCTAAAAAATTTAAATAAATATAAAGAAAAAGATCCTGTAGTTGCAGGAGCTTGCGTGCAAAAACTTTTAAATCATCTTTGGTACATTTTCTGATGAGCCAGTTCTCTTTTCCCATTTTTATGACAATGTACCATGTGAAGTTAAGCAACAAATGACAAAAAAATCTCGGGAGTTAATGAATAGTAAAGAAATTGAAGATATTGAAGATGACGATTTAGCTCCGAAAAAATATTTGCTACTCTATAGCGAATTGAATGATTTTTTGGAAAAGAATTTCCCATGTAGTCACCAAAAAGTCATTGTTGTTATTTGAGCGTCTGAAAATAAACACATCGTTTATTGAAACTGAAGCCAGTAAATGGTCTCGCAATGAATATTTCAAAAAAGGAAGGCAAATATTAACGTCGATAAATGTTGTTAATGACTTCGCTGAAAGGGGAATCAAATTGATGGAAGAGTTCAACACATTATTAACTAAAAATGAGAATCAAAAACAGTTTATTTTACAAGTAAGAACAAAATATTTTCAATTTTATTTTTTTGAATAATCAGTTTCTTATACAATTTTTCAGGCGGTGCAAAACTACAGAAATAAATACCCACAGGATACGAGAATAGCTATGAGTGCTCCTTACAAATAAAAACATAAGACAATAAATATAAATACATATTTACAAATTGCACAGGTGCACTTACAGAAGCACATATATACATATGTACGTAGCTTTAAATCCCAACGTGACACGTGTTAATATTAAAACATCAATTTGAAACTTTTATATAATGAGTTTTTATATAAGAGGTCCTGCTTTAAAAATTTCGAAGTTAGAAAATAAGGACCAGTCTAATGTACATACATATTAAACCGTCTCAGTTTTTATAATTTTTTCGAAATTCATTCATGAACATCGATTTTCTTGGCCACTCTGTAATCATGCGCAGGCTATTTATATGGTCGACGCAAGACTTTTGTGGACGAAAGCCAGCCTACTCAGGTTTGAGATCTTTCATTATAGCATCTGAAATTCTCTTGTTTATAATATACGCTATTAACTTATTTACCGCGCTAAGGATTGTGATACCTCTCCAATTCCTGCAATCAGCAAGGTCTCCTGTTTTGGGGATATTTACTATGACACCTTCCTTAAGCTGCGTGGCGAGATGGCAGAAGGAGATCCCTCTTTAAGGAGCTATATTGCCGACACCGGGCGACTTGTTTGCCTTTAAGGCCTTAACAGAGTTTATGACTTCGGTGATATTGGGGCTCTGTATGTAGATATCCTGACCAGCGTTACCATATATCTTCTTTTAAAAACTTCTTACATATATGTGAAAAAAAAAACTTTTTTTTTCAAAAGTACCAAAATTTTAATAGAAAACACAAAAATGTGTTTGGAAATCATTTTATTTAAAAATATAAAAATTTGATTTATTTTATAAATCATCATCTATACTAATATTATAAAGATTTTTTGTTTGTTTGAAATGAATAGGCTCCGAAACTACTGGACCGATTTTGATGAAAATTATTAAAAAAAAGTAACTACACTATGTATCAACACGGTGTTAATATATTCAACACATTCGGCACAGCAAGCTACGGAATCTCTAAAAATTAGAATATACCTGTGCATATGAGAATAATTATATTGACGACAGCAAGGCAACACGCAACAGGTTTTTGTCCATGCTGATTTTTCCGTAGCTGTCCAATTAAAATAATTTCTATTTTTAGTGGCGACAACAAACAATAAAGTGATATCAACGCAGTAAACCATGTAAAATAAATGAATCTTTAAAAATCTATTATTCCGCAGAATGAAAACAGTAAAAATTTAATAAATTATAGTGTTATTTATTAAAAGACTTAAGTATATTTTATTTATGTAAGTCATTTTATTGTTGAAGGCTTGTTATTTCCAAGTATATATACATAAAAATACTTCCATTGTGATGGTAAAAAAATTAGAAGAACCATAGAAATACATAAAGGTTGTTAAGTTTCGAAGTTGTTTTTGTTCTATACACAAAATAAAAATTGCAATTGTCTATGTTTATAAGTAATTTTAAACACTTATGTTTCTGTTAGATGTCATAGAACCAGTGATGCAAACTCTTGCAACATCAAAAGCACTGTGAGCCCATGGAAATAGGGTAAAAAAGGGTAAAACTAAAAAAAAATTCGGGTACAAAAGCACTAAACTAATTTTTTTTTGGGTCTGGTGGATCAAAAGACAGCCTTGGATGCAATGAAAAACTTGCATTTGGATTCTATTGCTTTTTCATGTTTATTTTGTGCGACTTTGTCGGAGTAAATCGCTTTATCGTGAATTTATTTATTTACAACAAATGCAATATTATTTTAGTTCATCTTTTACTGATCTAAGCCACCTTTTAAAAGCTTGATCATTCTCCCAAGAACTCCCCAGAAAGATGATGATCTTTAACACATATAAAATCAATGAAGAACTTACTTTTAATTACTATTCAGCTTTATAATAAACAAGTCACTTTCTTGCTTAAATTTGCACAACAAACAAATCAACGGATATGTATTTATGTATATTAAAAGTAAAATCATTGCTAAACAAATAAATCATAAAATTTTCTGCACCAATTTAGAAAAAAGATGCTTGAGAAATTCTAGAATTCTGTAGCATGTGGCCAAAAGTGTGTGGTATGCATTGCGATTCAATAGTACCGCAACATGCAAGCATTGACAAACTACAAGCAAGATATTTTGTGTGTGTCGGTAATTTGATACTTGTACAGTTAATTAAGTGCAGCAGCACAATGCACTTAAATGAATCACATTTATTAACTGTATTTGTTTGATTGTAGATATAAGCTACACAAAGTATCTGTTGCTTTTAAGTATGCACTCGTTGAACTTTAAAACTGTTGAACACATGCCATACATAAATAGTTGGAAGCTAAATATGCTTACCCAACAATAATATATATTTCTATTCTTTTACTCTTATGTTAAGGTACCCCTAAGAATTATTCTCATAATTATTATATAAGCCAATGTTAATTAGTTTAAGGAATCAATTAATACTTTGCCTTCAATCGGCATTACTAATTCATACTGGCATTCATCTGCCTTTTACTTTTATTTGCCAGTGGCGTTCTTAAGCGCCGGCACTATTATTTATTTACTTAAACTCTTCATCATCAATCCTCCACAATAAATTGATAGCTCCTAGAGAGCACCAGAATAACTAAATTGTTTTAATCATATTACATGGCGATCCTGCCAGTCCTGGACTACAAAGTGCTTTATAATTAGCACCAAACGGAACCTGACGGACAGCCAAGTCTCCGTCAGAAGAGTGTTTAAGCCAAAAAAAAACACTGAGGTGGAAGCGCCTGGCCAAAAGGCGTCAATATAACAATAACTAATGGAACGCTAACCGAACTCAGCAACAGCCATAGTGAAACATTAGAGGGTTAAAACGTTTCTAGTACTGTGTTTTACATGAAATTAGCATATCTTATACTTTAAACTTTTAGCTCCTAAATCATAAACATATTTAGTGCATATAAAATCTATTTTAAGAAAAAAATTTGTATTGTACTAAAAGACATTTGAAACCTATTTTAGTTTCTATGAATACTACCATTAAAATTTAATTGATTTTTTTAATTTTACATATGATTTTCTGCAGAAAGTAATTTTTCAATAAATGAAAAACTCTTATTTTAATCCTAAAAAAAAAAAAAAAAAAAAAAAAAAAAAAAAAACTAACTAACTAACTAACTTTTATAACCTTCATAATAAGTAAAAATAAAATTAAACTTAATCAAAAATAATTAAATTCAAAACTACATTTTAAATAAAGCAAATTGATATTCCATACAAATAATTCAATGTAAACGGTCACTTATATTGTCAAAATACGTAGAAATAAGAATAAAATGGGAAAACCGCAATCCAAAATAGAAAAACCAAACGCTAACGTAGTAAATAATTTAGAAATTATTGACCATACAGAACACATAGGCTCGTTATGGACACTACTATTAATATTGGTGGTAATAAACACAGTTAGTCTTCTATTAAAAATTTACTTGTTACATAAAAGATCCCTAAGGAAGCAATATCTAAGCATAGCAACTGATCTAGACAAAGTATAAAATTTTCACATGGACTGGTTAGACATCCTAGAACATTGCAGAAATATCAAAATTGAATTTGAAAAAAGTTACAAATGCCTCAATATAGATAGACCAATAAAAGAGGACACAATTAATAAACATTATAAAAAACTTATACAATATTTAGAAGAAATAAGGGTTATTTTAAACGTAAATTATCAAAGATTAACACCTTCACATAAAATAGCAGCCGAAGCATTTTTCCAAGATATAAGGAATAGAGTAATACAGATAGCGGAAAGAGAAACTATTAAAATACAACTACCACAAACATTGCACGAAAAAATAGATCTGCAACAAATTTGTACATCAAACACATCCATAATGGCACAAACAGCAATAGATATTCTAAACACAGCTGCAAGGCTAATTATAGATTTCGATGGTAAATCTGAAAATTTACGGCCATTTCTAGACTCACTGTCTTTAGTTGATTTTAAAAGACATAAATATAAAAACTAATACAATATTGAAAATTACAACAAGATCTATGGCATATAAAACAACAAAGTAATACCGAAAATATTCAGCATAAAATTAAAAATAATGATAAAGAGCCCAATATATATGTACCACCAAAGAACACTGACGTCAGAAAGTACTATAAATTGAAGATTACTCCCGTAAAATGTTACATCAAACGAGGAAAATCTGTTATTACATATATAAATATAAATGATTTGTTTACTAATGGGAATATTGACCTAGGACAATTTTTCCCTAGGCTTGAGAAAGTGGCCGGTAAACTTAGTGTAGAGACACTACAAATGGCACCCAGTGAGAAAATTTTCGAATTTATCTCCATAAATGAATTTAAAAATATGGGCAATAAATATTTAAATAAATTAAAAGTAGCGCTACCTGATGAGGTGACCAATATAAATGATAAGAATGCTAAGGCAATTCTTGATATAATGCTGAAATACCACGATGATCCGATAGAAGGAGGACATTGTGGAATATATAGAACATTAGAAAAAATTAAGAGGTATTACTATTGGAAAAATATGATAAAAGATGTAACAAAATATTTGAAATTATAAAAAAAATGCCAGAAATCAAAAATAATAAGCCATAATAAAAGTCCTATGACTATAACAGAAACACCAGAAAAAGCATTCGACACGGTGTATGTAGATACAATAGGGCCATTTCCAAAATCAATTAATGGAAATGAGTATGCAATTACTTTAATATGTGATCTTACTACATATTTGGTGACAATACCAACACCTGATAAATCTGCAAGAACAATCGCAAAAGCGATATTTGAAAATTTTGTATTAACCTATGGTCCAATGAAAACGTTCATTTCGGACATGGGAACAGAGTACAAAAATTCTATACTGACGGAACTATGCACACTACTAAAAATTGAAAATATAACTTCCACGGCACATCACCATCAAACACTAGGAACAATAGAAAGAAGTCATAGAACTTTTAACGAATATGTTCGTTCTTATATATCTGTGGACAAAACTGACTGGGACGAATGGTTAAAGTATTTCACATACTGTTTTAATACAACACCGTCAACCGTGCATAACTACATAACATATGAGTTAGTATTTTCAAAATTACCAAACAATTTTAGGCAATTTGCTAAAATAGATAGTGTGACGCCACTATATAATGTGGATAACTATGCCAAAGAGGCAAAATATAGGTTAGAACTAGCTCATAAACGAGCGCAGATATTTTTAGATAGAAATAAAATAAAACAAAAATTAAATTACGATAAGAATATTTTAGAACATAATTTTAAAATAGGAGATTTAGTTTTACTTAGGAATAATTCAGGGCATAAATTGGAAAATCAATATAAGGGTCCGAATAAAATAAAAAAAATAGATTTAAGAAATAATGTTACCATAGAAGATAAGAAAGCAAATAAACAACAAATAGTTCATAAAAATAGACTTAAGATGATTAATAATAACACATTTAATAGTATTGTTTGGCCGAACTAATATAAAATTAGAATATATGTACATCTAAATATTATAATTTTTTTTTTTCTTTTCTTTAAAAACAAAATAAATATTATATTACACTTATACTTAGACTAATTAAAAACTAATTGTAAAAGAATGTCCATAAAACTAACGTTATATGAACATTCTTGTAAAGGATGGAGGTGTAGCATGTGGCCAACAGTGTGTGGTATGCATTGCGATTCAATAGTACCGCAACATGCAAGCATTGACAAACTACAAGCAAGATATTTTGTGTGTGTCGGTAATTTGATACTTGTACAGTTAATTAAGTGCAGCAGCACAATGCACTTAAATGAATCACATTTATTAACTGTATTTGTTTGATTGTAGATATAAGCTACACAAAGTATCTGTTGCTTTTAAGTATGCACTCGTTGAACTTTAAAACTGTTGAACACATGCCATACATAAATAGTTGGAAGCTAAATATGCTTACCCAACAATAATATATATTTCTATTCTTTTACTCTTATGTTAAGGTACCCCTAAGAATTATTCTCATAATTAGTATATAAGCCAATGTTAATTAGTTTAAGGAATCAATTAATACTTTGCCTTCAATCGGCATTACTAATTCATACTGGCATTCATCTGCCTTTTACTTTTATTTGCCAGTGGCGTTCTTAAGCGCCGGCACTATTATTTATTTACTTAAACTCTTCATCATCAATCCTCCACAATAAATTGATAGCTCCTAGAGAGCACCAGAATAACTAAATTGTTTTAATCATATTACATGGCGATCCTGCCAGTCCTGGACTACAAAGTGCTTTATAATTAGCACCAAACGGAACCTGACGGACAGCCAAGTCTCCGTCAGAAGAGTGTTTAAGCCAAAAAAAAAACACTGAGGTGGAAGCGCCTGGCCAAAAGGCGTCAATATAACAATAACTAATGGAACGCTAACCGAACTCAGCAACAGCCATAGTGAAACATTAGAGGGTTAAAACGTTTCTAGTACTGTGTTTTACATGAAATTAGCATATCTTATACTTTAAACTTTTAGCTCCTAAATCATAAACATATTTAGTGCATATAAAATCTATTTTAAGAAAAAAATTTGTATTGTACTAAAAGACATTTGAAACCTATTTTAGTTTCTATGAATACTACCATTAAAATTTAATTGATTTTTTTAATTTTACATATGATTTTCTGCAGAAAGTAATTTTTCAATAAATGAAAAACTCTTATTTTAATCCTAAAAAAAAAAAAAAAAAAAAAAAAAAAAAAAACTAACTAACTAACTAACTTTTATAACCTTCATAATAAGTAAAAATAAAATTAAACTTAATCAAAAATAATTAAATTCAAAACTACATTTTAAATAAAGCAAATTGATATTCCATACAAATAATTCAATGTAAACGGTCACTTATATTGTCAAAATACGTAGAAATAAGAATAAAATGGGAAAACCGCAATCCAAAATAGAAAAACCAAACGCTAACGTAGTAAATAATTTAGAAATTATTGACCATACAGAACACATAGGCTCGTTATGGACACTACTATTAATATTGGTGGTAATAAACACAGTTAGTCTTCTATTAAAAATTTACTTGTTACATAAAAGATCCCTAAGGAAGCAATATCTAAGCATAGCAACTGATCTAGACAAAGTATAAAATTTTCACATGGACTGGTTAGACATCCTAGAACATTGCAGAAATATCAAAATTGAATTTGAAAAAAGTTACAAATGCCTCAATATAGATAGACCAATAAAAGAGGACACAATTAATAAACATTATAAAAAACTTATACAATATTTAGAAGAAATAAGGGTTATTTTAAACGTAAATTATCAAAGATTAACACCTTCACATAAAATAGCAGCCGAAGCATTTTTCCAAGATATAAGGAATAGAGTAATACAGATAGCGGAAAGAGAAACTATTAAAATACAACTACCACAAACATTGCACGAAAAAATAGATCTGCAACAAATTTGTACATCAAACACATCCATAATGGCACAAACAGCAATAGATATTCTAAACACAGCTGCAAGGCTAATTATAGATTTCGATGGTAAATCTGAAAATTTACGGCCATTTCTAGACTCACTGTCTTTAGTTGATTTTAAAAGACATAAATATAAAAACTAATACAATATTGAAAATTACAACAAGATCTATGGCATATAAAACAACAAAGTAATACCGAAAATATTCAGCATAAAATTAAAAATAATGATAAAGAGCCCAATATATATGTACCACCAAAGAACACTGACGTCAGAAAGTACTATAAATTGAAGATTACTCCCGTAAAATGTTACATCAAACGAGGAAAATCTGTTATTACATATATAAATATAAATGATTTGTTTACTAATGGGAATATTGACCTAGGACAATTTTTCCCTAGGCTTGAGAAAGTGGCCGGTAAACTTAGTGTAGAGACACTACAAATGGCACCCAGTGAGAAAATTTTCGAATTTATCTCCATAAATGAATTTAAAAATATGGGCAATAAATATTTAAATAAATTAAAAGTAGCGCTACCTGATGAGGTGACCAATATAAATGATAAGAATGCTAAGGCAATTCTTGATATAATGCTGAAATACCACGATGATCCGATAGAAGGAGGACATTGTGGAATATATAGAACATTAGAAAAAATTAAGAGGTATTACTATTGGAAAAATATGATAAAAGATGTAACAAAATATTTGAAATTATAAAAAAAATGCCAGAAATCAAAAATAATAAGCCATAATAAAAGTCCTATGACTATAACAGAAACACCAGAAAAAGCATTCGACACGGTGTATGTAGATACAATAGGGCCATTTCCAAAATCAATTAATGGAAATGAGTATGCAATTACTTTAATATGTGATCTTACTACATATTTGGTGACAATACCAACACCTGATAAATCTGCAAGAACAATCGCAAAAGCGATATTTGAAAATTTTGTATTAACCTATGGTCCAATGAAAACGTTCATTTCGGACATGGGAACAGAGTACAAAAATTCTATACTGACGGAACTATGCACACTACTAAAAATTGAAAATATAACTTCCACGGCACATCACCATCAAACACTAGGAACAATAGAAAGAAGTCATAGAACTTTTAACGAATATGTTCGTTCTTATATATCTGTGGACAAAACTGACTGGGACGAATGGTTAAAGTATTTCACATACTGTTTTAATACAACACCGTCAACCGTGCATAACTACATAACATATGAGTTAGTATTTTCAAAATTACCAAACAATTTTAGGCAATTTGCTAAAATAGATAGTGTGACGCCACTATATAATGTGGATAACTATGCCAAAGAGGCAAAATATAGGTTAGAACTAGCTCATAAACGAGCGCAGATATTTTTAGATAGAAATAAAATAAAACAAAAATTAAATTACGATAAGAATATTTTAGAACATAATTTTAAAATAGGAGATTTAGTTTTACTTAGGAATAATTCAGGGCATAAATTGGAAAATCAATATAAGGGTCCGAATAAAATAAAAAAAATAGATTTAAGAAATAATGTTACCATAGAAGATAAGAAAGCAAATAAACAACAAATAGTTCATAAAAATAGACTTAAGATGATTAATAATAACACATTTAATAGTATTGTTTGGCCGAACTAATATAAAATTAGAATATATGTACATCTAAATATTATAATTTTTTTTTTCTTTTCTTTAAAAACAAAATAAATATTATATTACACTTATACTTAGACTAATTAAAAACTAATTGTAAAAGAATGTCCATAAAACTAACGTTATATGAACATTCTTGTAAAGGATGGAGGTGTAGCATGTGGCCAACAGTGTGTGGTATGCATTGCGATTCAATAGTACCGCAACATGCAAGCATTGACAAACTACAAGCAAGATATTTTGTGTGTGTCGGTAATTTGACACTTGTACAGTTAATTAAGTGCAGCAGCACAATGCACTTAAATGAATCACATTTATTAACTGTATTTGTTTGATTGTAGATATAAGCTACACAAAGTATCTGTTGCTTTTAAGTATGCACTCGTTGAACTTTAAAACTGTTGAACACATGCCATACATAAATAGTTGGAAGCTAAATATGCTTACCCAACAATAATATATATTTATATTTTTATATTATTATTATTACGAATAAACGTAATTATTATTTGAACTTATTTTGATTTACATATGAAAAGTAATATTATCAGGCTCAAGTTCAGTTTTATTGAATTAATGAAAATTCAAAATTACTAAGAGTTTTTTTGTGTTGGAAAATATTATTATTTATATCCAATCAGTTTTTAGCAGAACGTATCAGTACTGATTTCAAGGCCGCTACACCTCTCATCAGCGTTCAATTGTCCATCTTTACAAATTTCGTAAAGTGGATACTAATTGAGAAGAATATCAACTATTTAACCAGTTTTCAACAGAAATAGAATATGAGAATTAATTTTTAATTCAATTTTTATTCTACAATGAAACAGTGCTGGTTAGTACGAAATTCCCTCATTACTGTTTGGAACTAATAATCAACACAAACTCATAGTCCGTTATCATCAAAGTATTTTACTTTGTATTTTAACGTTTTTTTTGTTGTTGTTTTTACTCTATATTAGGGAAATTCACATATTACTGTGACCCCTGTTATTAGGGTATTTATAGCTCATGCCCAAGCGGAATTAATATTTTTATATTATTATTATTACGAATAAACGTAATTATTATTTGAACTTATTTTGATTTACATATGAAAAGTAATATTATCAGGCTCAAGTTCAGTTTTATTGAATTAATGAAAATTCAAAATTACTAAGAGTTTTTTTGTGTTGGAAAATATTATTATTTATATCCAATCAGTTTTTAGCAGAACGTATCAGTACTGATTTCAAGGCCGCTACACCTCTCATCAGCGTTCAATAGTCCATCTTTACAAATTTCGTAAAGTGGATACTAATTGAGAAGAATATCAACTATTTAACCAAAAAAAAAAACTCTTAGTAATTTTGAATTTTCATTAATTCAATAAAACTGAACTTGAGCCTGATAATATTACTTTTCAAATATATATTTCTATTCTTTTACTCTTATGTTAAGGTACCCCTAAGAATTATTCTCATAATTAGTATATAAGCCAATGTTAATTAGTTTAAGGAATCAATTAATATTTTGCCTTCAATCGGCATTACTAATTCATACTGGCATTCATCTGCCTTTTACTTTTATTTGCCAGTGGCGTTCTTAAGCGCCGGCACTATTATTTATTTACTTAAACTCTTCATCATCAATCCTCCACAATAAATTGATAGCTCCTAGAGAGCACCAGAATAACTAAATTGTTTTAATCATATTACAATTCAAACTCTTAACAGTTAGCGAGTACTAATCAAAATATAGATGCAAATAATACGCAGTTGGTTAAAATAGTATTAGGTGTATTTAAAGAATAGTAGGAAAATGGTTTAATGCCAAAAACTTTTATTATTAAAAACGCACTTAAAAGCACTGTGAGAAATTGTTAAAAGCACTATAAATACCCGCTTTTCAAAAAGGGGTATTTAACAAAATTTCGGATATAGCTTAAGTAAAAAAGCACCGAAAAATACTCGAAAAGCATCAAAGTGGCAACGCTGATGTACATACATATTTGTTCGAAAAATTTTTTGGGTGCTAGTTGTTGATTCAAGGAGAAAAGTTTTTTAAATACTAGTCATTGTAAGATCGGCATGTATATCAACTAGTCGAACTTGTGTTTGATTGGACTGGCATAGATTTTATTGTTTGGTATGATTGATATGGCTAGTTTTCATTGAGAAGAAATTGTTGCTGAACAATATATAACAGAGAATTTATTTTCATTTTGTCAAATTTTACTAGTTGTCAAGTACAAAATTTTTTTTAGAAAACTGGAAATTTATTTGTTATCAGGTAAATATTTTTAGGTTCTCTACTATCACAAATGGAAACGGATCATATTTTCTCACTAGTCGCTAGTATAATAAATAAAAATAAGAAAACTAATTTTAAACCTTGGCTAAAATTTTGTGCTTTTATGTTACTTACCATAAGTAACATACCTTCTTTTCCTAGAATTGCAATTGTTTTAATTTTTTGATTATGTAGTATGTACATATTAGTGATGTTACGAATATCAATTTTAGTATTTGCGAATACGAATATTTGAAACAAAATTAAGCGAATACGAATATTACTTTAAAGGTTTTAATCCACTTAATATTTAAAATTTAATTCGAAAAAATCCCTCCCTTTGTGTTAGCAACAATCAATTGAAAGAAAATGTCACACTACTCAAGGTATTTATAAATATTATGACATTGAGATGCTGCATTTAAAGACTGCTGCTGAAAATTTTAAAATTATTTTACTTACATACTTTCAGATTTCGTGTTTCTTATTCTGTTTGCACTTTTAATTAGTAATTCAGTGCTGTTTAGGCATATGGCGCAGCCACCTGGCGGTGGACTTTCACATATTAAATTTTAATTCTTCCATTTTTTAAGTCCAACATTCCTCTACTAAGAATCGATTACTAATTTAACATGATATGAATATACATACGAGGGCGGTTCGGAAACTTCTTAGCCTATCATTGGAAGAGAATAGTTAGTTTTTCAAAAATATTTTTATTTTTCAATATAATCTCCTGAAACTTCAATACACTTAGTCCAACGCTTTTCTAACAATTCTATCCCTTGATTAAAATAGTTTTCCTCAAGGTCTTCAAAATAGTGGTTTACAACTGTATTTGCATCTTCATTTGAGGTAAAACGCTTGCCAGCAAGGAATTTTTTAGATTTGGGAACAGGTAAAAGTCACTGGGAGCTAAATCAGGAGAATAAGGTGGTGGTCAAGCAACTCGTACTTTAATTCGTTGATTTTAGCCATTGTTAAAACACTCTTGTGCGCTGGTGCGTTTTCTTGATGAAAAATAATTTTTTTGTGTTGGAAGCCAGGACGTTTTTCTCGAATTTGTACATTTAATTGATCCAAAAGGTTGCAATAGTACTCTGAATTTATTGTTTTACCCTTTTGCAGATAGTCAATCAAAAAAATACCTTTGCAGTCCCAAAAAACCGTTGCCATAACCTTACCAGCCGATTGAATTGTTTTTGCCTTCTTTGGGGCACTTCCTCCAGCTTCAGTCCATTGTTTGGATTGTTCTTTTGTCTCTGGAGTATAGTGGTGGATCCATGTCTAATCAACAGTTATAAAACGACGCTTAAAATCCATTTTATTTATTTAAAACGATCCAAACAAGCTTGAGAAATGTTTATTCTTATGCGTTTTTGGTCGACTGTTAACAAATGCGGCACCCATCTTGCAGAAAGCTTTTTCATCTGTAGTTCTTCATGCAAAATTAAATGGACTCGATCATTTGAGATGCCCATGATATTAGCTATTTCACGCACTTTTATTCGTCGATCATTTAATACCATATCATGCACTTTGGCTACAATTTCTGTTGTTGTTGCTGTTTTTGGACGTCCACTACGTGGTTCATCTTCAATGCTTGTACGACGACGTTTAAATTCAGCAACCCAATTTTTTACTGTTGCATATGAAGGAGCACTTTCACCTGACACATTCACCATATCATTATGAATTTCTTGTCCCGATAAACCTTTTTGATGTAAATATTTAATGACACCACGCACTTCTAATTTTTCCATTGTAAAAAAAAAAACGCGGATGCGTCTTTTGTGAACACCTGTTTGAAGGAGCTGCCAGATCGAAACAAAATTTAACATGTTTTCATAGCAGAGATGGAAGTTTTCAAAACACTTAACTTTTTTCTGTTTATACCGCGCTTTTTGTGTTTCCGAAATGCCCTCGTACATATACATAATACTTTAACTTTTAAATGCTAGTTGCAAAATATGTATATATTTATTTGTGTCTGTTTTTAAAGAAGGTTATTATCTTGCGTTAAATATAAAGCGGTTTCTTTAAATAAAAAATGATTAAAAATTAATATATTTTTGTACATATTATGTACTCTTTTAAACTTCGTATGGCGAATACGAATACGAATATCTTAAAATAGTCGAATACGGGTATTCGTAGCTTCTTTAGTACATATCGCTCCCTTATTGCATCATAGTCATATCTCAAAAAACAAAATTTTTCATTTACTGAATGATTACGTTTTGAAAACTTTAAATGCACGTATGTAGTTTTAAAATTAAATTTACTTTAATTAGAAATACTTACCGCCTTTGCTATAGCAGGATCCGGATATATGCTTATATTAAATTTTGAAAGGTTTTTCATGGAGTTAAATGAATGGTTGGATACGACCATTCTCATGGAAAGCTTTATTTCTGCTACACCAACTTGCTTTCGAAAGCCAGTATTTCTTTTTGCCAAAAATGTAGCTACATATTTTCATACTACATATTCGCTTCATGATCTTGTTTAAAATTTATAATATGCTTCGAAGTTATCGAATGACGACCTAAGTTTTGGTTGTTTAATAACTGTTTACATACAATACAGATGAGATTCTTTGTGCTTGGGTCCAACTTGACGCACTTGTACTCCGCGTCCTACTCTTTGCAATACTTCCGAACAGTACGTTTTTGTTTTCTTACTTTTTTAGTGTCAGTTGAATTTGTTTCGACGTCAGAAATTTCTTCGTAGTCCAATACTTGATCCATAATGCTTGATGAAGCCTTGTTCTCATGTTAATGGAACTAAATATTATCGAAGTTAACATTTAAAATGATTTGTTTCAACAAGACTGATATATTCTGTGCTAAAAATGGATGGTACGCTTAACTACAAATTTATAGAAATTAGTTCATACATATTTAATACATATAAGAAATATATAAGATCTTCTCGCTGTAAAACTTAAGCCAAAACAAATATGTAAATCTGAGCATATTCATATATGATTGTCAGTTAATTTTATACAACTTTCAAACTCTATATGAACAAAATGTATGTATGGATCATAACAGTTGTATAAAAGTCAGTTGTACTAATAGTTTCGCTTTAAAATGTGCTTATGCTGCTAAAGCTCATGTATACATACAATATACGAGTATGTATATAAAAGCTAAGTGCACCGAGCAATTTTGTGAGAAATATTAGAACTTCTATTAATTTAAAAAAAGTATAAAATAATGTCATTAATTCATTGAAAATGATACAATGGTATCAATTAAAAAAAGGGTCATATAAAGTATCATTAGCTTGAAAAAAGGGTCAAAGTGATACTTTAGTGTCATAACGGCAATGGTGGTGCGAAGAATACGAATGCTTTGAGTTCCCACAAGTGTGTATGGTATAATCAATTTTTAACGCCAGTACTATGAACCTAAAAATTTGTTATTGGAACGGAAACGGCACTTGCCAACATAAAACAGAAATCGAATAATTTCTTATGGATAGAAATCGATGTAATGCTATTCTCAGAGGCTTATTTTTCTCAGAGCTTCTTTCAGATTTGTGGTTAAAGTTTTTACGACACCATGGTTGAATGATAAAGTAAACATGTTTCGATGGTGATGCAACATTTAATAATATCAAAATAAATTTAAATTGTATTTACGTAATTTATTTGTATTTTGTAATTTATTGTTTTTACATATGCTTATTTCCATGCTGCAATATAAGACATAAGTCTTGTGTATGGGACATCGAAATAAATACAAATACAAATAACACCGACATTATATCCTTTCTATACATATTTCCTTAAAACATGCAACTTCTTTTTAAATGTGATTGGCTTCTAATTGAACACATTCATGACATTGTATATGATTCAATACTGTAGTGCTATTCAGTAACTTTTAACAATTCGATAATGGTTAATTTTACCGACAATTATAGCGATTTGCAGTAACGATTTTATTATTCACTTATTCCTTCTTAACAACATCGTTATAACTATCTTTTACGTGGCATCTCTATCAAATACATATAAGAAAAGCAAAAAGAGAAATAAACAAAAAACAAATTTTACGAATGTTAAATTTTATGAAATTTAGAGATATGAATATTAAATTGCATGTTTAAAAAATAGTAATATTATTATTTACATATGTATGTATAAAAGATTCTGTGTTTTTGTATATTGTTTTAAAATATCAATTTTGTTCTTGGCATAACGAACATGCTACGAATAAACAACTGACCTTTATATAGTTCATAACAATCGAAAAATTATTGTCGTTAACATACCGATAGCGAATATCGTTAAAAGTGTTACTGAATACCAAATTCGGTAAATTTTCGCTTTAATAATTTTAACAATACGATTATCGTAATAAAAATTACTGAATCGCACTACTGGTTTCAATTTTATTTACATGATATACCTACATACATACATAGTAATTTTGTTTTGTAAATTTCGGTTTTAAATTTGAGTTAATAGAGATTTTGTGCGTTTTGATAGCGTCTTCATTCTTTTATATTGTAAAAATATTGTGTGCTACCATTATGTAGAATTTAATAAATGTCACTAAAATATATAAATATATGTACGTATATTTATATTCATGATTGTGTTATCAAACCGCTAATACTTCTTATAAAACCACGTAGTCGTAACAATGAATACGTATGTGCACTTTCGTCAGCCAGAGAATGTGATATTGAAAATGGAATGGAAAATGTAATAAATTTTCTATGCCAAAATGGAAGACGTGCATGAATCATCAAATACGCTAATATTGCAACATTAAATATTTATAATATATATGAAAAAAACTGATGTAAGATTAACTGAGCGTTTATTGAATATTTATACTCATTTATTACGAATGTTGACGTAGTGTTAGTGTTTGGCTGAAATTGAAAAAGGACTATAAATCTCTAAATTTGTTCCAAGTAGAAGTAGAAATAAGATGAAATGGTTATTATTGCTATTTGAAGTGAAAACAAGTACTTATTTCGTGGTTCATTTCCTTGTGTAAAAATATTATGATTTGTCAAATAAGCTATTTATAGTATCGACTTAATTACTTTAAACTTTATATGTGAAAAATAATTTATAATCCTTTTGTTATTGATAAATTAGCTAGATATGTATATCTATTAGAGTTGTCAATTATTCGTCTTTCAAATTTGTTCGAATAATTCAAATAATAGTTTTTATTCGTTCGATCAAACGATTAAAGCTAAAAAATTATTCGATTAATCGATGAGAAGAACGAATAAAAAAATGCTTAAAAGTTATTTATTAACAAAAAATAAATGTTTGCTATTAACACAATAATGCATATAAGTATAACCAAAATAAATTAAATATAAAATAGTTAATATTTTTATAATACATAAAATTAATAAAACATAAAATACTTACAAATGTAATAACTGAGATTACTTTGAACTGATGTATGTCTATTTAAATACTTCAAATACACATGTTTTAATCAGTCAAAATATATCAAATGATTTTTTTTTTTGTTAAATCAGACAATTTAAGTTGTTCTTAAGAAATAATCTTTTAAAAACTATTTTTTTGCTTTCAAACCAAAAATCGTTGTTGTTTTTATTAAATTCGATTTTGAAAAAAACTCTCGCTAATTGTCGAGGTGGATGATAATAGTGAGAAGAGCATAAAATAGTTTACATATCTAATTTTTTTGTTTTCTTTTTAGATTTTTCCAAATATACAATATCGTTTAATATATCACTAAATTCTTTTTTTATTTTCTGAATTTTATTAGTACAAAAAATAGAAGAATAGAATTATTTAATTCGCATAAAAGATTTTTATTTTCAAAACTAATAACTTCTTTTATCTGAAGTATTGTACTTATTTTCAATATAAAATAATCAAGAGTATAATTCATTTTCATATTCTTTAGTTTAAATTTTTCACAAAAATATTATAAAAACTTTCATTGCTCGAAAAATTTCCAGAATTTAAAAATATTATTAACGTCATATATATAATATTCAAAATTCTATTATTATTATAGTAAACAAATTTATAGGATTATTACTAATAATTGTAGACCAAGTATTGTCGACAAGAAAAGACACATCATTTGATTATATTTAATTATAAAATTAGAGCAAAAATTATATATTAAAAAAAGATTAAAGTAAGGGGTATATACTTTAATTAATTTGTTGGGTATAGAAAAAAAAAATATGTAATATTTATAAAGATAAAGTTTCAATTAATAATCATAAGGAATTGGGTTATATTTAATTATGAAAATAGAGTAAAAATTATATATTTAAAAAATTAAAGTAAATATAATTTATGTATTATATTATTTATTGGATATATTTTAATGTATGCATAAAAAAATTATAAAATTGTATTTTTCTCTTAAAAAAAAAATTCCTTAACTATTCGTTATTCTTTATCAATAACCTTATTAAACTACATCTTCACTTCATGGCTATTATAAAAATCTCTCAGTTATTTATTACTCATTACTAATAACTTTATTAACAATGCAATTAAAAATGTTTAAAGTTTTTAAAAACTGGTTTACAATGAAAGTATGCTAAACCAATAATTGTTGCATCAATGTAAAAACAAAATTCACTTCAAACAATATATCTTGACTTCAAATGTATCATACTTCGATTCTAATTTTATTTATTTACTCTGTTTCCAATTCAAAGTTACTTGAAAACAGGACAAAAAAATTTCATTCAAATTTACACAATTTTATTCGTTTACTTCGTTTACAAAATATTGAAAAGCAGTTGAAAAATTCTTATTCATTTACTTTTATTTATTTTGATCGGTGGTGATTTTATTTAATTTTTTTTTGTGTGAGCAGAATAGTTATATCTGCATCTTGCAAGATTTCATTACCTTTCTCTTTGAAGGTTTTCAATATTCATTCCTAGGTTATTAAGCGTACTAACATCTAGTGAAAGTCGCAATGTTGTCAGACTAATATTATCAGCTACTTTTTCAAGCTTTAGAAAGTAGTGACCTAAGTCTACATTTCTATTTATAATTTTGTCGTTCAACTCAAATTTGGAAAGTACTCGCTTTCCTTTTTATTTTCAATATTAATTTAGGTACTTAACACTGCTCATGGGCATTTATTCCCTCATATATTTCTAAACCAACCGATAATATTTTTTCATTATATATATTTCTTTCATCATATTTTAAAATTTTCCAAAATTCGAAGCATGTCGAAACACTACTTTATATTCAAAAATCTGATATTAGGTCTTCAAAAAAATTTCTATATCTTTATGGAATTATTTCACCATATTATTTTTCAAAATTCGAAGTATGATCATTAATCAATTTTTCAAAGTATACAATCTATTCAAATTATCAAATCTGTCCGATTTATTTTTATGGAATTATTTCACCATACTATTTTAGAAAAATTCGGATTACAATCATAAATCAAAGTTTAATTTAACCAAAAAAAAAAAAAAAAAACAATCAATATCTCAAATTATTTAATCTGTTCGTGTTAGTCTTTCATACAGTTGTTCACATAGGCAAAATCAAGTTTACAATAGTTCTACTTATATTTAAGTTTACACAACTGCATGAATATTAATATGTCTTTCTTATGCCATGGGTTGTATTAGTAAAAAAAAATTTTGGTACATATGCCTAAGTTTCAGCACTCTGTATACCGAGGACCGGTCATCAGACATATATCGATCAGAACCAATTACTGATCGAAACGGTTATAGTAGAATATATACATCAACTGGAGGGACTCGTGAGTTTCTCAGTGATGCATATTATTGACAATTTTGTTTAATTTATTCTTGATATTATCGACTGGAGGGACTCGTGATTTTCTCAGTGATTAATCAAAATTATTAAAGTTTCTGTTAGTTTCAAAATCATAAAAAAACTTTTCTTTTTCTTCAAAACATCCAATAATGTTTTGTTATTTCTTATTTATAAATTTAGCTATTGGCCTACCGTATTTTATGTAAGTAAAAGTAAAATTTTTTTATTCCATATTTTTCCCGACGTTTCGTGAATTGTATGTTCACTTTTTTTCAAGGGATTATTTTTTATTATTTCTATTAAAAAAGTAGAAAAAACATCAACAATTTTTTGGATAATATTAAATAATAATGCACAATAGCTTACACTATGACGTCACATGAATATAATTTTTTAAATATTTGGTGTGTTGAATATCACTTTTAAATTTAATTTTTTAAAAACATTATATTTAAGAATTAATTTTAATGGTTTTAGTTATTTTTTGTTGTATTCTTAAACTTTCTGTTATATATCTCTTTCTTGTATTGTTTACTTTGACCAGAATTTTTACATTGTCAAAGTCTGGTTTGTGCTTAGAGTTTGTGATATGTTGGGATAATGCAGTGTTTTCTTTGTGTTTATTTATGTCAGCTTGATGCTCTTTTACTCTTGTTTACAAACTTCTTTTTGTTGTGCCTATCTACACAAGATTACAGCTGTTATTGTCTGCGCCATTACATGGTATTTCGTATACAACGTTGTTTTGTTGTAATATCTCTGGTTTTTTTGTTTTAGAAAAAATTGTATTAAGTGTTTTATTTGGTTTGTAACCAAAATTTATATTATTATTATCTATTGCTGTTTTTATGGTGTTTTTGTCGGTAAGGCCAGGTATATATTTTATACTGAAAACCCGTTTATCTTGGTTAGAGTTGCAATGATTATTGATTATTGTCGGTTTGTAGGATTTAATTAATGATTTTGTTATTCCAATAGGAAAACTATTATTTGTTAATATTTTTGTAATTTTCATTATGTTTTGCGTGTGAAATTGTTTGTCGCTGATATCTGGTACTCTTTGAACAAAATTTTTTGCGGTGTTGATTATTTGTGATTTTGGTTGTGTTGAGTTGAAGTTTATAATTCTGCCTGTTGATGTGCATTTTGTATGCCAGTCAAATAATATTTTATTATTGGCTTTGTGTAGTTTGATATCCAGGTATGCTAGTTCTTGTTTTTGTTCCACTTTAATAGTAAATTTTATTTTGGGATGGTAGCTATTGAGTGTTTTTAATATTTCATATTTGTCGGCGAAATTAATAATAGCTAAGATATCATCTACATACTTTGCTATGTATTTTACGTGGATATTTTTACGTTTGAGTTCGTCTAAGGCAGCATCTAGTAGGTTATCTAGTATTATGTCTGCTATTGTAGGGGACAAAGGATTGCCCATGGGCATACCGAAGATTTGGTTGTATATTTGGTCTTTATACACGAAATAGTTTTTGTCATATAGACAAAATTTTAGAATTTCTGAAAATTTTTAAGCGTGGTATTGTTGTGTTTGGTTTTATTGTTGACCATTTTTCCATTATATTATTTATTGCAGTATGTATAGGGATGTTAGTGAAGAGCGAGACTACGCCAAAAGAAACTAGTGTGTCTTTTGCATTAAGTTTTAAAGTGCTTAATTGATTTTTTACTTGAAAGGAATTTTTGACATTGTATTTTGTTGAAATTATATTTTTGAGGATTCGTCCTATGTATTTGCTTAGCTGATAGCATGGTACTTGTATGGAGGATACTATGGGTCGTAGGGGTATATCTTTTTTATGGATTTTTGGTAATCCATAAATTCTTGGCGCAGTACTAGCGGAACAAGTTAATATGTTTTTTTTGCCATTTATCAATATCAATCCAATAATGTTATTTTTATAAATTCAATAATATTATCCTCATACAAAAAGTTACATTGAAAAGTTCATAATTGAACAAAATGTAAATTCAAGAATGTTATTAATAATTATCGTTATTATTATTAATTTCTCCTTTTTCAAACTCATAATTATTTCATTTTAGTCTTTAAGTTTTATCTTTTCTTTCTTATTAAAAAAATTTCAATTCACAAAAAAACATTTCCCTTTCTTAGGAAATATAAAACTAATTTTCTTCTCTTGCATTCAATAAAACCAATTTCACACCATTCAAATTACAAATAAAATATCTTTCTTTTCATTTTATAATAATTTTTCAAGCAATTTTTCAATTTAATTTGTATTTATGTGTAGGTGTATATTTAAAAATATTTGTTCATTGGTTTAAATTTTTTCAATCAATGTATTTTGTTTTTGTTAAATTATTTTAAAGTTTTTTGTTTCAAAAAGAAAAAACTATTTTCAATTGACAAATATTTTTCAATATTTTGATTGGTATTTGTTAAAATTATTATAAATAAGATTTAAACTCAATTTCTCCTGAAGAAGCCAACCAACGGTGTGGCGAAATATCGAAAAATTAATATTAAAAACATTTTTTATATAAAAACGACCTAAAGCTTGAAAAATTATTATAAAATTAAAATTAAAAAGGTCAAGAAAATTAGAAAACTATCTTTCTTTTCTTAAAAAAAAAAAATTAACAACAAACTCTTTACCGAATCCTGATTGTTGAAATGCTGTTTGCTTCATGCGGCTTGGGGTATGTGTTTTCCCTTTGCTGTTGTCCTAACGTTGTTGGTTCATTGATTAATTTATGGAAGAATACTAAAGCTGAGCATATAAGCAATGCAATCCAAAACCAGATCAATTCATGGGAGAAGATTAGAGTTGAGCATATGAGCAATGCAATCCAAGACTCCGCATCAATTTCATCACACATTAAATCGCACCAGCAGATTCACAGATCACTTCACTCTTGCATATTATTTCGTTATTACTTTCTTTATTACATGGGTTAAATTAAATTAAAAGCATTGGTTTATTTATAGATTAATTTAGCAGTAATTTTGTTATTGTAGGAATTTATTCTTTGTTATAATATTTAATTTATCATTTTTTTTTTATTTTAATATCCTTTTTTGTTTTGGCAGGATCGCCATGTTATATAAACAAATGTCTTTCATTATTAATTTCTTTATTGAGTTATTACAACAGTTTACTATTAGTGTCGAACAGCCGCTTTACTGTATTTTTATTTAATGTTAATTTGAGTTCTGGACAGCCGCTTGTGCGACTGTCTAGTTTGGTTGACAATTATGAACTTAATATTAGATTATTATAAAATCTTAACATAGCTTAAACATTCTATTTCTTAAACTAACACATACACAAAATATGTGTGGGAATATGCATGATCAGCATAATACGTTCTGATCACACAATTGGAATGTGGACATTTATTCAAACAATAAAAAAAGTGTTATGTTTCACTTGCTAAATGCAGACGGTATGCAGTAGTGGTTAGTCAAACACACTACAGTATGGGACACTTCCAGTATAGCTAAAAAACTGATATTTGGTACACAGGTAGGTCCTGACGAGCAATTAACAAAAAATATTTTCAAACGGGTCTTTTCCACCTCGGGGGGAATAGGATGACCCTTCTTCGTATGGGACACTTGCAGTATAGCTAGAAAGCTTCAGATTAAATAACCTGACCGTTAACTGTTAAAAAATCAAAATTATATTTACATATAAATATATATGTGACGCGCAAAATAGAAAGGGACCTAAGTGTAAAAACCGGTTTTTTTCAGGAGAGCCATTTTAAAAATTTAAATACGTGTATGTATCTTTGGGTTACCATCACTTTCATAAAACACGCATATCTCTGGGGGGAACACTTTTGAAGCATTGGGATCGGTCTCATTCGATGCTCAGATGTTGTCCACATCAAAAAAAAAAAGAAATGTGGCCCTCGGGACTGCCGCGGTAAAGCTATTGCATAGCATTTTTTTATCAACTTATGCAATAATATTATTACGTATTTTTTAATAACTCCGTTGATTTTCTGGAAATACTGTATGTAATGAAATCAAAATCAATAGCATACTTTAGGGGTTAACATACATTGGGCGATTTAAATACTTAAAAAAACAAAAGACTTAAGAAACAAACTTAGTGTCAAATTATTTCGTTACAAAAACAAAAGACTTAAGTTACAAGCTTGCTGTCAGGTTTTTTCGTTTCAAAAACAAAAGACTTAAGAAACAAACGTTTCAAAATTTCTTGATTCGGTCGCCTCAAAGCCCGCGATAGAAGCTATGCAATAGCTTAAAAAAAAAGGGAAAATTGATTTTTTACCCTTAGGTCCCTTTTGTCTATGCGCTGTCACATATACAAAAACAACTCAGAAAAAAGAAGGGATATCCGCACAAAAACATAAATATGAAAATAACGTATTATAATAGTTTAATATTATATGTCAACAGTATCAAAATTGTATGCATAAGCAAACAGTTAGCTCTTCGTACTGATGTAGTATGAATTTTGTTAATACATAAAGACGCTATTTTTGTTCGTGATGTGCTTTGATTAGGTAAATCGAAATTAAATAAAAGTTAATAGCTTCCGTGCGAAGCCGGGGCGCTCAGCTAGTTATTAATAAAAAAAGTACGTGTGGCAGTCGGGTACTGCCGCGGTAAAGCTATTGCATAGAATTTTTTATCAACTTATGCAATTATAATTACTTATTTATTTTTTATTTATGCAGTATATTTTTTTCTTTGATATTAATTCAGGTATTATCTTTGATATTAATTCTAGTTACACTTCTTTAGCGTGGTGACCAATAGGAAAACAAATTTTTTTTCTTTTATTGAATAAATGAGAAGTTAATATCATATAAAATATATTTATTATCTTACAATGAATGTAAAAATCTGTTCTGGCAATACTGTATGTTAATGAAATAAATAGCATACTTAAAGCTAAGATCCCACTATCGGCGCAAACAGCACAATCTATGACAATTATTATCGTGCTATATCGGCACACATGTAAAAACATTGCACAATAAATTTTTGGGCGGTCCCATTATCGTCGCATATTGCGACAATATTTTTCGGCTCATATCGGCCAAATCTCAATTGCGACACTAATCGGTACATTGCGATCACACTATCGTGCTTATTGGGCAAATTAAATCATGTATGTACGAGTATGTATGTATATGTTTGTTTATTTGCTTGTTGGCAGATACAGTTTAAAGTTCGGCACTTATTACAATGAAAAAGAGAAAACTGCTTTGGCCGTATATGTTGTGTATATAATTAATGTATTAATTTATAATAATAGAAAATTAATGAATTTTAATTGAATTTATTACACACGTACTTTCTATTCTTGTTAATTTGTAAACAGATGTTTTCAGGGATGGTAAAATCGTTACAAATGCAATCTTTTAGCAAAATCGTCTAGGTTTTTTTTTTCAACAGTACAAATGTTATATATAATGTTTTAATATATATGAATAAAATATAACATTTAATTCGCACAAATACTTAGAAATATATGTTTTTAAAATATTATTACTTGTTATGGGTTAGCTAATTTACATATATGCATTTCGTTGGTAGTTAAATACCAACTCATCAGTTGATCCTTACCAAAAACATAAATACTTGAGTAAAAGGTTATATTTTGTAAAAGGGAAGTTTGTTTTTATTTTGCCTTATAAATACTTTTATTGCCAACAAAAGGTTGTGTAACTGTATAAAAGTTATAAGAAAAGTTATAAGAAAACAGATTTATATCGAATGACAAAAAATTATTTGTGTGATGTTTTCAAAGTTTTTTAAAAGCAATTTTGCGTATGCTTTAGTAATTCGCAAACTTATTATTGCGAGTTTATGTATAAGAAGATGAGTTTTAGAACTTTTTAAACATGAATAGTAAATATCTACTGATGAGTTGGTATTAAGCTAACAACGAAATGCATATACATATGTAGATTACCTAACCCATAACAATTTTTTAAAAATATATGAATAAAATATAACATTTCTTCGAGCAAATACTCAAGAATTTGTTTTTAAAAATTTTATTAATTTTTTGCATATATGTAGATTTGCTAACCCAGAACAAATAAATAAAATTTAAATGCATAAAAGATAATAAAAAAATTATTTTGGTACAACTAAGCTTAAAAAAATAGTTTTAAGACGTGGTGCAATTTCAAAATTCGGTTTTCCAGCCCGTGTATCGGCACTGGTTGTCGACTGTGATCGGCGCACGAGTGGCCCACAAAAATCGGCGCATTTATAACAAATTGATTGCTTAACATTGTGCAATAGTGGGTTCACATTATCGGCGCATCAAGGTTGATTTTGATTGTCCATACTCAGCACAATTTCGGCGCAGATTGTCGCATTTTGAAAAATTTTGTGCGGTCACACTATCGGCACATGAATTGCGACGAAAATTGGTGCATTGCGCCGATAGTGGGATCTTAGCTTAACGTACATTGGGCGATTCAAATACTTACAGTGTTATTCACAAACGTTTTATTAGAGGCTAATAAGCAAAATGCGCTAAAGTAGTATTCACAAACGTTTAATAGCACTATGACGCGGTTATTACACGCTAATAAACTCGAAAATTTTATTGTAGGCATCACGCTACTTTAGCCGTTTAATAAGTTGACATTTGCATTTTTTAAAGTAAAAAAATCACTATTTACTTCAAAAAGTATGGAAAATAAAAAAAAAGATTCGAATAAAGTAATGATTGTAATAAATATAATTTCAACATTCGTTAGTATTATACAAAATATACATACATATATATGTACATAAAACTATATTATTTTTATTAAATTAAATATTTTGCAGATAATCAGTGTTATTCATAAAAAATTCTTATTGTAGAGATAATGTACACATTAGTTAATAATCAGTTTTTGTGTTATTACCCGGTAATAATAAACATTATTCACAAACGTTTAATAAAGCCAAATTAACTATTGTGTGATTTTTTCAGTTTTGTGATTCTGTGTTAGCAACATTGTTTCATTTTATTTGTTAAGTTATAATTAGTGTTGTGTACAATGACATACTCGATAAGCAAGTAGTCTCTAATGGTTTGAAAATGTGAAAATAATGTCATATAAATTTTATTTAAACAAGTTAGAGTAATAGAGTATTGCTTATAATATTTCAAAAAATTTTAAAATTTTTTAATATGTGTTGTATTGATATTGCTAGCAATGTGTTTTCGTAAGTTATTACAAAAGTATTCAAATACCGAGTTCGTTACAATTGATTACACACCACTAATATGTTTGCTTTATTTATTTGGAAATGTTTTTAATCTTGTTGTGGTCGAAATATGACAAATTATGCACAAAATCATAAAAAAAAGATGAAATAATATTAATATTTCAAAGAGCAGGTAGAATTTAAGTTAAGTACGCATGTGAAAAAATATGCATGTAAATGCATATAAGTACATACAGACACATTTGTGTACATACTTGCATACGTAAACAATCATGCATATGTATGTACATACATATGTACTTATGTACATATTTACATACATACATACTTATATTCGCATTGATGTATTTCTTCTTGAATTTTCTTATTTTACGTACATACATACATATGTATGTAAACATTGCAGAAGGACTGGAAGAATCGGAAGAGTTGAAATACATTATCTGCAAAATATTTAATTTAATAAAAAAATTATAGTTTTATGTATACATATGTATATATTTTGTATAATACTAACGAATGTCGAAATTATATTTATTACAATCATTACTTTATTCGAATCTTTTTTTTTATTTTTCATACTTTTTGAAGTAAATAGTGATTTTTTTACTTTAAAAAATGCAAATGTCAACTTATTAAACGGCTAAAGTAGCGTGATGCCTACAATAAAATTTTCGAGTTTATTAGCGTGTAATAACCGCGTAATAGTGATATTAAACGTTTGTGAATACTACTTTAGCGCATTTTGCTTATTAGCCTCTAATAAAACGTTTGTGAATAACACTGAATGTATTTCAACTCTCCCGATTCTTCCAGTCCTTCTGCAATGTTTACATACATAAGTATGTATGTATGTATGTACGTAAAATAAGAAAATTCAAGAAGAAATACATAAATGTGAATATATGTATGTATGTAAATATGTACATATGTACATACATATTTATGATTGTTTAGCTATGTATGTATGTACACAAATGTGTCTGTATGTACTTATTTGCATGTACATGCATATTTGTTCACATGCGTACATAACTTAAATTCTACATGCTCTTTGAAATATTAATATTATTACATCTTTTTTTCATGATTTTGTGCATAATTTGTCACATTTCAACCACAACAAGATTGAAAACATTTCCAAATAAATAAAGAAAACATATTAGTGAACTATGTTACCATATATGTTGATGATATTTTGATATTTACAAATAATACAAAAAGTAAGTTAAACATTAAGAAGAGTTTAGCAGAAAATTTGAAAATGAAAGACATTGACGAAGCTAACTTCATCTTAGGAATGAGAATCACTAGAGATCGAAGCAGCGGAAAATTGTGGGTTGATCAGGAGCAATATATAAAAAATCTTTAAAGAAGTTTAACATGGATGACTGCAAATCAATTTCAACTCCTATAGATGTCAATCAAAAACTTTCTAAGGTAATGTGTCCAAAATCTTAAGAAGAAATAAACGAAATGAAGAATAAACCATAACAAGAAGCAATTTGAAGTGTCATGTATGCTGCACAAGTGACTCGTCCAGATATATCATTTGCAGTGGGGGCTTTAGCCAGATATAAAAATAATTATGGTACAGCACACTGGCAAGCGTTAAAGGGTATCATGAGGTATCTCAAAGGTACAATAAATTACAAGCTGTAGTATTTAAAGAATGAAAAGGAATATATCTAAGGATTTTCAGACACTGACTGAGCTGCCGACTCAGACGGCAGAAAATCAACTTCTGGATATGTATTTAAGTTTCATGGGGGATGTATCTCATGGAACTCTAAGAAACAACAAACACCAGCATTATCAACAACGGAAGCAGAATATATGGCTTTAGCAGCAGCAGGTCAAGAGGTGTAATGGTTACAATTCTTAATGGATCATCATCCAGCATAATTAATTGTGACAACAAAAGTGCCATAAACTTATCTCATAACAATACATATCACGCCCGTTCAAAACATATCGACATTAGACAACATTGCATCTCAATGTCATAATAATGATATATACAGTGCAGTTTTTTTTCAATTTACTGTTACTGAGGCACAGAGAGGGATTTTTTCAAATTAAATTTAAATATTATCTGGCTTTAAACCTTAAAAGTAATATTCGTATTCGGCGAATATTGTTTCAAATATTCGTATTAGTGTTCGTATTCGCGAATACTAAAAATTGATATTCGTAACATCAATACTATGTATGTATGCCTCAGAGCCTGGGTTCGATCTCTGATCAGGGCAAATCAGTCATTATACATTTCTCTCATATACATTTGTTTAAGTGATGAAGACACATTACTAGTCAGTAAACCCTGTTCTGGCGGTGCACACTGGGGATTTCGCGGAAAAAAGTCAAATTGTCAACATACTCTTCATGCAATATGCAGTGATATTTTGAAATTTTAGACTAAATAGTACAATCAAATCAAAAAGAATTACTCCGATCTGACTGCTAGTTTTTTTTTATAGCCGTCTCAAACTCAGTACTTGTATGTTTTACCGAAACAACTTAATTTATACCTACTTTATATTTTTCTTAATTAAGGTAACTTGTGCCAAATTTCAAAAAGTTTGGGACAAAAATAAATTTCGGGTTCTATGGGCGGTGGGAGGTGGGCGTGCCAAATTTTGATGAAACTTTATATTTTGCTTAATTGACCTAACCAAAGGCTCAGAGAAAAATTTCAACATTCTACGAGCATTCCTTATAGTTTTTTCCAAGCTTGTATGAACAAATCCCCACTGTGCGGTGATTGATACAGTTACCCGCTAAAGTACACCACTGAAACGTTCTTCTACACATAACAGCTAAATAAAACTTATACAAACACCACAATTAATAATGATATGCTTTAGTAATTCTCGATTATAGCTTGAAAGTTTGTGTATAAAGTTTATATACATATAAGTATTTTTATTTATACTATAAACAAATGATTTCGAAATCTTTACGAGATTGGTGGGAAATAATTATTTACCATTCAACACTATTTACAATATTTAGGAAAAAGAATGAAGTAAGCATTTTAAGAATTTGAAATTTTCGCATTCAACTGCATCAAAATATGTTGTTTTAAGACAAAACAACCGATAAATTTTAAAGACAAACATTAAATTTTTTATGTTAATTTTATTATTTTTATTATATATTTATTTATTATTTCATATTGGAGTTTACAATAATATAGAGACCATTTTCAATTTCCTATAATTAAGTCCAACAATTGGAAACGCAATTATCAATTTGGAATCTCAATTACCAATTTGGAATAAATCGCAATTATCAATTTGGAATAGCAAGTATCTATTTGAAATCTCAATTACCAATTTGGAATAGCAAGTATCAATTTGGAATCGCAATTACCAATTTGGATTGGCAAGTATCGGTTTGGAATCGCAATTATCAGTTTGGAATAGCAATTCTCAATTTTAATCAAAGAAATCGTATTATTTGATTTTTGGGGATTATATCTTTGAATTTTGGGACCAAGATACTAATTTATTTTTCTTGTTTAATTGGCATTAAACACATTCACCGATATTTACATACATATCTTCATTTGCAGAGATCATTCAGTTCGGAATGCTTTTAAATGGGCATTAGATTCATGAAAATATTTAAACATTAAACCGGCTGGAGCCGGAATTTTGCATTAATCTGTTCCATATTCGTGTAATTTTTTTTATTTATAAGAATATACATACATATGTACATATGTATACAGACATAAATAGTGATCATTAATTCGTTTCATAATTTTAAAATGTATTCTTACGTCAGTTATTTTGTTAAATTTTTTATTTTTGTTTTGAAAATTATATATTTTTTTTTAACATTAGAATTCAAATATGTATATAAAAGCTGTTGGCCTGCTAACAGATCGGATTAAATATTGGTGAGTTTATACATTTTCCTTTTCTGTTATATTATTGTTCATAAGCATTAAACACATTCGCCACAGCAGACTACCGACTACCTACCACCTGTCATAATTAGAATACATGTGTGCATATGAGAATGATTATATTGAGGACAGCAAGGCAACACGGCAACAGGTTTTTGTCCATGCTACTTTTGTCGTGTAGTCGAATTAAACTAATTTCTATTTATGATGGCCACAAAACCAAAACATTGTTGACAATATAACAAAATTTGTAAAGCAAATAGTGATTAGAAATATTTTTTATTGTGAAATAAAAAAGAAACTTACAAAATTTAAATGTTATAATCAGGGCAAGTTTTTTAAGCCTTTTTTGCTGGAAAAGCTTGATTTCGCTTATTTTGTACCTTTTTTGCAAAATTGCTTTTTTTTTATATACTCTGCTTGAATTTGCTTATAATGCACTTTGGCAGCCCTTGAAAATAATTTTTGAATCCTTCTGTTGCAAATAAAAAGCAAAAGATTTTCCTTTTTTCACCCATGCAATTTTCTATTCTTTAACTCTTGACATTGCAAACTAGATTGGTTTAAAGGTGTTATTTAATATTGTGACACTATACAGAAATTTGCAATGTGTTAAATGCACTTTCCGATGATGATGTGGAATCAATATATAAAGCAAAAGCTCTATTTAAAAATGCATCTTTAAAATCTGATCTCCCGTACATAAAAGATAATTTCGAGTGTATTTGCCGAAGTATAATCAAACTAGAAAGAAGAGGACTTTATTTAATGGAAATTTGTCTTATAGAAAAAGTGGAAGAAAATTTAAAAATTTTGAAAACAAAATGGTTTTTGAAAAGTTCAACAAAGTTATGAATCGAAACGTTGAAATTCAAACATTAGTTAAAATTAAAAATAATATTTTTTTTTAAACAAAAGCGAAGCTGATGAATACATTAATACTATGTTCACACGACAAGATAAAGCACTTGCTTCGCTTTCTGAAGCATGGTTATGAATCTAGCTGTTTATACGACTCATGTACTTGCTTCAATTTGACAGTTCTCTTTTTAATTACAAATAAAATCTAATATGTAAAAAAAAAACAAGGTAAAACTATTATGCATTTTTAAAAATGCACAAACATATTTTTTGTTTCCATTGTTGTTATATCTCTACAGTTTTAATTCAATTTTTCACTTTTAATTTAAGTTTTTGTTGTTTTTTTGCAGCTATTTCAGATAAAGTTCCGATAAATGCCGATAAAATTTAGAGAAGACAGCAATATTTCATGCTTCGCAAGTAGATTCAATATGAATCTACATGCTTCGCTCTCAAAATTTTGTATGGCGAACGATTAGTTAAGCGCTTAGGCCTTTCAACAAAGCCATCTTCGATCTGTATAAGCGGCATTGGAGCAAGCAACACTAAGGTTCGGCACAGAGTCAATATCGCATTAGATTCGAGGCTCAACAACTTCACTACGCAAATTGAAGCAGCTGTTCTTCCTCAAATAATCTCCTCACAGCCTTCACAAATAATTGACATTCATAATTGGCCAATTCCCAAAAATATCAAACTTGCAGACCCGGAGTTCAATCGCTCTCAAAATTTTGTATGGCGAAGCATGTTGCTTCGCTCATGATTGGGGTGCGAAACATGAATAGAGAGCGAAGCACGTTCCGTGTGAACGTAGTATTATTCGTTATCTCCAAGCGAATTATTATTGTTTAAGTTCGCTCCTACTACATCCAATGATGTTGAATGAGTTTTTTCAATTTATTCTACAGTTTTATGCGATAATCCATCTTTTCTTTTTGAAAATCTAAAAAAACATATGATTGTGCTTTGCAATAAAAAATTATTTAATAAAATAAAAGAAAAGTGGTTACATTCTTTAATTTTTGAAAGCATATTTGAGCTTTTTTTTGCTTATTATTGGGCTTATTTTGCGTTTATTTTGTGCTTTTTTGCTTGCTTTTTTCTTTAATTTTGTGCATATTTAAACTTGCCCTAGTTATAATATATATGCATCAAGAATTTTTATTAGCTTTATTGTTATATAGAATATTGACTTGAGTCAAAAATACCAACATTGTTAAAAATTAAAAAAACTCACAGGGTAATAGCCATTTTTTACCTTAAAATTTTTGTGTAATTTTTTCGGCGCTCTCTCTTCATTCCGCAGTTACGGGTTTCAAAACTTTAATATATTATTGATCATAAGTCCTACAATATAGAACGAATATAAACGACATAGGTATCATTTCAAAATGCTCTAAATAACTCATTTAATTCTTAAAATCATCATTAAAGAAGCATAACTTCGTATTTCATCGGTGACAGCTTTCAAATATACACCAAATAAAGGCATGGGTAAGTTCTCTGTAAAAGTTAAAAGTCAGATAAAAAATTTTAAAATTGAATTTCAGTCGCAATGGGTAAATTTTTTTAAAAAATTTGTATACCAGTATAAAGGTATTTTGGAAAAGTTTAGATTGATATCCACATCGCTTATATCCGTTCCATATTCTAGGAGTTATGGCCAATAAAAAATAAGTTTTGAACCCGTAACTCCGGAGCCAAAATAGATCCATGAGATGAATTTTTTCTGTTTATGTCAAAGCGAATCCATACAAAGTGATGTGAGTGGCGAATTCAATTCGCCGTATTCAATTCGCCCCAGCGAACTTTAAAAAAGTAAAAATATGCACCACTGTAATATACATAAATGAATCGTTGCAACAATTCAGGATCAGCTGTGCATCTGTCGTTTCCAAAATAATTAAGTAGCTGGCTAAACGGCTACAACGGTAGCTAGCAGCATTTGTGTTCTTGTGTTCGTGTAGTCTGCTGTGGCGAATGTGTTTATACCTCATTTATTTTCCGATACACACAAACATCAACCTATATTCATGAAGAAATACATACATAAATGTTACTAACATAAACGTTTAATTTTATTAATGGTCTGCATGAGTACATTCAAACGGCGTTTCAATACATTCGTATGTTATTTCAATATGTAAAGTTTCATTCCACATAAGATTTGAATACTCTGTGTTTCTCATTTACTCTTAATAAAACCAAATGAATGAATACATAAGGCGAAAGAGAAAAGAGAATATATCTACTTGATGAGAAAAAAATACTACCACATTCAAATAAGCGAAATATAGTATGTGGAATACAATATTATTTGAATGTTTACTACCTATTTGAATATATTCATATTACTACTAGTACTTTCTGTATTCATTTTGTGGTGATTATGATTTTGAAAATAATAAATAAACAAATGCATACATAACCATGAAGGTATATAATATGAACATGTATTTTAAAATATCCCTATAAAAAAAATACATACATAAATTTATTGCGAAAATTCGCGGAAAATTTCAAAATTTTAAGTAAGCCATAATATTGATTAAAAATTGATAAAACTATCATTTTTGACTGAAGAAATATCAGTCAAATTTTAACTTTTATTTTCTACCAAAAATATATTAGCCAAAAAATAACTAATATTTTTTACTTTTTTTAAAAAAGTCATACCAGTTTCGGTCCCTGCTTAAAAGTAAACTTTTCTATAAAAATTAAGCAAAATATAGATTTTTTTTTCATTTTGTACAATTATTTATATTTATACATATGTATGTATATAGTTTGTTAAAAGTGCATTTAAAAAAATTATCAACACAAATAAATTCATATGTAGATTTGTATGTACCCCGCAGTTTTAAAAGTAGAAATTGACTCCAAATCGTTAGGTATTTCGCTAACGAAAAATCGGCTAACTACTACAATTGCCACAAGTAATGCTAGAGTTCGCCTTTTGACTCTCTCACTCATGTACATGTACAAGCACACAGTACATGCATAAATGTTAATGCCTTCAACATCAAATTTTTTTTACGAGTTGAAAAAAACTGTGCCCTTATTCCAAAGAAAATCAACAAAATAATAAAAATTTTTTATGAAAGTGTTATTATTTTGTGTTGGCGTACAATTAAAAGTTCCGTGGTCAGTGAATGTTAAATTTTTTAGAAAAAAAAGTGTTTCTTATTTTTTAAAGGTAGAATGGGCAGCAGAAGTCAACTTAAAATGTTGCATAAAAAAGAAGAAGAACAATTAACTGAAAATTTTATAAATATTGAAAAATAAATTTGATAAATAAACGAAACTCCAAAAAATTTAAATTTCTGTAGTAGTTTCATTAAGGAAATATCGTTAGTGGTCTAACAGGTACACTATGACTAGCGAAATAGTTTGGTTTTGCTGACTAGTGATCACATCGGTCTGTTTGCTTCGAATCAACAAACTTTATTCACACACCTTACTCAAAGACTTACAAAAACTTTTGTAATCTTATAATTTTTAATCAATTAATCGGCATCTTGTAACATCAAAAGCACTGTGAGCCCATGGAAATAGGGTAAAAATGAACAAAATTTCGGGTACAAAAGCACTAACCTAATTTTGTTTTGGGTGTGGTGTATAAAAAGACAGCCTTGGCTGCAATGAAAAACTTTCATTTGGATCTATTGCTTTTTCATGTTTTTTTTGTGAGACTTTGTCGGAGTAAGAGTCTGAACACAATGTTGCGATAATTTATTGCGGTGCGGTTTTTCATACGATTTTGAAGTAAAAAAACGCAGTGCGGAGCGGCATAAAATTAAAATCTATTTTATTTTCTTGGCGGACTTTCTTATTCTCTCAATTTTTGATACTCTTTCTCTTTCTGATATTGCCATAGTTTTTGAATAATTGGCGGTGTTCACAACATTATTGTAAACAAAAAACATGATTTTGAAGTATGTTTGAATGTATGCGCATAAAAATTAATAAAAATGTAAATGTATTGCCTTCGCCGTCTTCCGTTGTATTATATTTAGTTTTCTCTCCCGCAACGAGAAAACGCACCGCACCGCAAACATTGTGTTCAGACTCTAAATCGCTTTTATAGTGCATTTATTTCACAATTACAACAAATGCAATACGCTTTTAGTTCATCTTTTGCTGGTCTAAGCCACCTTCTAAAAGTTAGATCATTCTCCCAAGCTTCTCTATGTATTCGTTTTTCCATCTAAAGGAAAGCCCTTGTTAGATGATAAACTTTAACACATATAAAATCCATGAAGAACTTACTTTTAATTACTGTTCAGCTTTATAATAAACAAGGCACTTTCTTGCTTAAATTTTCACAGCAAACAAATCAACGGATATGTATATTAAAAGTAAAATCATTGCTAAACAAATAAATCATTAAAATTTTCTGCACGAATTTAAAAAAAAAGATGCTTGAGAAATTATAGAATTCATACTCTTAACAGTTTGCGAGTACTAATCAAAATATATATGCACATAATACGCAGTTGGTTAAAAAAAAGTATTAGGTGTGTTTAAAGAATAGTAGGAAAATAATTCAGTGCCAAAAATATTGATTATTTAAAACGCACCAAAAAGCACTGTGAGAAATTGTTAAAAGCGCTATAAATACCCGCTTTTCAAAAACGGGTATTTAACAAAATTTCGGGTATTGCTTAAGTAAAAAAGCACCAAAAAATACCCGAAAAGCACCAAAAGGGCAACGCTGGTTTTTGCATTTGCAAATTGAGCAAATAAATATTCAAAGTAAACAAGTAAATGGAATGTTTCTCTTTGTATGACCAAGTGCTATACCGAATTCATTCTTTAATTCATTTTGTGTTTTCACCCGTTTGACTATGTTAACATCTCTTTGTGTAATCAATATTTGAATGAATATTGTATTTCTAGTGTGTATATAAACAAATTAATAATTTGATGCAGCCTTTTAATTTTTATATTTAGTTAAAATTTAGGCTCCATGAAAAATGGCCCCAATGAAAAATGGCCCCAAACTAAAAAATGAAAAATGGACCCAAACTGAAAAATAAAAAATGGCCCCAAAACTATTTGAGGAATAATGGCCCCAATGAAAAATGGCTCCAAACTGAAAAATGGCCCCAAACTTTTTACATTGAAAACAACAATAATTATTTTTGGGGCCATTTTTCCTATTTTTGGGCCCATTTTTCATTTTTATTTTTCGAATTTGGGGTGATTTTTCCTAATTTGGGGCCATTTTTCATTTTTGTTTGGGGCCATTTTTCATTTAACGAAAAAAAGAAAAAAGAAGAAAATCTTTACTAAATATCGCCGTGTCGGGAAATACCATGGTGGAGAAAATCCCTAAGCCCGGCCGGAGGCCGGCTACGCGGAAAAACTTTAGTAATAAAATTCAAATATTTTCAAATATTGGATTATTTTCAAAAAATTGAGTTGCTTACTAAAGATTCCTTGCATAGCCGGCCTACGGCCGGGATTAGGGATTTTCTCCACCATGGTATTTCCCGACACGGCGATATTTAGTAAAGATTTTCTGCATTGCATTACATACGTACCTAATTTCATTGTGACCTAGCACCCCAATGCAATGCAGAAAATCTTTACTAAATATCGCCGTGTCGGGAAATACCATGGTGGAGAAAATCCCTAAGCCCGGCCGGGGGCCGGCTACGCGAAAAAACTTTAGTAATAAAATTCAAATATTTTAAAATATTTGATTATTTTCAACCGACACGGCGATATTTAGTAAAGATTTTCTGCATTGCATTACATACGTACCTAATTTTATTGTGACCTAGCACCCCAATGCAATGCAGAAAATCTTTACTAAATATCGCCGTGTCGGGAAATACCATGGTGGAGAAAATCCCTAAGCCCGGCCGGGGGCCGGCTACGCGAAAAAACTTTAGTAATAAAATTCAAATATTTTAAAATATTTGATTATTTTCAACCGACACGGCGATATTTAGTAAAGATTTTCTGCATTGCATTACATACGTACCTAATTTTATTGTGACCTAGCACCCCAATGCAATGCAGAAAATCTTTACTAAATATCGCCGTGTCGGGAAATACCATGGTGGAGAAAATCACTAAGCCCGGCCGGAGGCCTGCTACGAGGAAAAACTTTGGTAATAAAATTCAAATATTTTAAAATATTGGATCATTTTCAAAAAAATTGAGTTGCTTACTAAAGATCCCTTGCATAGCCGGCCTACGGCCGGGCTTAGGGATTTTCTCCACCATGGTATTTCCCGACACAGCGTTATTTAGTAAAGATTTTCTGCATTGCATTACATACGTAAGTAATTTTATTTTGACGTAGCACCCCAATGCACTGCAGCAAATCTGGGGACTTAAATTATTTGGGCAATTGTTGGGCGCAGCCACTTTTTTCTCCATGTTGGCTCACAGCGCCCACAGCTTACTAACGGCTTTTTGCATTCTAGGCTCCTCGGCGGGGCTCAAGGTAACTCTACTCCATATAATTTCGAGCAACGTCGCCGTTTAATAATAACACGCTGCTACAAATGAGTACTTTTTTTTATACTTGAAAAGGGACCTAGTGTAGGTTATAGACCTTATTTAGTAGATCATAAATCAATTTTTAAAAGTTCGGAAACACCCTCAAATTTCGGAGTTATTCCGAAAAAACTATTTTCGGGTAGGTCCGAGTACTTATGAACACGTAACTCAGTTGATTTTAATCCGATCTTCAATTTTTAAATGGTTTCAAAAAGGAGGAAAATGTGCTTTTCTAAATATATATATATTATTGGTATATATATATTAACTTTTTGCAGTGATATTTTCAATTATATCTGATTTTAATTTTATTTTTTCTAGGTTTTTCAACTTTGGCGCCATTTTTTTAAATAAGATTGTTCAAAAACATACCCTTATGTATATATTTAATTAACGCTAATTTAGTTCTGAGTTAAACCAGCTTTCAATAAATAAAATCGAGTAAAAAGTAAAAAAGTTATTAAGGTTTTTCAAAAGTTAAAAATTTTGCTTTTACAAATATTGATCAATATCTACTACATTTTCTTTATTTTTTTAATCTTATAATGATATGATTATATAAATATTTTAAAATAACAGAATTCAAATTATTTTTTTTTGAAATTAAGAATATATGATTAAAAAAAGTATAAAAAAAATATTATTCTCACTTAAATTTTTTTCCGCTTGGGGGTATCAAGTGCTATTTAAATTTAAATAAAGTTTAATAACTTTCACAAATATTGTCCGATTTAAAAAAACTAAAGCTCATTTTATTTGTTATAAAATTCTATTTCAAATGTTTTATACAAATACATCTGCTTTTATAGAAAAAATTATAAAAAAAAGAACTCAAAGTTAAAAAAACATAAAAAAATAAAAAAATTGCAGATGTTATTACGAAAATTACTACCAATAATTAATTAATATAGCATAAAATGTACACGGTTGGAAAGATCTATTTTTTGTCTTTCATAAAGCGGATTAAAATCAACTGAGTTACGTGTTCATAAGTACGCGGACCTACCCGAAAATAGTTTTTTCGGAATAACTCCGAAATTTGGGGGTGTTTCCGAACTTTTAAAAATTGATTTATGATCTACTTAATAATGCCTACAACTTACACTAGGTCACTTTCCAAGTATATTTTCACTGTAGCACCGTGTAATACATGTTTTGAAAACGCATTATTTGATGTTAAAGAGTTTTTTGTGGTATTTATATCATTCACACTATTTTGGGGCCATTTTTCATTTTTCGTAAAATGAAAAATGGCCCCAACCCAAAAATGAAAAATGGACCCAAACTCGAAAATTAAAAATGGCCCCAAACTTTAGGAAAAATGGCCCCAAACTTAAAAATAAAAAATGAAAAATGGCCCCAAAAATAGGAAAAATGGCCCCAAATTTCGTGTTGTTGTTTTCAATACAAAAGTTTGGGGCCATTTTTCATTTTTGGTTTGGGGCCATTTTTCATTGGGGCCATTTTTCATGGAGCCTAAAATTTAATATATGAAATTGAATTCCAATTTCTAATGTTAATAACATACTATCTTCAAGTTTTTAACATACACAAAAAAAAAAATTTAATTTGAAGATTCTGATGTTAATAACACTCATACTTGAAAATTAATAACATACATTAACATACATACTACATACAAATTTACTTAAAAATAATTTTCTTATCTTGTTAACAATATTCCCTTTCAATGTTTGAAATGTTATTAACATAAAACAAAAAAATTAAAAATTAAATTTGATAGTATTACGGCATGTTCAACGATGTCGAAGAGAAGAGTTCGATCGCTTTCTAATCGAATGAAAACTGATTTGGGTTCAACAACTGGTTTTTATTCGAACGTTGATTCGAATGAAAATTCAAATGAAAACGTAAGTACTTTCATGAAAAATTTCGTTCAACCATTTCGAACATACGGACATCATTGCGAACGCAAATGTCAAAATCAAGCACTTGTTCTTTTACTTTCGTTTTAAAAACATTTTGCCAAAAACATATGAAATTTATATAAAAATGCTTTTTAAAACATTGATAAGTACATTTATGTATGTAAATACATGCATATATACATACATTTAGCCAAGGATGCAGTTTGAGTTTTTGGGGGAGGAAGAAGTTGTAAGTGAAACATACTATTTTGCATATGTAAGTTATTGAAAATGTGATACGATCCATTTTAGTTATACAAATGAACATCTTATTTATTTATTCTTGGGAGTTTATAATGAGAAAATTAGCTGATTCTAAAGTTTTTTTATAATTATTGATTTCCAATATAAAGTTGACACAATTTCAATTTAACAGTTTTAATTCTATTGCAATATTCTAGTTTGAAATGTTTGTTGTTGTTGTTATATTAGTGTGGATTATTGTTCTTAAATTTTAAAGGGATTCAGTGAATGAGCTAAATTTTATTTCTACAAATGTATGTCTTTAGAAACTTATTGGTTCATGAGCAGCTCCAGGACAATGTCCGTACCTATACGGCACTCTGCCTGCATACTCGTATTTATTGTTGCCTTTAAATACATATGTATGTACATACATACATACATTGTCTTTATTATTTGTTTGTAATTTTTTATTACTTTCGTTTATTTTTATATATCAAACGAATTGATAGTGATTTTGACAATTTTAAAGAAAATAGCTAAAACAATTAAAATTTCTTATGTGGCAATACTTTGAAAAACGTAACTACATTCGATTGAAAGCTGTCGATATCGTTGAACCCAAATTGATTAGACTTCGAGCGGTTGGCTTTCGATCGCTTAGATTTTCTTTCGACATCGTTGAACAGGCAGTTAATTTTAACATTTGTAAATAAAAAATTTTTTTTTTGTTTCACTAACACCCCAACAAACATTTTAATATTATAATAAATTTTCAATTTTGTGATTAATTAATGAGTTTGAACTTAGATATATTATCTCTTCTTAATATTTATGAATTTAAATAAATGTAAATAACATCTATTATGTTTAAATAAATTGTTTCAGTAATTTCACGAAAGATTTAGAAGAACAGTGAGGTGTATTTTGGGCTATCTTATGAATGATTGTACAAAGATAGCATAGGAGGGCGGGTTACGAGCAATAGGGAGTAATAACATCTCACTCCTTATCAAGCCATGCTTCACATATTATTATTTTTTTTTTGGTTTCTTTGTTTGTTTTTGTTTATTTTCTCCTGTATTTTATTAATTTTATCAGTACTGGTAATTTTAAAGCTACCTAATATCTTTAGATTTATTGTAGCGTGCATTCTATTTTTGGCTAAACAAGATCACCATCCCATTTTCCCTGAGCACGGTCGGCATTAAAGGTAGCTAAGTGTTTACGCTAGAATAGAATTTAAGATCGTCCGTTACAGCCTACATCATTACACACATAAATACTTTTTTACCTATGTATGTATGTATATTACTATAGGCTGTTGCAAATTAAGTGATATACATTTGATTTATTACAAACTAGCTTTTTCCCGCGGCTTCGCTCGCATTGAAGACTTACTATAGTAAATTGGATTGGATATTGACGTGACTGTCGGCAATACATTGCGACGGTATTACAACACTCAGGATTGGAGCTTGAGCTATTTTACACTGGATTAATTATGCTGGAATAACATCACAATTTTTTGGCGAGAGGGATGAAGAGAGCGGTTTTTCGTTGGCACAATTTTTCAACCAGCCTCAAACCGCATTAGCAGCACAAAACTAATACATACACGCTTACGAATAGACTAGAGCCCCGACTTGCGTCGTCCCGATTTGCGTCGGTTTTTTTAAAACTGGGAAATTCGATTTGTGTCGTTGCAATTTCAAGTTGCGTCGGTCCGAGTTGCGTCGTTAATCGTTAAATTTTTGCAGCATTGTGGATTACCATTTTTAGCATTTGTGTCTTTTAGCATTCTTCTTTAGCAACACTGATCGTCACCTGTATGTTAAGAAGTTTTCAAATTGCGTAAAATAAGGGGAATTCCATTTTCTTTGTTATATAAGTGATGCTAAGAACAACTGCCTGCTTATGGTAAGAATTTAGTGTGGGATTCGCCACAATACCTTAAGGACGTAAAAAATGAGTCAAAGTGAAAGAAAAGTAGTAAGTTTGGAATTAAAATTGGACGTAATAAAACGTTTTAAATCGGGAGAAAAGGCTGTTAATATAGGAAGAGCTCTTGGACTGCCACCTACAAAAGTAAGAACAATTTGCAACAGAGACAGTGATAAAATAAATCAATTAGCTGAAATTGTCACACCACTCCAATCTAAACAAGATACTATAGCAAGAAATCCCTTATTGGTTAAGATGGAGCCCTTCTTGCAATTTGGATACATGATCAAAATAAGCGAAGAATGCCACTGAGTAAGGACGTAATAAAAAATAAAGCTCTTTCTATTTACCCCGACCTTAAGAAAAATACTGCATCTAGTAGTAAAGGAAATTCTGATGATTTCGAAGCTAGCAACGGTTGGTTTAACCGCTTTAAAACACCGGCAAATTTACATATTGTTGCATTAAAAGGAGAGTCAGCCAGTGCAGATTCAGTAGCTTCAGAAAAGTTCAAGCTGGAACTGAAAGCCATAATTGAAAAAGGAGGGTATTCTGTTAAGCAGATTTTGAATGCCGACGAAACAGGTTTTTTGGAAACGGTTACCATCAAGAACTTACTTGTCGAAAAATGAGAAAGCATGCCCTGGATATAAAGCCGCGAAGGATCGGCTAACACTTCTTTTGGGCGGAAACGCAGAAGGAGATTTTATATTTAAACCTTTTTTGATATACCAATCAGAAAATCCAAGGGCAATGAAAAGTATAAACAAAAGAGACCTCCCGGTACACTGGCGCTCTATAAAAAAGACTTGGATGACCGCAACCCTGTTTAAAGATTGGTTAGAAAATTGGGCCGTTCCTGAGTTTAAACGCTATTGTTCCTCTCAACAAATTGAGTTCAAAATGCTTTTGTTAGTCGATAACGCACCAGGACATCCAATTTTTTCAGATGACTTATCGGAGCATGTAAAAGTTGTTTTTATGCCGCCTAACACAACATCACTTATTCAACCTATGAACCAGGGCGAAATTTCAAACTTTAAAATGTACTACTTACGCCGAACTTTTCGGCAACTTCTTGATTCAACAGACAAAAATGATAAATTCTCTATGAAAGACTTCTGGAAAAACTACAACATAGTGAAATATATTGAAAATATACATTTATCTTGGGAAGAAGTTAAGGCATCCTCCATGAAAAGGAGTTGGCGGCAATTATGGCCAGAACTTATTAATGGAGACGAAGATGGTGTCGATGATGTTCCAAACGTTAATAATGAGTTGGCTAATTTAGCTAGAGAAGCAGAATTTTACGGAATGGAGGAAGGTGATATTAATGACTTTTTGATGTCTCACGATGAGGAGCTTGATAATGAAAATTTATTAGCATGTTTCAGAAGAAGATGTCATAATAAGTAATGATACATTAGAAGAAAAAAAATTAACAATCGAAAACCGTAGCTCGGGCGTAGCAGCATCCGTAGATCAAGCCATTAGTTGTTACAAAGAAATAAATCAACAAAAAAAATCTTTAAAAATTCAACAAACAATAGACATTTTTGTTGAAAAAACAGTAAGACCATCCAATCAAATGGATATATGTAAGTGTTATTCATTTAGATTTATCATCTGAAGAGACCTCAATGTAAGCTAAATAAATTACAATTTTTTAATGCATCTAAGTACTTTTTATGAATATACATACATACATATGTAAATGAATTTAATTTTTGTTATGTTTTTTCTTAATTTATTGTTTTGCTATTTCTTTATAATAAGGGTAATCATGATGGTGATTGTGCAAATATGCATTTTGCAAATTTGCTGTGCATATTAGTGTACTTCGTGAGCGTACTTTTAAATTTATTGCATTTTTGTGAAGAGCATGAAATTTTGTTCACAAAAATGTGGCAGCCCATCAAAAATTCTGGCAACACTGACCTCAATTGTCAAGTTCCAAATGCATAAATTTATTATTTACTAATAAATTAAAAAAGAAGACTAAAACTTTTTATATTAAATTAAAATTAGTTACAAAATTAAATTTTCTTTTTCTAAACATAAAAATATGATAGTCTGTATGTCACAAGTTATTGTTTATTTTCGTTTGCAATTGATAAAATATGCACTACTATCTTTGCTCATGGTTTTTTTAGTCCAAACGAAGCAAAATTAAGCAAATTGCAAATACATACATTTTGTTATTATGTTGTGCAAATGTGTGTATATTATGCACAATGAACTACCCTGTCGGAAACAAAACTAACTTTAAACTAACTTGAATGTTTGAAAAAAACTTACTTTTTTAACATGGCGATGTCCTAGGGAAAAGTCAGTTTTTTTTTTCACTACTTGTAGCTAACTTTAAGTTAGTTTTAAAAAGTCAAAATGTAGTTAGTTAGTATACATAAAAAAAATATATTTCATTTTTATTTTATTTTCTCAATTCTATATTCAGTAGTTTTATAGTAATGTTGTAATAATAAATTTGTTTTCAAATTTTTTTTACCGGTGCTGTGCTGGGACTCGAACCACAGGTCATTGGATTAACAATCAACGCGCATACCACTCAGCTAAGTTATTATATAAATATTGACGGCAAGAAGTTATGAAATACTTGAAATAATTTTAAGAGTTCCTAAATGAGTAAATTTTTTGGCGCTCACCATATTCAATTATAAATGAGACTATAATATATATATACTCAACCTACTAATTGATTTTGGTTACATTCTACATTGTATTGTAATTAGCTTTAAGTTTGCTTTTCTTGTAGCTAGCTACACATTTGACGACAGGGTACTAACTGATGCTACATTGTCATTTCTAGAATTTGATTATTTGGATTATTATCATGGTGGAATTAATAAGGTGCGCTTATCAACGCAACAACAAAAAACGACATGCATTTTGTTTGTGTAAAAAAAAACATGATATTGTCGAAAATAGCTGTGGTTTGTATGTATTTAGTGGTTATGCAGCAACAAAAAGCATAGCGTAAATAAAAATATTAATGATGGCGGCCAAAAATGTAAACAACTTTTGACAAGACCATGGGACTTACCATATTTTTGCAGATTATTTAACGGTCACAACACAACCCTACAAAAAACCATATTCCTTCTTACGCGCACCTTATTAATTCCACCATGGATTATTATATTAAAATAAATTTGGATGTACATATACCCCGTTTATACGCACTTCTTATTTGCAAATAAGAGTGGAAAGCGTTGCCGTATTACTTTTTTATTGTAACTTAAAATGTTTCGAAAACTATTTGCAAATAACAAGCTATTTGCAAATAAGATGTGTGATGCTACCAGATGACTATATATTAACTGCGTGTCATTACAAAAAATATAACAATATTTCTGAATGCTATTTGCGTATAAACAGTGAGTTAAGTTTTTGCAAATAGTTTTATTTGCAAATAAGAAATGCGTATAAACGGGGTAATAAATAAGCTACTTACTTTGCAACTAGGGTTCCCACCTTTTTTTAGCAATTAAAGTACATTGGTTGTTAAAGGTTAGGAAAAAAAAGTACACAGTATAAAAATAAAGTACAATTTATTTTTCTTTATTGTTATATTTGAAAACGTATTTTTTATTGCTTTTCGCAAGTTTTATCAAATAATTATCATATTTAAATTAAAGTAAATAATTAATTCATTTTTTATCAGATTCAGAGACGCTTTGTTTCTTTCGTCTCGCCATTTGCTCTTCATTACAGAAAAAACTCTCTCTGTGAATGCTGACGTGGCAGGAATAGAAATTTAAAATGAAATTACTTTATACAATTTTGATAAATTATCATCAGTCTTATTAAATAATAGCTGCCATTTACTTGCTGTAGATAATTCCGCAAAACCTTCAGAACTGTATATCTGATCATAAATTTTGTTTAATGATGCAATTTCTCCATAAAGATCATCCATATTTATATTAAGTTTTTGCAGATTTAAATTTTCATTTATGCTAACAATATTATCAAATTCAACTTTGCTCTTTAAATTTTTATTGCTAATTGTAAATAACCAGTTTGTATTTTTGAAATCAAACCATTTATTCAGGTACTCTAAGGCTTTATCGATAAATAATAAAAAATTCATGTGAATTTCCCTGATCAGTTCCGGTGCAGACAAAAGGTTAATTTTTTTGCTTGTTTCATAACCAAATTGCCATGACATTGTCTTAAGAAAGAATCGCCACTATAAAAAAACGTCAACAAATGACTAATATAACCCGAATCAATTTTGAATTGTAGATAAATCAAATCATGCGAAATAAAGTATTTTGGTGTACTTTATTGTTTCTATAAAGTATAGAGTACAATTAGTCAAAAAACGTGCAATACTTTATTATGAAGTACGGGTGGCAAGCCTATTTGCAACTGAAATATTTCCAACAATGCTGTTCAAATTTATTACAGATTCTTCTTCCATTTGTTGTCCTAATCACGGAATTCTTCAAATATTTATAGTGGCATATGGAATTACATAATTTATAAATTAAAAAACTAATACCTACTGCTCCACTTGAACGGGGCACCTGGTGGCGAGTGGCATAAATGAGCATATTATACAAACCTTCTCCGTGGAAAAATTCATATATATATACCAATTTTCATAATAATCGGTCCAGTAGTTTTTGAGTTCATCGACGACTTACAGACAAACATTCATTTTTATATGTATAAGTATATAGATTTTTATATATATAGAAGATATATTACAGGTGGTTTAGGGATTTTTTCATATATTTTATTACAAAAATCGGCATAATTTATCGGAAATGATGCCGATTAATATTTTATTAGGCAAGAATAATAAAGAAGATAATTAAAATAATTTCTTTTTAATAAACGTTTATCGACTCAACTATTTATATATGTATATAGTTTTCAGTTAAAAAGGCAATAACACTGCTAGAATCTTCTGACATAGCATAATGCTGCAATTTGAGTGTTGTTTATCTTCATCTTTAGGGCGACTTAGCCAAGTTTCCTTTTCAACATTTCGTTTTAGGTTTCTCACAACTTTCTTTATTGCTGTTTGTTGGCGACATATTTTGTTAGTTTTGAGATGGAAGTTAAGTTAGTTTTCCTATGCGAAACTTGAAATGGTGTAAGTATGCATGAACATATGAAAATTTTTTACATTGAATTTTATTTAACTTTTTTTATCTCTTAGCTTCACACTTAATATTTATTATAATATTATTTTTTTGAGCTTCTTTTCATAAAATTTTTTCTGCACGCTTGAACTTAGTTTTACAAAATGGGAAAAACAAATAAAATAAAGAAAAAGTTCTTCTATTGCTAAAAGTTTAAATTTTGTTTTTAAAAGTTTATTAACAAGTGCTGCAATAAGAATTATTAGAAAATTTTCAAAAATGGCAAATGCTTATTTTAAGCTGCAAAAAATATTTTATTTCGTAGATATTTTTTATTGGGATTTATAAAATGAAAGTTTACTTGTTCTTTTTATACTACTAGATCGCTTAGGTAAATTTCTATCCGTACAAAAACACAAATGTGAAAATAAGGCCAACTTCCTATCCAAAATATTTCGGCCGTAAAAAGTACTGAGATCAAAATAAGGACAAAGTTCTTGATAGGTACAATTCCATCTCATTTCTAGGCAACCTATAAGATTGGAAAGCGTTGCCGTATTACTTTTTTATTGTAACTTAAAATGCTGCGAAAACTATTTGCAAATAACAAGCTATTTGCAAATAAGATGTGTGATGCCACCAGATGACTATATATTTACTGCGTATCATTACAAAAAAAAAAAAAAACAATATTTCTGAATGCTATTTGCGTATAAACAGTGAGTTAAGTTTCTGCAAATAGTTTTATTTGCAAATAAGAAATGCGTATAAACGGGGTATCTGATAATAATATATGTGTTGTGTAGAGTCATGCATCTCCCAGAGCCGATGAAGCTAGCTTTACAGAAGGGTCCCGTTAGACTAGAACCTTTCCTAGGCATGAAAGCCAGCAAAAATTTTCACATTACGTTTTTTCAAAGTATTGCCACATAATAAACTTTAATTGTCTTAGCTATTTCCTTTAAAATTGCCAAAATTACTATCACTTCGTTTGACATATGAAAATAAATGAAATATGAAAATAAATGAAAGTAAATATAAAAAATTACAAACAATTAATAAAGACAATGCTGATAGTCGCCGTACATTTTTTTGCTAATAAATAAGATGCTGAAGGCGCAAGTTTAAGAGTCTGAACATAATGTAGCGATAATTTATTGCGGTGCGGTTTTTCATATGATTTTCCACAAATAAATTAATAAAAATGTAAACAAACAATGACAAGTATTGCCGTCGCCGTCTTCCGTTGTATGATGTTTATTTTTCTCTCCCGCAACGAAAAATCGCACCGCACCGCAAATATTGTGTTCTGACTCTAACTGGAAGGGAATCGCGAGATATGAACACTGTCCTGGTGCTGTTCATGAACCAAAAAGTTTATAAAGACATACATACATACATTTGTAGACATACAAGTTAGCGCATTCACTGAATCCCACTAATAGTTAAGCAAAAATAAGAAACACTAATATAACAACAACAAACATTACAAACTAGACTAGCAATAGCATTAAAATAGTTAAATTGAAATTGTGAAAACTTTACAAGTAAGCAAAAATAATATAGTACTGGCGCAAAGATTATGTCAGAAAAATGTTGGAAATCAATAATTATAATAAAACATATGAAAAGTAATATTATCAGGCTCAAGTTCAGTTTTATTGAATTAATGAAAATTCAAAATTACTAAGAGTTTTTTTTTTTTTTTTTTTTGTGTTGGAAAATATTATTATTTATATCCAATCAGTTTTTAGCAGAACGTATCAGTACTTGAGCCTGATAATATTACTTTTCATATGTAAATCAATATAAGTTCAAATAATAATTACGTTTATTCGTAATAATAATAATATAAAAATATTAATTCCGCTTGGGCACGAGCTATAAATACCCTAATAACAGGGGTCACAGTAATATGTGAATTTCCCTAATATAGAGTAAAAACAACAAAAACGTTAAAATACAAAGTAGAATACTTTGATGATAACGGACTATGAGTTTGTGTTGATTATTAGTTCCAAACAGTAATGAGGGAATTTCGTACTAACCAGCACTGTTTCATTGTAGAATAAAAATTGAATTAAAAATTAATTCTCATATTCTATTTCTGTTGAAAACTGGTTAAATAGTTGATATTCTTCTCAATTAGTATCCACTTTACGAAAATTGTAAAGATGGACAATTGAACGCTGATGAGAGGTGTAGCGGCCTTGAAATCAGTACTGATACGTTCTGCTAAAAACTGATTGGATATAAATAATAATATTTTCCAACACAAAAAAACTCTTAGTAATTTTGAATTTTCATTAATTCAATAAAACTGAACTTGAGCCTGATAATATTACTTTTCATATGTAAATGAATATAAGTTCAAATAATAATTACGTTTATTCGTAATAATAATAATATAAAAATATTATAATAAAACTTTAAAATAAGCTAATTTTCTCATTATAAAATCCCAAGAAGAAATTACAAAATGTTCATTTGAGTTACTAATGTGGATCATATCATAATAATATGATATCATCTTTAATAACTTACATATGTATGCAAAATAGCATGTTGCAGTTTTAACTCAAGGTGCAATGTTTTAAAATATCTTTATATATATAATTCTACTGTACGTGCGTTGTAACTGAACTCCTCCTAAACGGCTGGACCGATTTCCATAAATTTTTTTGTATGCGTTTGGGTGGCGCCCCGGGTGGTTTAGATTTACAATTCGGTCCAATTGGACAAAGGGGCGTGGTACCTCCCATACAAACCACATATTAAAAATCTATTATTTCTGCTCCTGATAATGGTATTTGAACAAAATTTGGTACGTCGGATCAGTGTGCATTTTTTTTGTGCTGCTGCAAATATAGGCGGAATAGGACAAAGGCGCGTGGTACCTCTCATACAAACCACAAATTAAAAATCTATTATTTCTGCTCCTGATAATGGTATTTGAACAAAATTTGGTATGTCGGTTTGGTGTGCATTTCTTAAGTGCTGCTGCAAATATGGGCGGGATTGGACAAAGAGGCGTGGCACCGCCCATATAACCCAAAAATTAAAATCGCCATATTTTGGGAATTTTTTACCTACGTCGATGATATTTGGTACATATGATATTGGCATAATTTGGAATACGTACCAGGAGAAAAGTGGGTGAAACCACGCCCCTTTTTAGGAAAATTAAGAATCGTAATATAGTCTTAACTACTGGACCGATCATCATTAAATTTTCACAATAGAATATATAAATACTATTAATTTTATTTTATAACGAGGGGGGTAGCGAAGCAGACCGGGATAAGCTAGTATTTTTATATAAATACAAAATATTTTTTAAACGAAAACAAAAGAGCAAGTGCTTGATTTTGACATTTGCGTGCGCAATGATATCCGTATGTTCGAAATAGTTGAACGGACTTTTTCATGAAAGTACTTACGTTTTCTTTTGAGTTTTCATTGGAATCAAAGTTTGAGTAAAAACCCGTTGTTGAACGCAAATCAGTTTTCATTCATTTAGGACGCGATCGAACTCTTCTCTTCGACATCGTTGAACACGCTGTTAAAGCCTACTAAACCCAGTTCAATAACAAAAACAATTGTGCTATTATATCATTTAATTTTAAATATTATTTTTTGTTGTTTGTTTTTTGATATGCATGTATGACAAAATTAATTTAATAAATTATCATGATAAATTTGTTATAAGAAGAATATATTTTTTATTGGTAGTAAGAAAATGGTTACAACCATTAGGCTTAATATTCAATAAAAGAATAAAAAATATATATTATTTGCATTATCAAGATATTTCAATGAATTTCTAAAGTTTTTGAAATATATATAAATACAATTTTTTTATATATACATATATACAAATCAATTAATATTTTACTTGAATGTTAAAGAAGTTTTCAATTAATTATTTAATTGAATTAACCTTACTTAATTTTTTTAGTGAATTTAATATTTATATTATTGAAATAATTAAGAGAATTTTCAAAATCAAAATTATGTGTTTTTCGTGATTGGCTGAAAATCAATTATTTTTTAAATAAACATCGGATTTTTTAATTTAATCTTGTTTTTACCTTTTTCTGTATAGACAGCACCTGTTATAAATAAGCAATTCCGGACGTTTTAGTCTCTGAGGACATCGTACTAGGAGATAGATGGCTCTATAGAAAATTGATGGGAATGAAAAATGCGTAGCAAAATCAAGAAGCACATAGCAAGGAAATGATCAACTACACAAATACATAAAAGCAATATTGCTAAAAAATATAAACAATAAACTTGTTTTTTTTTTAATATACTTTCAAAGACTAAATTTGTGTTGCCTAAAAACAAGAAAAACTTTATATATAATTTAAAAATGTCAACATATTATTTAATACTTTTTTTTGTCTATTCCAAGCTCCAACCAATTGAGCCAACACCACCCTCAAAAGTATACATTTTAATACAATATATAAACAATTTTACTTTTAAGACCACTATCATCACTGATGCTGAGCGCCTTCTTCTTTTCTTCAAAACTTTTATTGAAAAAAATTTACCCCTAAATAAAGTCAGTGTTAATTGTTTTTTTTAACTGAGTATACAACAATTATACTTATTGTTGTCATGCGAAGCTTATTAAAAGTTGTAGAAAATATATTATGAAGAGCTTTTTGTACAATTCAGTTATATTTTGCTCATTAAATGTTTTATTGGGTAATATATAATCGTCACTATATAAAAGTTGTAATAAGGAAAAAGTGCTTATGTCACACGCAAAGAAAAAACATGGTGGTTGCAATCTCAATTGCAAACTATCGTTAATGTTCAGATTAATGATTGAGTGTACTATATTTTAATTATGCCATATGGGTCATTCTACGTAAAGAGGTAATCTGATATTAGGAATGGCGGCGTGATAAAAATATTTAAAATAATAACTTTTTTCAATATAATCACATTTAATCATGTAGTTTGAATGCATGTTTAATAATGGCCAGTCAAGTAATCTACTTTTACAGGTATTTTAAGTCACCAGGGGAGATACTCTACACAGGGTAAAGACATGAAGGCCAGGACAGGATACCTTACTTTACAGGATTTTGGTAGCAACTTCAAAAGGTAATTCAGTAAAAACGACGTCGCAAAAGTCATCATGTAAATTGGGTGTTACACCCTGCTACACTAACTATTTTAGTAAAAAGTTGGTTAGCACGATTTGTGATAATTTTTTATATTAAATAAGGCATACATACATTTTTAAAGCGTTAAAACACTTATAACGTATATAGTGGATATGTGTTGGTTTAACGTAAAATAATATATGTACATGAAATACTAAGAAAGAAGTAATATCTCACTTCCTTATCTACCCTGGACGCAAAATCTCTACCCTGGCATCAGATGAAGCAGGGGAAATACGGCAGGGGAGAGATTTTTTCATTAAAAAACTAGCACAATCAGAAAAATATGTATTGTAACGAAAAAACAAACTAACACAGTAAATTATACTGAAATTAAAATAAATAAATATTACAAACAAACTTAAGCCACAAATAACAAGCGAATAAAACTCACCAGTAGAGATACATCAATCAGTGACACGTGCGAGCGATCCAAATGGTGTGGTCGAATTATCGGCCCAATAAGAGTACGCTAATGGCTCGCTCAATTTTTATTGTTAAATTCACTTCGAAACAAATGCTCTGCAATTTAAATTTGCAGCGTCAACGCATTTTAGCGGCATTTTTAAACGGTCAAAAAATGTGCTGGGGAGGAGACTTAAAATACGAGGGACAAAAACTATGTAATTTTTTTTAATAGAATATATTTTTTTTTTGATAAATTTTATTATTTATTGAATCTTCAATTATAAATTAAATTATCAATAAGTTTTTCAAATCTTAAATCTAAAAAATATTAAATATAAGTTTAGCCAATGCTAAACAAAATTTTTAATTTCAACGGTTAATTTATGTTGTTTTACATCTCTCGTGTACGGCTGAGAAAAAGAGTATCCCTCCTTTTCAGCCGGGTGTGGCCTCTATAATTTAAAATATTGCGCGCAAGTACATTTGGGTGCACCTCAAGTTTTTTTTATATATTTTTTAGGGTTTTTTGAAAATACTGTCTTCACCAACGGAACATCTAGATCTTTATGAATCCGATGATTTCTGACATACCAGGGGGCTGCTGTAATTGTACGTAGAATTTTATTTTGTCGCCTTTGAATTTTTTCGACATTTGATGAGGAGGCAGTGCCCCATAACTGGATTCCATAGAACCATATTGGTTTCAGGATCGCGTTGTATAATAGTAGTTTACAGTCTAGGCTTAGTATATTATTTCTTGCAATAAGCCAATTCATTTGGGCTGCTTTTAATTTCATTTGTATTAACTTTGCGTCTATATGCGATTTCCATGTTAAACGACGATCAAGATGAACGCCTAGATATTTGACAACAGTGTGTTGCGGTATGGTCTCGGTGTTAATTTTTATAGGCGGGCATGTTTCCTTGCGCAACGTAAAAGTTACTTGCACACATTTCTGCTCGTTAACTTTATATATATACCCTTGTAAATTGCGGGAAGCTTCTACAGGATTTTCGTGAATGCTTAGAAAAGCTGTATCATCGGCAAATGTTGATGTATGAATGTTACTGCTTAACGGTAAGTCAGAGGCATATATTAAATAAAGTAATGGACCGAAGATACTGCCTTGGGGAACTCCGGCTTCGATCGACTGCGGTGGGCTTAAGAATTTGCCTTCCCTAACTACAAATTTTCGTTCAATTAGGTAGCTTATTAAAAGCCAAACAATGATTGCGGGTAGATTTTGCGTTAATTTATGTATAAGACCTTCGTGCCATACTTTATCGAAAGCTTGAGAAACATCTATAAAGAGCGCAGAGCAATATTTCTTCTTTTCGAAAGTGTCTCTGATAACATTCACAAGTCTGTGAGGTTGTTCAATTGTGCTGTGTTGTCTGCGAAAACCGAATTGATGATCTGAAATGCATCCACTTCTAGTCACTATAGGCATCAGCTTGCTCATATACAGCTTTTCAAATAGTTTTGAAATGTTGGGCAATAAACTAATAGGCCGATAGGATTCAACCTTCGTATGATCCTTGCCGGGCTTTGGTATCATAATAATCATCGAAACCTTCCATTCTGCAGGATAGTATTGCAGCCGTAGAATACTATTAAAAATGAATAGTATAATTCTTTTTGCAATATAAGGCAGTTGTTGAAGCATTTTGTTGCTTATTTTGTCGACACCTGGGGCTTTTTTGGTGTTAAGACTAGTGATGGCCTTTTCAATCTCCACAATGTTAAATCTTAACGGTATTTCTGGTAAAGAAATGACTGGTGGCAGTTCAACAATATCAGTAGAAATATTCGGTGTAAATACTTTTTCTAAGTGCTTAACAAAAAGAGCACCTTTTTCAGCATCAGTTCTTGCCCAGTCACCATTCGAATCTCGTAATGGAGGTTTGCAAATCACTGGCCTTTTAAGTCCTCTGGCTGCACGCCATAGCGAATAATCTGTTTGTAGTGTTGCATCGAGTTCTTGAAGAAATTTTTGCAGCGAAGCCAATAGCCTTTCTATATCTACAGAAGAAATGTTGTTGAATCTTACTTGTTGATTTGGTTGATTTGAAGAAGCATTAAGAGCAGCTTGATTAACATGTGCTTCAAACAACCTAATAGAAGTTTCTATGTCAGTAGGTGTTCTCAACAGCATATTTTCCGTGCAATGACCACTCAAATATTTTTTGTATTTCCGCCAGTTAATACGTGCAGATGTCAGCTGTAAATCGCATGTTGATGTTGCAGTTGTGTGTGAGTAAATAGTGATAATAGTAGGCGAGTGATCTGAAGATAAATCCAATGATGCTTCAACTTCAATCATTTCGCTAGGCACACCTTTCATAACTCCAAAGTCGATAATATCAGGAAATTTTTGTCGATCCGTTGGCCAATATGTTGGCTGACCACTTGAAACTACATTCAAACCCATTTTTGAAATTGTGTCAAACAGAACACGACCCTTGGGACTGATTAAACGTGAACCCCAAAATGTGTGTTTAGCATTGTAGTCGCCAGCTGCTAGAAAACGGGACCCCAGTGTTGTATAAAATGCGGTATATTGACTCTCTGAAATTGAAAACCTGGGAGGAGAATAAACAGATGATATCACAAGTTTTTGATAAAAATTTTCAATGCAGATGTTTGTTGCTTGAAGGTAATCTTCACAAAATTCATTTAACAGGTAGTGTTTTATTCGCGTTTTTATTAGAATTCCCGAGCCACCACAAGCTCTACCTCGAGGATCCTTGGTGTCGTAGAAATTATATCCACTAATTCTAAAATAACTTCGAGACGTCAAATGAGTTTCTGAGATAAGCATAACAGCGATTTGTTTATCCAGAAGGAAATATTCTATTTCATTTTTATGTTGGCAGATGCCGTTTGCGTTCCAAAAACATATTTTCAAGTTCATGGTTTGCTTAATACAGCCTGCAACAAAGTAGACTGCTTTTTTAACATTTCCTGCATCATACAGGACATGTTGAGAGTAAAAGTATTTACTGTTTGTATTAAGCTCTCAATTGAGGCTTCAATACGGCTAAAATTAGAACCTGGAGCTTCGTTTACTGGTACCGGTTTTTGCGCTGTATTGTGGTTACTTTTTAAAATGTTAGCGTATGAAAATTTATTATTAGGTTGTTGCTGAGCAATAGTCGCGTTTGATTTCAATACGTTTGAAAATTGTTGCTAACTGGTAGACGGTTGAGATAACTAAGGGTAGCTTAAAAGTGTGATAGGCTGAGCGGGGGTAATATTTTCTTTTTTGCGCGAGGAGCGTTTAAAAAACGAGTAAAGAGGGCAGCCTCTATAGTTGGCAGTGTGATTTCCGTCGCAATTGCCACATTTTTTCGCCTTGGGATCACCTTTTGTTTTGTCACAGTTAGCGGTACTGTGCAGCTCACCACATACAACGCAGACTGTAGGCAACTTGCAATAAGTTTTCGTGTGCCCAAATTCTTGGCAGTTCAGGCATTGGATAGGTCCAGCTCTTTTATGTGGCTGCTCAAGGGTAACTCTCCGGTACAACAAATACTTTAGATCATAAATTGGATGGGATTCATTTTTTTTTATCTTTATGTCACCTGGCTGTAACTCGACTCTAAATATTGGTTGGGGGATTTTTTCTCTATTTTTGATGTTTGAAACATTTTTCACCTTAAACCACTATTTTCAAGGCCAGACTTGACCTCTTCTGGATCCACGCTAGAATCTATACCTTTTATTACAACGGTTAGACCTTAGCACTCTTAAGCTCATATGTATAAAATTTTTATTTTTAGTCTCAAAGTCTGAGACTATTTTTCTGTAATTATTTTCTTTAGATACCTGAATTTTTGTTCCATTAATTTTTCCACGCTTGATTGGAATTACGTAACACTCATTTTCTCCAATTAACGAGATAAGGCTTTTTGCCAGAAAGCTGGAGTTCTGTTCTCTTAAATAAATCGGTGGTGGTTTACTCAAACTTGTATTAGTTGTGTCTTCATCACCTTGTTCAGTTAAAATCGCGAAACGATTTTCGGAATTTTTTATATTTTTCCCATCTTTGGGAACTTTTGCCGTTGACGCAATTTGAGCAGATTTGGGACTTCTTCCCCTTTTTAACACAGTTATGTATCTATCCATACCTGTTTGAATTTTATTATCACTATTTTCACTTACTTTATCCATAATTTTATTCATTTTGTGCACGTTGGTCATCTGGGTACTTATTGTTTGTTTGTTTGCTTGTACAGCTAAGCTGACAAGTTTGCTAATAGGTGCAATTGTTGTTGCTTCTTGATCGCAATTTAACATGTACGGAGAGCATGATCGCGCACGAATAATTGTGTTTTGTGTAGAATTCAGGTTTGTGCTTAATTCAATTTTTTTATTGTCGTCATCAGCAACAAAAGTTAAATAAGCATTTCTACTGCTTGTGGGTTTATTGTTGTTGTTGTTGCCAGAAGATGAACTCATTTAGAGTTCTCTTGTTTTTTTTTTCACTTATAAGAGTTTGTGTATGCAAATATTTATGTATACACAAGCAAAAAAAAAAGAATAAAACTAGTATAATAACTGTTTAATAAATGTTTTGTTTTTGTATTTTTTGTGACTTTAAATTTTGATAATTTTAATATTCAGTTGCGACGATTATAAAACGCGTCTGTACACTGCGAGAGTTGAAACTGAAAACGAATATGAAAGTAATTTGAAAGTTTATTTAAACGACTTTTATTGTTATTTATACTACTTTATGTAATAAATAACGATTAGTTGTTTAATGAACTAGTAATGTGTTAAATTTCAAAGATTTTGTTACGGAATAGTAAAGGGACAGTCCAGGGTAGATACTTTTTTCTAGGTAAACACGAAGTTATGACTAAACTAAGACAATTTAGGTATTGCAATTTATTGTCAAAAAAGTTTACTTTATTTGTTATTAAACACGTCTGATATTTCCACAAAGTTTTTAATTATATATGATTTTTTAATGTAGCCGTAGATAGTACCTATTAACGTAGAAACACCCATATAAGGAACATGAAATGATCCTCATAATTAATCTGATAATCTCACTATAACGGGTTTTTCAACAAGATTTTTTTTTCAATTGTAGAAACACCAACAACATGACAGTCTTGACATTTATTTTTTGACGTATTCGTAGTAGATGCATTGGCAATTGTTACAATGAATTCAATCTTGCTCGAAAATCGCATTCAAATAATTAAAATCCACTATGAAAATGGTGGTTCTGCTGAAGTTACATTTCATAAAATTCGTGATATTTTCGGACACAATAATCGTCCTTCTGAGACCGCTATTAAGAATTTGGTCTTTAAATTTGGGTTGACTGACTCGATACACAAAGTGCCAACACCAACCCGTGTTCGACCGGGTCGTTCAACTGAAAACATCGCAGCCGTGAGCCACAGTGTTGACGCAGATCCAAATTTGTCAATTCCTCAACGTTCTCAACAAATGGGGTTATCCAAAACCACTACATGGCGAATTTCTGTAAGGATTTGGCTTTGAAGCATTACAAGGTTCAAATAGTGCAGGAAGTGAAGCCGACCGACCATTCACAACGCCGTAGGTTCGCTCAATTCATTCGGGAACAATGCCCTGGTTTTTCTGGAAAACTCATTTTTTCAGACGGAGCCAATTTTCACTTGTCAACAAACAAAATTGCCGCATTTGGACTTGTGAAAATCTTAGAGCGATTACTGAGAAGCCTTTGCGTGCTCAACGTGCCAATCAAATCGATTGCAGCCTTAAAATTTGAGATGTGATTAACGAAATAGAGCCGCCATTTTGCTAAAAAGTGATTAAAAACTTTGATGAAAGAATCGACATCTGTCAGCGTGCTCGCGGTGGAAGACATTTGTCAGATATCATTTTTCATTCATAATTGAAGAACTTTTCTCTTCGTAATACAATAAAAATTTGAATCATCTTTATCTAAATTTTTTGTTTTATTTTGTTTTAGAAAACAAAGTTTTGTTCAAAAACCCTTAAAATGCTGAGAAATTTGAGCGCATTATAGTAGTTATGAAAATGTTTTTTTCCAGGTATGTGTAAGAAATTTCATATTTCTTTTAGATAAAAGAGAAATGGACACATATTTTCGTTTCTCATTTTGTAAAGATTCGACTTTCGGAATTGAAAACATTTTCGATCGGCTTAGAGTTCTGTGAAATGGCTGTAGAGCAGTGAAGGGCACACACATTCTCTCTCATATGTGTTGGTGTGGGAAGGAGCAAAAAACGAACGAACACTCGAAAAATTTGTCTGTTGCCAAAAGTAAAATACATTTCTTGCCTTTTAGTATTTTTATTTGATTTGAAGTTTTTTTCAATAATACTTTTTATGTTAATATAATTATAACGAAAACAATATTCACTTAATAATAAACTAATTAAACAACGAATGAAATAAAATATAATATATAATAAGTAAAGAAATATCGAGAAAACATAATAAATGAAAATAAAATTTATTAAAAACGAAGCCCTCAAGTTTGATAAGTTCGAATAAAAACAAAATTATAAAAAAAATCATTTTCCCATTCTTCATTGAACATTATGCTTTGAGTGTAAATAAAAAATTGTAAAGCGAGGTCTTACCCAAACAAGTGCATCATCATCAACATCAGAGACTGGTTTAATTTACTTTGACGAAATGATAACAAAGCAACAACCGAAAGTTAATTCTAATAAGCTACACGTAGATGCTTATAGTTAACGTGTGTCGACGTCGCGCAAACAGAATTTTGTTGCTGTACACGCTTGTATAGCATTTCAAAAAATGCCCTTCACTGCTGTAGAGTCAAAGCTCGGTATAATCAGAGCTGTAAAAGAATGACTCAAATCTGTTTTTTAATTCACAATAAATTGGAGAAAATTTAATTATCAAATTTTGCTCAAAATGTGAATTGAGTAGGAACACGAAAGCATTCCTTATGAATTAAAAATGCTTACATGTATTGATATCACTTAAAAAATTATTTAAGGTAAAGTGTGAATGAATTCAATAAGAAACAGTCTTCAATTCATTAATTTTATTCACAAAATCAAACAAATCAATCAATTTAGTACCACAATTATAAAAAATTACAGAAGAGCGAATGAGATGAAGAGATAATTTTTGTGAATTTTTATTGTAACTAAAGAAGTGAATGAAAAAATGAATTTCAATTCCTTTCCGTTATTTACCAATGTATACAGATTTTAATTAATATTTTTTTATTTATATGAAGTTAATGCATTCAAGATATTTAATTTTAGGCGAATTATTTTAACCCATTTCATTATTTTTTAAAATGAATTAAAATAAAAGTTTGTTTTTCGTGAAGAATGCATTTATAGTTTAAGTAATTAATTTTTTGACCACAAATGAATGCATTAAAAAATATTTAATTCAATGCTTGAATTATTCTCAGTTTCATTCAGAAAAGAATCATTCCTTTGTATCTCTTGATATACGAGAATATAACATATATATAATGTCAGATATATTCGTTATAGCGAAAAATTCGCTGTATAGCAAATTTTTTTTTAAACATTTTTCATGTTTACTGTTAATAAAATGTATTTGTTCAATTTAATAAGTGCAGAGACGTAAAAAAAGTATTATAGATGTTTGTTTTTGGGAGATTTACAAACATTTTTAAACTGCATCTTCTTGTATTCCTCTCAATACTAATGACTTCGAAACTAAAATATTATTTTGTTGACTACATTGGATGCACTTTTCGGAACATTTAATTACCTCTGCGTATTTAAGTTTGGTTTCGTTATTGGGTAATATGCTCATAATTTCTACATGATCTTCATTCTCGTCGTCGTCTTCGTCCAACATAAAGCTATCGGTTTGATTCCAAACATTTAAGTCTTCGATCCATCACTTGCGTTTAATGCTCTGGTATACAGCCTCCCGTGTAGCTCTAAGGCGTTTGCTTTTAATCCTACTCCATTTACCAGAATAAATATTCTTCCTTGACGTTTAAACCACTCATACAACTTTTTCTCCATAACGGGATACTCTCCACTTCGAAGATATGGTCGGTTTTTCGACTCGTTGTTAGTGTTTTCCGAATTTGAAGGAATTTTTTTTTCCATTTTCTTTAAAGTACTTATCGCTCCTTTATTGCAACGTAGTTATATCTCAAAAAACAAAATTTTTCAGTTACTGACGAAAAGGGGGGTTTTCAGCACCTTCTTTATATGTAAAAAATTTTTCGTAAACATATCTCTATCTAAAGTTTAGATTCTAAACCGAAGTAATAACCACTTATATGCTCAAGCTGTCCATATAAATGCTTACGTTTTGAAAACTTTAAATGCATTTTGCCACGTTTAAGTTTTTATTTGAGATATACTAAAGGAGCGATATGAATGGAAGGTTTTGCAATTCTATATTTATTAGAATCTACCGACTCTTCTAAAATTGGAAATTTTTCACTAAAGAAATTCTTATTCTATTGCCCATATGTACACTCAAAAAAAGCAAAAAAGTAGAGATAGAATTAGTTTTGACTTTCTGTTCTTTTCCGGCTTAGCTGTCCGTTATTTGTTTATGGAAAACATGTATTTTCCATTAGTTGTTCTGTTCCATTCATGAAAAATTAATAGTTTTTTTTTTATTATATACCGTTTTCTACTTATTTATTATTCAACCTGATAATTAAGGCAGTATCCCACTTTAAATTTAAGAACGTTTATTCGGTTATGTTTTTGCTGCCAGAAACAGCTGATACGTTTTTACAGAATTTCTAACTAAAAAAATTCAACAACAGAACGGCACAGAACAGAAAGTTAAAGTCAAAACTAATGAGGCCTTGAGAATGTTTTTTACAAAATTTAAGAACATTTTGTCATTTATTTTATTTTAGCTAAAAAAAATCGATGTACGAAACGGCGTACTCCTAAATAGTTCATTAAAATTGAATACTAAAAAACGGAAAATGGTTGTCTTCAATTTGAATCCATATATTTTTCTCATATTTGAAATATTTTGAAAAATTTTAAGAAAATAATTTTTAAATTATTTTTAGTTTATGACTTACTAGTTTCAAAAAATTATTTTTGTAAATGTTAGAAATTTCTATTTTAGTGCCAATGCGAATATATAAAAGGTGGGTGCAATGGCGAATTAAAAAATTCCCTGGACAAACGATTTTCAAATTTTGTAATATTCACCCCTATCACGAATATTATGGGAGTAAGTTGTATGGAAGAAAAATTTTATTCCCATCCCCAACAAATTGCTATTGCGAATATTTTGGGAGTGTAAGTCTCTATTGTGAATTACTTAGGAATAAAAGTTTTTATTTTGAATTGTTTGTTTTGATTTAACAAATAAGTTTTGCGGGATTTATTTCGTGGTGTATGAATAAAAGAAATTGAAGCAAATAAGGTAAAAATTATGTATAGCGTTTATTAGCGTTTTCTGTGGCTGGAAAAGGAAAATCAATCCATAGAACGACTGCAGCAAGGACAAATACCTGATGAATCTGATCCGCTTTGTTTTGTTGCGGTTTTTTTTTTTTTGATTTTAGTAATTTATTTTCTTATGTTCCGTTTTTGGTCGATGCACACCTATGCATGAAAAATTTAAGTTACGCTCATTACACTAATTATTAACACCATTTACAAAAGCTTAACTCGTTTCAAGATTTACCCACATCCTCTTTTTTATCCTTTTGGAAACCTTTGCCATAGTCTGGATTCGCACACATTGCTTCAACCTGACAATTAATTTGTTCTTTATTAGCACTCCTTTGTTAATAAATAAGAAAAAAAACTGATTACATGAAGTTCTGGGGTCTAATTACCGCTTTCGATATCGAGCTTATTAGATAAAAAATTTTTGATTTGGGATTATGGCATTCGATATCGTACAAAAACAAATAAAATTTGAGATGATACCAAAATGTCAATCGTAAACAAAACAAATGGTTTTCTTAATTTTAAATGCAAACAATAAATTGTGAAAAATGTAAGTTTGATTTATTTTTTGAGTTAAAACAATTGTAATTATGGTGTACATATCAGGACAAGTGTGAAAAATATAAATTTAAAACAAAAAGTAATACTGGCAGAGTTTATGTCCGAACACTCGAATTTAGCAAAGAACCTATTGCCAAATTGTGGACAGGGAAGAGTTGTTGCAAACAATTGTCCTTCGAAAATCTGAACCGCTGTTTAAATCTAAAAAATATACAGTCAAGAATTTCAGCCTGATTATTTCATTCCAAATACATACTACATAAATTTGTTACTTACACTTTTGTTGGCAAGGATAGAACGTCGCTCTCCTAATACGCACCAAATGATGTTCTTCTTCTGACTCCGACGAAGAAAAATATGATACATCAATATTTGTTGATCCATTTTCTATAAAATACAAACTTTTATTTTTAATTAATTTTTATTTATTTTTGCTCGATAGTTCATTCCATATCGAAAGCGGTAATTAGACCCCTGGATTAACAAACAAATTGCTACTTACATGTTCACTTCTTGCTCCCACTTTCAATTGTTGTGAATTATTTTAGTCAAATTAGCTGTGTTCATTTACTAAAAATTGTTACAAATTTGTAACAATTGTTACTAGAAAGCGTTCATTAACCCAAAAAATTTGCAACGAGAGAGCGTCGAAAGAGCGTAAAAAATTGAGAGACATAAAAAATTCTTGCAAGTTTTTACAAGTAAAATTTTTAATTGTAATAATTATTCAAACAGCTGTTTTGCGTTTGTGTTTACAAAACAATATTTCTAAATTAAGTTGCAAATAAAAATATTTTGGAAAATTTAAGAAATTGTAAGTAAATGTGAAGTTTTAAAACGATAAAAAGTATTAAAAAGATGTATCTTAGGAACAACAGAAGCAAAATAAGATGTCTAATGGAATTGAAATGTTTTTGTTTTCTTTTTTCTTTAATTTTCACAGACCAGCTGTTATTTCTAATATTGTGAGTACCTAGGTACTCGGTACTTTACACTAAGCAGGCAAATAATTCAATTAGTGCAGATATATATTTGCAAATAAATTAAATTATTTTTAAAATTAACTTTGAAATAGTAATGTTTTTAACTATCAAATTCTATTTCTACCACCATATGTCCACGTGTGGACCGCCGAGAGATTTATTTCCACTTATATTGCGAAATGATTGTTCGAACTTATGTTTAACAAATTAATTGGTTGCTTTTTCTTTTGCAGTTTTTTTTATTTACCTTAATTACATAAATAAAAGAAACTTGATAAAATTTGAAAAATAGTCTAATTTATAAAAAAATTTATATGTACTTCTAATCTTCAAATTACCTTATTTATTTTTTGCCTTATTAACAGTTATTAATCATTATTTAAAAGCGTAAATTAACACATAATTTATTAAATTACTTTTTTACTGCTTTTGGGGTTTAATGCTGGCAGCAACATGATATTTAATTTTGGATAAAGCTTTTTATTACAGTACCTCAGGTAGAAATTTAGAAATTAATCGAAAAAGCTACAATAATCTAACGAATAGCGTTTTTTTCTAAGAAATAACGAAATCGGACAAAAAATTTATAATAATTTGTAAAAGTAAATCACGAAAATCATCCATTACAAAAATATATTTCTTAAATATGCCAGATAATATGTTATAGCGTATAAACTAATTAAAAGTAGATATTTTATTCATTCATTTTATTCAAAAGTAGCTAATCACCCTTATCGTGTTTAGTGTATTTCGACTACGCCTAGTACTAGATTAAATAAAGTTGCAAAACATTTCATCATTCTATTACAAGCAGTACTCGAAAAACGCCAGTCACGATAATGCTGAATATAAATGACCATAATCACATTATTTTTATAATAATATACATATAGGTATAATTTGTCCAAAAAATATAGAGGCAGTTATTAAGTACTCATATATACCTATACATTACAACACTACTTTAACTTGCAAATTTTTACTACTAAAGTGTTCATTTACTTTTTCACATTTTTGAGAGTAATTTTGGAAAAATTTTTGTTACTCTCTTGTTACTAATTTTTACTAGTAAATGATGAAACAGAACACGTCCGCAACTTGAAGCAAAAACGACTCTCAGAGAAAAAATGCCCAGAATTGAAGCGTCGGCTTCATCTTCACTCACATTTCCAATTTTTATCCACAAGTCTTGTTTTTGTACATTGATTACTGCAAATTATATATGAAATCATGTTTATGCACTTCTGCAATCAATCTTTCGACAATATTACTCATATTATTTAAAAATTTAGAAAATTATAATTATATTGCTCTTTCAAATGTTTTTTTGATATTCTTTTGTTCTTATTTTTCTTTGGTTTTGTTTACAAATTGTATGAAATATAATAAAAGTGTGGTAGCATTGTTGAGAGAATTTTACTCTGAGAGTGAGAGCATAAGCAAAGTCGCTGGCAAAATAAAATAGATTCTATCTCACGACTGCTTTCAGCCGCGTCTTTTATATGCCAAATTGTATGAAGAAAAACGTCAAGCCCCAGTTCTGTTTCATCATTAAAGTAAATGAACACACTTATTATTCGCGGGAGTAAGCATTGGCGATGCCATATTTTTAAGGTATGGGAATTCATTCCCAAAAAAATTTATGGGAAGCATTTACGATAGTAAAACAAAAAATTTGGGAGTTTTTTCATGGGAACGTTTATTCGATATAGGGGTATTCTATTAAAATCTTTGTTTACAAACAAATTTGATATTTTTTGTATATTAAAATTTTTAAAACTAAAATTTTTATATGAATTACTTACTTAAAGAAAGTAAGTAGGAAAAAGGAAACAACCGGGAAAAAGCGAAAAATGATACGGAATTCAAAGGTCAGGAAAGATAAAAATAATTGGAAACATTCTGAAAAACCACAAACAAAATCTTTGTATTTCAAAGCCACAAGAAATTGCTGAATTAACACAAAGACAGAATGACTGGAGGTATATTTTAAATTAGTGCTTAAATGTTGATGAGACTTGCATTTGGCCTCATGCATTTAATTCTATGTAATTAATTTAAATAAATTAATAAAAACAGTTGTATACAAAAAGAAAATTTTATTTGTTTCTAGGTTAACTCTTGTCATTTTTATGTTACACTTTCATTCCATTATCTCCTAAAATCCCGAAATTTGTTTTTTTTTTAACAAATTCAAATATATGAAGAATATTGACTTTGTTAGAAATTTATATTGTTTACTAAAATAATATTTTTAGTCGTTTCGATTTGCACCACTTTGTAAAATTTGGTTGAATCCGATTTGCGTCGTTTTAATTCCGATTTACGTCGCTACATACCTAATTATGATTGAACTTTTTAACTGAAGTCATAATTACAAGTGAAGAATTTATCAAGTAGGACGTAAAAATGGCAGTTCCCCCCGTTTATTCTCTATGTACATTTTCATACCATGAATCAAAGAAACAAGATTACGCACTCAGCCGTTAAAAAAAAAATTTCTAATGCGCTTCTGCACTTAAATAAGTGCTCCAATTTGAGTCGTTTTTTTTCCGTCGCATTTCTCCATTCACCATTAACGACCCAAATCGGGGCTCTAGTGTACAAACATACCATCGATAGTACTACCACATAAAGAAAATCTATATATATAAAAGAAAGTCGTGTTAGTTACTTCGCTTATAACTCAAGAACGGCTGAACCGATTTAGCTGAAAATTGGCAGGGAGGTAGTTTAGAGCCAGGAATAGGCTATAGGATACTTATGGGCGGGATTGCAAAAAGGGGCGTGGTACCTCTCATACAAACCACAAATTAAAAATCTATTATTTCTGCTCCTGATAACGGTATTTGAACAAAATTTGGTACGTCGGTTTGGTGTAAATTTCTTAAGTGCTGCTGCAAATATGGGCGGGATTGGACAAAGGGGCGTGGTACCTCTCATACAAACCACAAATTAAAAATCTATTATTTCTGCTCCTGATAACGGTATTTAAACAAAATTTGGTATGTCGGTTTGGTGTAAATTTCTTAAGTGCTGCTGAAAATATGGGCGGGATTGGACAAAGGGGCGTGGTACCTCTCATACAAACCACAAATTAAAAATCTATTATTTCTGCTCCTGATAACGGTATTTGAACAAAATTTGGTAAGTCGGTTTGGTATGCATTTTTTTAGTGCTGCTGCAAATATGGGAGGGATTTGACAAAGGGGCGTGGTACCTCCCATACAAACCACAAATTAAAAATCTATTATTTCTGCTCCTGATAACGGTATTTGAACAAAATTTGGTATGTCGGTTTGCTGTAAATTTCTTAAGTGCTGCTGCAAATATGGGCGGGATTGGACAAAGGGGCGTGGTACCTCTCATACAAACCACAAATTAAAAATCTATTATTTCTGCTCCTGATAACGGTATTTGAACAAAATTTGGTACGTCGGTTTGGTGTAAATTTCTTAAGTGCTGCTGCAAATATGGGCGGGATTGGACAAAGGGGCGTGGTACCTCTCATACAAACCACAAATTAAAAATCTATTATTTCTGCTCCTGATAACGGCATTTAAACAAAATTTGGTATGTCGGTTTGGTGTAAATTTCTTAAGTGCTGCTGCAAATATGGGCGGGATTGGACAAAGGGGGGTGGTACCTCTCATACAAACCACAAATTAAAAATCTATTATTTCTGCTCCTGATAACGGTATTTGAACAAAATTTGATATGTCGGTTTGGTGTAAATTTCTTAAGTGCTGCTGCAAATATGGGCGGGATTGGACAAAGGGGCGTGGTACCTCTCATACAAACCACAAATTAAAAATCTATTATATCTGCTCCTGATAACGGTATTTGAACAAAATTTGTACGTCGGTTTGGTGTGCAGTTTTTAAGTGCTGCTGCAAATATGGGTGGGATTGGACAAAGGGGCGTGGTACCTCTCATACAAACCACAAATTAAAAATCTATTATTTCTGCTCCTGATAACGGTATTTGAACAAAATTTGGTATGTCAGTTTGGTGTAAATTTCTTAAGTGCTGCTGCAAATATGGGCGGGATTGGACAAAGGGGCGTGGTACCTCTCATACAAACCACAAATTAAAAATCTATTATTTCTGCTCCTGATAACGGTATTTAAACAAAATTTGGTATGTCGGTTTGGTGTAAATTTCTTAAGTGCTGCTGCAAATATGGGCGGGATTGGACAAAGGGGCGTGGTACCTCTCAAACAAACCACAAATTAAAAATCTATTATTTCTGCTCCTGATAACGGTATTTGAACAAAATTTGGTACGTCGGTTTGGTGTGCATTTTTTAAGTGCTGCTGCAAATATGGGTGGGATTGGACAAAGGGGCGTGGTACCTCTCATACAAACCACAAATTAAAAATCTATTATTTCTGCTCCTGATAACGGTATTTGAACAAAATTTGGTACGTCGGTTTGGTGTAAATGTCTTAAGTGCTGCTGCAAATATGGGCGGGATTGGACAAAGGGGCGTGGTACCTCTCATACAAACCACAAATTAAAAATCTATTATTTCTGCTCCTGATAACGGTATTTGAACAAAATTTGGTACGTCGGTTTGGTGTGCATTTTTTAAGTGCTGCTGCGAATATGGGTGGGATTGGACAAAGGGGCGTGGTACCTCTCATACAAACCACAAATTAAAAATCTATTATTTCTGCTCCTGATAACGGCATTTGAACAAAATTTGGTATGTCGGTTTGGTGTAAATTTCTTAAGTGCTGCTGCAAATATGGGCGGGATTGGACAAAGAGGCGTGGTACCTCTCATACAAACCACAAATTAAAAATCTATTATTTCTGCTCCTGATAACGGTATTTAAACAAAATTTGGTATGTCGGTTTGGTGTAAATTTCTTCAGTGCTGCTGCAAATATGAGCGGGATTGGACAAAGAGGCGTGGTACCTCTCATACAAACCACAAATTAAAAATCTATTATTTCTGCTCCTGATAACGGTATTTAAACAAAATTTGGTAAGTCAGTTTGGTGTAAATTTCTCAAGTGCTGCTGCAAATATAAGCGGGATTGGACAAAGGGGCGTGGTACCTCTCATACAAACCACAAATTAAAAATCTATTATTTCTGCTCCTGATAACGGTATTTGAACAAAATTTGGTATGTCGGTTTGGTGTAAATTTCTTAAGTGCTGCTGAAAATATGGGCGGGAGTGGACAAAGGGGCGTGGTACCTCTCATACAAACCACAAATTAAAAATCTATTATTTCTGCTCCTGATAACGGCATTTGAACAAAATTTTGTATGTCGGTTTGGTGTAAATTTCTTAAGTGCTGCTGCAAATATGGGCGGGATTGGACAAAGAGGCGTGGTACCTCTCATACAAACCACAAATTAAAAATCAATTATTTCTGCTCCTGATAACGGTATTTGAACAAAATTTGGTACGTCGGTTTGGTGTAAATTTCTTAAGTGCTGCTGCAAATATGGGCGGGATTGGACAAAGGGGCGTGGTACCTCTCATACAAACCACAAATTAAAAATCTATTATTTCTGCTCCTGATAACGGCATTTAAACAAAATTTGGTATGTCGGTTTGGTGTAAATTTCTTAAGTGCTGCTGCAAATATGGGCGGGATTGGACAAAGGGGGGTGGTACCTCTCATACAAACCACAAATTAAAAATCAATTATTTCTGCTCCTGATAACGGTATTTGAACAAAATTTGGTACGTCGGTTTGGTGTAAATTTCTTAAGTGCTGCTGCAAATATGGGCGGGATTGGACAAAGGGGCGTGGTACCTCTCATACAAACCACAAATTAAAAATCTATTATTTCTGCTCCTGATAACGGTATTTGAACAAAATTTGGTACGTCGGTTTGGTGTGCATTTTTTAAGTGCTGCTGCAAATATGGGTGGGTTTGGACAAAGGGGCGTGGTACCTCTCATACAAACCACAAATTAAAAATCTATTATTTCTGCTCCTGATAACGGTATTTGAACAAAATTTGGTTGTTGTTGTTGTAACAGCTCTGATGCTGTTTGTGACGGGAGTTCTTTCCTAAAAGTGTAATAGAATAGTAATAATTGAGAGAATTAGTTTTAATTGGGTTATTGGGTTTTGTTGGGGTTTTATTGGGGTGTGTCATTCGGTGGAATTGGGGTTGGGAGTTGGAGGAACTCTGCCACCTCGGTTGGTCTTAGCCATAGGTCTATTGGGCTAAGGGAAGTTGATCTATTCGGGCAGTTGAACAAGTGCTCAGTGTTGTGCGGGCTCTGGAGACAATCTGGGCATCTGTTTATAGTACCGGGGACAATGCGCTCTTGGTAGCAGTTAAGTATGCTGCTCCAGCCGGCTCTCAGTTGTGCCAAGATTGAGCGGGATTGTCTGGGGAGCCGCCGTTCGCTATCTGCGATCGCGGGTGGTCTTGAGTTAAGGACCTTGTTGCATCTATATCCGCTTGTTGTTTCTATGACCGCTTGTTGATGCAACTTCTTGAGGGCACTTGTGATGGACATCTGTGTAACGTCTGGTGGAATGGCGTTTCCGATGTCCTCACTGTAGTGCCGGAGGTCCTTACGGATGCGTCTCGGGAGAGGGTCCTGCAGCACTAGTTGGTGGTTGGGGTGTGTTGGCAGCTGACATGCCATCAGGAATTGCTTTGAAAGCATCACATTATGCTGCCTGACGGGCAGCATTAATGTCTCCTCATGCAGGTGGTCAATGTTGGTCATTTTTACGCATCCTGTAGCGATTCTAAGCGCATTGTTCTGTGTGGTTTGCAGAGATCTCCAGTGTGTGTCACTAAGGAACGGGGTCCATACTGGTGCGGCATAATTTAAGAGGGAACGACCGATGGCTTTATACGTCGTTACAAGTACCTCTTTAGTCATGCCCCAGGAGGTGCCCGAAAGGGCTTTCAGGACTTTGTTCCGGGCTTTCACTTTTTGGCTGATATATGTGGCGTGCGAGGCGAAGTGAAGGAGGCTGTCGAATACTACGCCCAGTATTTTGGGGTTCCGCACCGTAGGTATGCGTCTTCCCTCGACAGAGATATCTAATTCCATCCTTACCTCTTTGGTCCAAGAAGTGAGAAGTGACACTGACGACTTTGAAGGTGATAGCTTCAAGTTACGTACCTTCAGAAAGTCTGTAATGGCGGCCAAGTAGTTGGTAATTTTGGCACTTATGTCGGGTATGCTGACTCCTGATGCCAGGATGGTGCAGTCGTCAGCATATGACACCAGTGAGACTTCCTGTGGGGGGTTTGGGATGTTGGCAAGATAAATGTTGAAGAGCAATGGTGATAGTACTCCTCCTTGTGGTACGCCCATTTTTATCTTGCGGTAACTTGATTTTTGGCCTCTGAACTCTACTCTTCCATTGAGGTAGTTGGCGATCCAGCGTTTAATATCGTTGGGAAGCCTGGAGTTCAAGATGTCGTTAGTCAGCATCGTGTGATCGACCGTGTCAAAAGCCTTGGATAGGTCTAGTGCAGTGACAATTGTGCGTTGACACGGTCTATTCTGATTTAGGCCATTAGCGATCTGGGTAGCTATCAGATTCAAAGCCGTCGTGGTGCTATGGGCTACCCTGAAGCCATGCTGGTGAGTGGCGAGCGGGAGGTGCTCTTTCAGGGATGGTAGCAGCAGCGCTTCCAAAACCTTTGCTACTGGTGATAAAAGGGATATTGGGCGATAGGAATCTCCTTGTGTAGCGGGTTTGTCAGGTTTTGGGATCGGGATTATTCTAGCCACTTTCCATATATCTGGAATCACCAGTTGGTGTATTGACAGATTTAGGATCCGTGCTAGGAAATCCAGCGCCACTGTTCCAAGTTTTTTCAACATCAACATTGAGATGCCATCAGGTCCAAGGGCCTTGGAGGGTTTAGCTTTGGAGATAATTTTCTCGACTTCAGCTGATGTGAAGGAGGGGCATTCCAAGTCCCGTTTTAGGTTCTTGGTTCTCCGTACGACAGACCTTTTGGACGGGTTCTACTGGGGGGGATGTTCGATAAATTGTCTGCAGAACATTGTAGCGCATTTTTTGGCATCTGAGTATTGTGTGTTGTTGAAGCCTATAGCAACGAGATTTTTCTGCTTGCGTGAGCCAGATAGACTTTTGATTGTTGACCATATCTTTTTTGATTCTATAGAACATTGGTTGAGGTGGGTTAACCATTTATTTCGGCGATGTTCGTTATCTTGGGAAGTTATCTGTGCCGTGAGTTGTTCTATGCGTTCATCAGTTGGGTTGCAGGCGCGTAGGAGATCGCGTTCTTGTGCCAGGCGCGCTGCACTTGATGGAAAGTGTGGTCTGATGTTTGGGATTCTTCCTGCCGGTATAAAGCGCTTGGCCGCCCTGAGGATAGTGAGTCTAAGGGCTTTCTCCCCCTTCCTGACACAAGTAAGAAGGGGTAGCTGACGGAGTGGCGTTTGTGAAGCCTGTCCAGTTGGCTTTGTTGTAGTTCACAAATGAGCGTTTATCGGACTCCACGAAGTCACTAGGCTTGTCTATTTCGACCAGGATGGGAATATGGTCTGAGTTGAAAGCAGTGTGTGTTTGCCAGGTGGTGTGGGCAAGTAGTGACGAGCAGACAATAGAGATGTCTGGAGAGCTAGAGCATCTAGCTGTAACTCTCGTTGGGGAGTCTTCATTTATGGCAGCGAAGTCGGATTCGTCTATCTGGTCAGCAATGAGAGTGCCGCGGGGGTCGTTTGGGAGCAGTGAGAACCTGCTCTCGTGGTGAGCATTGAAGTCGCCGAGTATCAGTCTGTTATCCCCATGCAGGAGGTGGGATATGCTTGGGTGATAGCCCGCCCCTATGCTGTTAACGGGCGGGATGTAGACGTTGACGATCTCCAGTTCAATATCTCCGGTCGGTTTGGTGTAAATTTCTTAAGTGCTTCTGCAAATATGGGCGGGATTGGACAAAGGGGCGTGGTACCTCTCATACAAACCACAAATTAAAAATCTATTATTTCTGCTCCTGATAACGGTATTTGAACAAAATTTGGTACGTCGGTTTGGTGTGCATTTTTTAAGTGCTGCTGCAAATATGTGTGGGATTGGACAAAGGGCCGTGGTACCTCTCATACAAACCACAAATTAAAAATCTATTATTTCTGCTCCTGATAACGGTATTTGAACAAAATTTGGTAAGTCGGTTTGGTATGCATTTTTTTAGTGCTGCTGCAAATATGGGAGGGATTTGACAAAGGGGCGTGGTACCTCTCATACAAACCACAAATTAAAAATCTATTATTTCTGCTCCTGATAACGGTATTTGAACAAAATTTGGTACGTCGGTTTGGTGTGCATTTTTTAAGTGCTGCTGCAAATATGAACGGGATTGGACAAAGGGGTGTGGTACCTCTCATACAAACCACAAATTAAAAATCTATTATTTCTGCTCCTGATAACGGTATTTGAACAAAATTTGGTACGTCGGTTTGGTGTGCATTTTTTTAGTGCTGCTGCAAATATGGGCGGGATTGGACAAAGAGGCGTGGCACCACCCATATAACCCAAAAATTTAAATCGCCATATTTTGGGCATTTTTTGACCGACGTCGATGATATTTGGTACATATGGTATTGCCATAATTTGGAATACGTACCGGGAGAAAAGTGGATGGGACCACGCTCCTTTTTATTAAAATTAAAAATCGTAATATAGTCTTAACTACTGGACCGATCGTCACAATAGGATATATAAATACTTTTAATTTTATTTTATAACGAAGGGATAGCGAAGTACACCGGGATCAGCTAGTTTCTTTATAAAATTTAACTTTAAAAAAAGCTATTAAAAACTAATTTTATCATTAACTATTATGTTTATTTAACTAAAAAGCTCTATATCATAAAAAGGAGCACTTATTAAAGTAAAAATTAGTATTATTGACTAACATATTTGTAAACTACAAAAAACAAGGTAACTCTGTACTGATGTTTTCGTCGTTCGTCGGCGCAATATATAGAAATAAATCTATCAGAAGGTACGTCACGCGCGACAAATTACGTCGACGTCGGTGTTGAGTTCACTTTCATATGCATGCATGTGTTATATTTTAAAGGACGAATGTTCACAACGAAAAATTCGCCGTTCATCGCAATTGTGTTTCCAGCATAATGTACTTGTATTGAATGTCATGTTATTCAACAAATTTTCAATGTTAATTTTAAATTTTATATCTGTGGTGCGATTCAGTAACTTTTATTACGATAATCGTATCGAATTAATTAATATAACTAAAGATTATCGAATTTCGTATTATTTAAAATTTTTAGTAAAAATTTTTTACCAATACTCGTAGTCCGTAAGTTAACGACAAAAATTTTTCGATTGTTATTAAATAGATAAAAATCAGCTGTTAAATCGTAGCATGTTGGCTATGCCAAGAACTAAAATATAAGTACAAACATACATACATAATCTTTTATGCATAAATATTAATATAACTATTATTTAAACATAAAATTTAACATTAATTTTTTTAAATTAAAAAAAAAAATTGGGAAAAATGTTTAATAAATAAATAAAATTAATATTTTTTTTGTTGACTCCTCTTTGTGCTTTTCTTATATTTTGATAGAGATGTCACATAAAAGGAAATTATAACAATGTTGTTAAGAAGAAATCAGTGAATAAATAAATCGTTACTGCAAATCGCAATAATTGTAGGTAAATTCAATAATTATCAAATTGTTAAAAATTACTGAATCGCACTACTGATTATTGGTTTTTCCATATATGTACGAGTTATATGTACATTAGGGTGGGTCAATTTTTTTGAATACTAAGCGTATAGCAAAATCGTAATCTACGGGAATTTCTAAGAACTTTTCCCAACGAAACCATGGTTCTAAAATCAAAATCAAGCTTCCGGTTTTTTAAGAGAAAATTTGGTGCTCAGGACTATTGTTATTTTAACATAAACCTCCAAAACCATTATTTGGGTAAATAATTTTCTATAAATGAGGACAGATATAAAAAGCTGAGAAAATTTCCTTTAAAATAAGCCCTCTTCCAGCGTTACAGGTCAACTATTCACCAATTCACCCGTAGATTACGACCTTGCTATACGCTTTGTCATGTTTTTCGGTCCCGAACAAATTGACCCACCCTAATGTACATATATAGTTATTATAAGATATTATAGCTTGCTACATTAGAAAGGCGAAAAAAATATAAATAACTAGTTTTATTTTTTTATATGAAATGGTTATTGCTTATATAACCTACAAAAATGTTTCTTTTTAATATTGAAAGCTGAAATTTAAATTTTAAACGAAGTAATATAAATGACAAACCCAAGCCTTTTTCCTATTTCATTAATTGTTTTCTTTCTAATTTTTCATTATTATGGTAATAATGCTGACTACCTATATAATTTACAACCACGTCGCACAGTCTGTTGTAAAAGCTGTACTAAAAATATACATCGTAAAATATATAAAATCACTGTTTTCTATAAAATAACAAAAACATATTTTAAATTATCGAAACATTCCGTTAAAACAATAAAATATCTTTATTTCTATACGGAATCATTTATTTTATCTTCAAAACAAATTGGGAGTTTAAAATGTTTTCAAGTCGATTTTATTTTATTTATTTATTTATTTCAAATCTAATATGTTGTGTTTATTTCTTATGTTGAGCTCTCATCTTCGGATTTATGTGAATGTGTATGATATAGAAACTACGAGTACATAAAAAATATAAACTAAACCAACATACTTAAGCATGTGATAACATGACAGGATGTTTTTCTTATACTTTTTGCTTATAAAGCAAGTGATTGTTTTACAAAAACAAAAAAACAGATGAAATAGATTTAGTTTAGTAGTTTGTTATTTTAATATTTTAATACTTTTCATATGATAAGTTCTTTTTAACAAGTTTATTTTCGGTTTTATTCTGTTGTTGAGGTGTGGCATAACTAATCCGGTTTTTCATTGGAGTCATATTTTTTTTAAACAACAACTCTTACGCTTAAAATTTTAGAAACAAAAAACTGTTTAAGATTAGATTACAATTTTATTAAGTAAAAGGAACGCAACAAAAATATTTTTTTCAAAAGAACTGTAGTAGAAGTGACTTTTCTAGTCAACGTTTTCCAAGCCAGGGCTTCAGTTTTAAGCTGTCATAATGCTCGACTTGCTTATGTTGTTTTGCTTTGTCAATGGCAGGTTTCAGCTTTAATCTGCAGATTAATAACTCTTTTTTCTTAGAGCCCTTTTACATATTGGCAAGTGAAAGGCAGACAGACGAAGTTTGTTGAAGAAGGGGTGAAGATGCAGAGTGTATAGTACACGACCCTCTGTACCGGACATTTTTCGTTTTTCTCTTTCACTCTTCGCATTTTTTATGTTGTTGCTTCATATCATTTTTCTCACACCATTGGCATTTTAATATTACTGCAAGTGGTGCGAAAAATTTTGTTCATACACAACAACAGCGTAAAAGAACGAAAAGGGGATACGAACAATTTCTGTCTGTCTATTAATTTCCAATATGTAAAAGCTACGTACAAGTTCAAAAGAGAATTACAAAAATGTCTGCCTTTCACTTGCCAATATGTAAAAGCGGACTTATATTCGATCAGTAACCAACGAAATTTAGACGCCAGTAGCTCGTTTTTGTATTTCTCGCATTGTAAAGTTATCCGCATGAAACGAGTGAATTGCAACAAAAACAGTGTAAAATGAAACAAAATGTGGTTTTTCTGTATATTTACTTTGCGAGAATGATCTGTCATTTTAATAATTTTCCAGCAATTATTGGAAGTATGTGAGAAAAAGTGTTTCTGTAACAACATTTTGCGGAAAGTTTCTCACAAGAAGTGTCAAAATAACTCACATTTCAAATTGGTGCGAGAAAATCGAAATTTAAATAAATATAAATACACATATAAAAAGTAACCCAACAGATGGGTTATGTCCGCCTCATAATTATTTTTGTTGTTGAATGACAGATGGCTCTATGTCCGCCTCATGCAGGAGAATCATCCTTGTTCGTATTTCAAACAGAACAAAATTATTGTTTGGTATTTTTTTCATCGGCGGTCATCGTCACACACTTAAGACCACAGGGTAACCAGAGATGACAAAAACAAAAAAAATTGGACTTCGATCATATTTTATTTGTCATAAGTAAGCTTCGTGAAAAAGAGACAACATTAGTGTGTTTGTTATGAAAGTAAACAAAACGAAAAGCAAAAAAAAGTTCAGTTTTTAGTGGAAAATGCTACATAAAAGCACGCTTAAATTTAATAAAATGTGATAATATTAAGTATTTACGGCATATAATTCCAAAATAAAGTGATAAAACAATTTAGTGTGTGCTTATATACTCTGTATATTAAATTTATATACATACGTACATATATGCTGTAAATTTGCTTAAATACACACATACATACATACATACATACATACATACATACATACATACATACTTGATAAATTCTGATATTTTGCAGATGTATATAGTAATAAAATACAAACGATGAGTGAAAACCAACTTAAATTAATTAATTAATAATTTTTTAATGTGAAGTATAGAAATATATGGATATTTAATTAGTTTTGTGATTTATAATTTTAATTTTGATAGAAAGACAGCACAAAGAAAAAAACGAAAACGAAGGATTGTATGAGTGTATACAAACCAGTATGCAAAATCTTCCGTCTCGTGTCATCTCTGGTTACCCTGTGCTTAAGACATTTGCTATTTTTTATATATCACCCAAAATATGCACTAGAAATATTTTGTGTGGCAAAACAACATTTGCCGGGTCATCTAGTATAATATAAATATTTTTTAACAGATAATGTACATATGTATGTATGTACTTAATATGTACATATATGTATATACATATTATCTATGTATGTAGCAAAAATTTTAAATAAACACAAGAATATGTTTTAAATAATTTTTTTAGTTTGAATGAAAACTAGCACTGCACTATACATTTGGGTTTTTATTTAAAAAAAAAAATTATAAAGAACAATTCTTGTTTTGTAATTTTAAAATTTTCAGCCTTTCATTGTTTTGCTTTTGTTATAATTAATTTCCCACGTTGACGTTTCTTTTACATTTGACACTTAATTATTGGAAACATTCCAGTAAGAATAAAATCAGCGCAGTCTGTTTTCGCATGCAAATACAGAAACACTTTTTTCTCACAAATCGAGAAACGATGGAATTTTTGGTTTCAAGGTATAAACACATTCGCCACAGCAGACTACACGAACACACGAACACAAATGCTGCTAGCTACCGTTGTAGCCGTTTAGCCAGCTACTTAATTATTTTGGAAACGACAGATACACAGTAAACAGCTGATCCTGAATTGTTGCAACGATTCATTTATGTATATTGCAGTGGTGCATATTCAGCGCTTTTAATTTTTTTAAGTTCGCTGGGGCGAATTGAAATCGCCACTCACGTAATTTTGTATGGATTCGCTTTGACATAAACAGAAAAAATTCATCTCATGGATTTCTTTTGGCTCCGGAGTTACGTGTTCAAAACTTATTTTTTATTGGCCATAACTCCTAGAATAGGGAACGGATATAAGCGATGTGGATATCACTCTAAACTTCTTTAAAATACCTTTATACTGATATTCAAATTTTGTAAAACAATTTACCTATTGCGAGTGAAATTCAATTTTAAAATTTTTTTATCTGACTTTTCACTTTTACAGAGAACTTACCATGCTTTTATTTGGTGTATACTTGAAATCTGTCACCGATGAAATACGTAAGTTATGCTTCTTTAATGATGATTTTAATTAAATGAGTTATTTAGAGCATTTGATTTGATACCTATGTCGTTTATATTCGTTCTATATTGTAGGACTTAAGATCAATAATAAATTGAAGTTTTGAAACCCGTAACTGCGGAATCAAGAGAGAGCGCCGAAAAAATTAAAAAAAAATTTTTGTACATATGAAAAGTAATATTATCAGGCTCAAGTTCAGTTTTATTGAATTAATGAAAATTCAAAATTCCTAAGAGTTTTTTTATGTTGAAAAATATTATTATTTATATCCAATCAGTTTTTAGCAGAACGTATCAGTACTGATGTCAAGGCCGCTACACCTCTCATCAGCGTTCAATTATCCATCTTTACAATTTTCGTAAAGTGGATACTAATTGAGAAGAATATCAACTATTTAACCAGTTTTCAACAGAAATAGAATACGAGAAAAAAAAAAATACGAGAGCTAAAAACTGACTGGATATAAATAATAATATTTTTTAACATAAAAAAACTCTTAGGAATTTTGAATTTTCACTAATTCAATAAACCTGAACTTGAGCCTGATAATATTACTTTTCCTATGTACGTCAATATAAGTTCGAATAATGATTACGTTTATTAGTAATAATTTTAATATATAAAAAATCCGTGTCACTGTGTATGTTTCGAATAAACTCAAAAACGAGTCAACTGTTATTATTTAAATTAATGGCCTAGGGGCGGAGGGGCGTGGCTCTTTATATATATAATTCTACTGTACGTGCGTTGTAACTGAACTCCTCCTGAACGGCTGGACCGATTTGCATAAATTTTTTTGTATGCGTTTGGGTGGCGCCCCGGGTGGTTAAGATTTACAATTAGGTCCAATTGGAAAAAGGGGCGTGGTACCTCCAATACAAACCACATATTAAAAATCTAGTATTTCTGCTCCTGATAACGGTATTTGAACAAAATTTGGTACGTCGGTTTGGTGTGCATTTTTTAAGTGCTGCTGCAAATATGGGTGGGATTGGACAAAGGGGCGTGGTACCTCTCATACAAACCACAAATTAAAAATCTATTATTTCTGCTCCTGATAACGGCATTTGAACCAAATTTGGTATGTCGGTTTGGTGTAAATTTCTTCAGTGCTGCTGCAAATATGGGCGGGATTGGACAAAGAGGCGTGGTACCTCTCATACAAACCACAAATTAAAAATCTATTATTTCTGCTCCTGATAATGGTATTTGAACAAAATTTGGTATGTCGGTTTGGTGTGCATTTCTTAAGTGCTGCTGCAAATATGGGCGGGATTGGACAAAGTGGCGTGGTACCTCTCATACAAACCACAAATTAAAAATCTATTATTTCTGCTCCTGATAATGGTATTTGAACAAAATTTTGTATGTCGGTTCAGTGTGCATATTTTTAGTGCTGCTGCAAATATGGGCGGGATTGGACAAAGGGGCGTGATACCTCCCATATATCCCAAAAATTTAAATCGCCATATTTTGGGCATTTTTTGACCTACGTCGATGATATTTGGTACATATTGTATTGGCATAATTTGGAATACGTACCAGGAGAAAAGTAGGTGGGACCACGCCATTTTTTAGGAAAATTAAAAATCGTAATATAGTCTTAACTACTGGACCGATTGTCATTAAATTTTCACAATAGGATATATAAATACTTTTAATTTTAATTTGTAACGAGGGGGGTAGCGAAGCACACCGGGATAAGCTAGTAATAATATAAAAATAAAAAAAAAAATTTTAGGTAAATAATTATAGCCCTGTGAGTTTTTTTAATTTTTAACAATGTTGGTATTTTTGACTCAAGTCAATAAAGCTAATAAAAATTCTTGATGCTTATAACATTTCAATTTTGTTATTTTCTTTTTTATTGTACAATAAAAAATATTTCTAATCACTAATTTGCTTTACAAACTTTGTTATATTGTCAACACTGTTTTGGTTTTGTGGACATCAGAAATAGAAATTAATTTAATTTGACTACACGACAAAAGTAGCATGGACAAAAACCTTTTGCCGTGTTGCCTTGCTGTCTTCAATATAATCATTCTCACATGTATTCTAATTTTGACAGGTGGTAGTCGGTAGTCTGCTGTGGCGAATGTGTTTAATGCTTCACACTTCATGTGCATAGCTGCCAGATTTGACGATTTATCGTCATTTTGACGATTTTGGGTCCTAAAAATGACATAGTGACGATGGGCCGATTTATACCCTAATTTTGACGATTTTAAATAATTCTAGTTTGCAACATTTATTTGTACTATTAGAGCAACCTTGAACTGCTGAAAATTGTAATGAGAAACTTTTTAAAAGCTAGTATGCTTAAAACTGAAAACTTTTATTTAACTGATTATAAAAACAAAAAAAATTTTTAAATTTTGAGGACACTTATTTAGGAATATTTGCCAGAGACGTGTTGGAAGAATCACAAGTAAATGCAAAAGAAGAATATGATAGTAGCAATAATTGTGTTAATTTTTATATAGATCAGCTATTATCAAGATTTTATTTTGAAAATAAATATAAAGCTCTTGGCCAAATTAATCCATTGAATATTATTAATGAAGAAAAAAAGTTGGTTTTCTGAAATTATAAGATAATTTTCCTATTTTGTTGAAGAAAGTGAAAACCAAGAGCTAGAAACAGAGTTCAGACAATTGAAATTATTGTTCTGATAAAAACATATAAATATTGGATTTTTGGAAAAAACCATCTGAGATGCAAATGAAGGATTCTAGTCTTTTGTTTCCGATTTTGACTAAATTTATTACAAAAATCCTAGTTTTAACACATTATTCAGCAAATATAGAAAGAATATTTAGTCAGGTAAACGTAAATAAGACTAAAATAAGAAATTGAAAAAGTCGTCTTTGGAGGCAATATTATATTCAAAAGATTATTTAAAGCTAAACAAATGTACCTGCTATGATCTGACATTTGTACCAATTAATCAATATCTTTAATTGCAATATATATTTGTAAAATATATTATACATATACATATGTATATGACTATTTTCTTAAAAAAATTATATTTTATTGTATAAATTTTATTGTAGTTTTGATGCATTTTTAGAAAAAGTGTTTCCAAAAATGAAATTTAAAATGCATATTTAACTAAATTGAAAAAAATAACTAAAGGATTTGATTTTTTTTGTTTTTTTCCATACAATGTATAAATATATTTCAAAGTATTGAAAAATATGCAATCTATTTACATGTGATTTTATTGTGAATTCTAAGTGAAGTATTTGATCTCTGTATTTTAAATAACGCTGTTTTTTAATTTGAGATTTGTTGATTTAAGAGTTTTGTTATGGTTTGCCTCTAATAAAAAAATGTTTTGTTGGTAAAAAGGCGGTTTTTTCATTTGACGTTTTTATGACGATTTCAATAAGCTATATTGACGATAATGACGATTTTTGCCCAAAATTATGACGATATTACCAAAAAAAATCTGGCAGCTATGTTCATGTGAGAAATTTTACGATGCGAGAAATACAGAAACGAGGTACAGATTGCCGAACCTCATTTGGCTTCTTATATGAATGCAACCGAAGGAAAATAAAACTACTCAGCAAAATGTAAAAAATAAACTAAAATTTCATTCACTTGAAAGACAGTTTGCATTGGCGCCATACATCAGCCAATTTCAACTCAAATTAAGTAAAATTTCCAAAATTTCATTTCAAATTTTTAGAGTGTTCACTTAAAGTACACATGTTACTCATGCGTGTAACACCCAATTCACAACATGAAATTTTACATGAATTTTATTTCACGATATTTTGTGTTTGTTGGCGAACGGGGTAGAGAAGCAAAAGGGGTAACAAAAAATTCACATTTTCAGTTCTCCGTGAGTTTTTCTTATATATTTCTGTACACATATTCGTGTTTTGTTGTTTTGCTTTATTTCATATTTCATTTTCATGTGGCAATACGCATATTCGTTTGCACGAAGTTTGTACGGAAATAACAAATTGATTTACATACATACATACATACACATGTCAGATTGTTTTTATACAAATAATAAAGTAAAGAAGAATAAACGATTACGGAGAAAAAAATCAACATTTAAATCTTGGGAAAAAATCATCGTATGAATCTGTAAAGTTCTTAGAAGCAACTTTTGAAGAGAACTAAAGAAAAATCATGAGATTTATTTCATGGTGTGAATTGGGTGTAAGTTAAAAGAACAACATGCATGTGCTTCTCTGTAATTATTTTTGCAAATTAATAACAACAATAAGAAATTTTGATCTAGGTTTGGATGTGAGAGGATTTTGAAAATATTAAAGGAATGAAAGAGAACAGAGCTTAGTTAATAGATTAAGCTCATTATTGGAAGGTGTTTCGTTTTTGCACTTACTTATGTATATGTTCTGTTTTATTTGCAGTTGTGGTTTCTTAAAAGATTTTGTATAATAATTTTTTTGTGAACTTCAAAAATTTATTTACACTTAGAATACGGTCGATTGTATCGGTCGATGGATAAAATAGTTTGATATGAATGGGAATATGTATATGTACATATGTATATGGGACTTTTTTTTTATAAAATTGAAAATATGTAAATACATTGTACCTATTCAAAACTGATGATAGATATTAGTGATGTTACGAATATTAATTTTTAGTACTCGCGTATACGAATACGAATACGAATATTTAAAACAGTATTCGCCGAATACAAATACGAATACGAATATTTCTTTTGAGGTTTATATTTCAAATTTAATTGGAAAAAATCCCTGCCTTTGCGTTAGTAACTATAAATGAAAAAAAAAATTAGTGATTTAACATTAATATTGCATTAAGATGCCGAATTTGAACACCTCTACAGAACTTTTTTTAATTATTTTACTTACATACTTTCAGATTTCCTTTTTCTTACTCTGCGTGAAATACAATGGGTTTTTTTAATAAAAAGTAATATATTTTTTTACATTTTATGTACTTTTTTTAAACTTTTGTATGATTTTTTTTTGGAAAATGTATGGGAAAATTATTCGAAAAATATTCGCTTGAATTTGGCGAATACGAATATCTTAAAACAGGCGAATAGTCGAATACGAATACGAGTATTCGTAACATCACTAATAGATATATTCGAAAAAATTTTGTTTAGGTATATATGTAACTGTTTATAGTTCAACAGAAAAATTAAATATTATTATATGTAATTAGTAAAACCCGCAAAATACATTTCATTCATTTGTCACCGTTTTTGTTCTTCGTATCTTTATAATGAATGGGATTTTATTCGTGGTACACAGAAAAAAATAAGTTTCGTATTTGATAGCAAAAATCCCGGTTTTCAATTATTTTTTTTTTCAAATTTCCTGTGATAAAAAAATTCACATAATTAATAACAAAAATTGTAAAAAAATTATAATGTTTTAAATTAATAATTGTATTATTTGAGTAAGTAACGCATTTTGTCAAAAATTTATAAATTTTTCAATAAACTTTATTTCAACTTTGAGTAAATTTTTTGTTAAAATTTGTTAGACTGTTGATTAAAAAAATATTCAATTCAAAAAATATTTTTGTTAAAATTGTTAAATTTTTAAATAAACATTATTTAAATCAATTAAAATATTATTTAAAAATGGGAGATTCTCAATAAATGTATTATTTGCTTTGATCAAATCGTTATTAGAATAAAAAAACGATGTAATAAAAATAATATTTAAATTAATAACATTTTTATTAAAAGTATTGAAAAAAGCAATAAAATTATTGCTCAAAACGATTCAACTTTTACCTGAAGAAAGAAAAATTTAATCAAAATATTGTCTAAATTTAAAAAAATTTCAATAAAACAAATTTTAAATTTTAATTTTGTACATAAATATGTTTGTTTGTCTTTTATTTTTATTGAATTTAATAATTGATTTTAAAATACATAAGTATGTATGTACATATAATGGTACATAGGAAAATATAATCAATAGCTTATTTATAAAAAGGTTTTATGCAAGCTTGTCTGTACAATAAAAATTAATTTTTCATTACAATATAATTCATTCATATAAATATGTATGTAAGTATATACATACATAATTACATTAACTGATTTGTTAATTAACATTTATATATGTACATTTAAAAATTTGTTTACGGTAGGCTAAGATTTAAAATTTCGTTAATAATTGCCGAAATTTTAGTAAATTTTTTATCAGATTTTATTTCATAAAAAAAAAATTGCAAAAAATTAAAAAATACTTCCGATTCGGGCGGAAATTGTAAATTAAACACAAAAAATGTTTTAAATAATATGTCTACAGCCGTTAATATTGTACACATTGGGTATCTTATACTGTCAAAATAAACAAATATTTCCTTTATGTTTAAAATGCCGCCAATAATCAACAGTCTTGGTTGAATATAAGATTTTTGGATTTTTAATAAATTGATTTTCATTTCAAGTTCTTCTTTGGAGTTAGCACAGAAAACTTCTTTCTGATTTTCGCCCCATTTTCGTTCAGTACTTTTTGTTGGGGGGGAAATAAGTGGTGGAGGTACCAAAGGATTCCAAAAGTTTTGGATTCTGAAATGAAAAACTGTATGTAGTGCTACTCAAATTAAGTATGTACTTATGTATGTTAGTTTTCGTTGCTACGAAAGTAATGAAATGAGTTTATGTTACCTTGAGAACACGAATTAAAATTTTTTATCTGCAGGGAAACAAACGCGTTTGAAATTTTTGCAGTTAGCAACTTTAAAATTTTTCGATGATATGATTCCCATCTCGGCATTCTTAAATTTAAGGGTGAAGTCAATATCAATCTGAAAGTTATAATGTATATATGAAGGAAAATATGAAATATTGTTTTAATTATGGTTCTTACCAGTTGGAATCCAGAAGGTCTTGAATATTCAAGCCAATCCGTTAAAATATCAAAAGTTTATTTAGATGCCAGCATTTGTTGGAACCTATATTGGGATCACTTACTCCAATATATGTATATCGAACTCATCAGCTGTTATTCCTTCCCTTCTCATGTTTTCGACAGCAGTTTATTCTTCTTCGTCGATAACTAATAAAAACGAATAATATTATTTTTACTCTAAGTCTAAAGCAAGAATTTAAAATTATTTACCATATTCATCTTTGAATTCCCGTTTTTCTGATTCTGTTGGGTGCCGTTCGTCGGCGTAAGAAATATAAATAAATCCATCAGAGAATTCGTCATGCGCGACGAATTTCGTCGACGTCGGTGTTGTGTTCACTTTCATATACATACATGTATTCTATTTTTGACGACGAAAAATTCGTCCCAATTGTGTTCCCAGCATAAAATATTTTTTATTTTTTCATACAAAAGTGTACTAATACAATTCTACAGGCTATGTTTATGATAATTTCATAAAAAATGTTTTCTTTATTGTTTTTCTTTTTCGATAAAATATTCAAGTGCATGCGTGTTTTTTAACTATTTTAACAAAAAAACTATATCGCTAAAGTAAAATTTGCGAAAATTCCAATATTTGAAATAAGCCATTATCTTGATCAAAAATCGATAAAAGTTTATTATATGCAAAACATTCAAAACATGTGAAAATGGCACAAATTAAAAAAAAAATATATATACTGTCGCAAAAATTCGAAATTCAAATTTTATACAAGCCAAAATTTTTATTTAAAATCTGCAAAATATGAACCAATGCAAAACATTAGATAAAAATGGCTAAAATTTATCGCTTTCGGAAAAAATCGCGAAATTTATGAAACTGCAACTACTTGTTAAAATTTTAATTTATGTTTGATTAAAAGTCCATAAATATGTAAGAATGCCAAAAACTTTGCAAAAATTACGCACATTGCGAAAAACTGAAAGTATTTTAAATATATCGTAATTATGATTAAATATCGCTAAAACTTTAACGATTATAAAACAAATTGTAGAAACCGAGAAAATGACGAAAAACGCGAAATCTTGGGAAACGTAAAAGATTATAGAACGCAATACTGAATAAAACTTCCGAAAAATCTAAAAAAAAACCAAAAACTTCGGCAAAATTACACCGTTGGCCATAATTTTGATTAAAAAGGTTAAGCACGTCTGGATGAATTTCGTTGCTACTCAAGCAAACTCATCAGTAGACTTGAATCACAAATCAAAAAAGCTTCCAAAACACAAACTCGATAGATTATTTTTATATAAATTGAAATTTTTGTAATTACTACGAACCGCATATTATTATAAGATTTGGTGATATTTATACAGGCTAAAGTTCGTAGATGTTAATAGTCAGAGAAATATTAAATAGACATTGTTAAAATATTTCAAGGAAAAATTTAATATGTAAACATAATGCAGGTAGATAATCAAAATTTGTACATGCAAGCATAGCGGCCGATATGTCAAATGTTGTCATTGCTGTAAAATCAACACCATTTGGCAAGTGAATTCGCCTTGGTTCCTCTATGAATAATTATTATTAGTCATTCATAAGACATTCAGTTTTCAATCTTTATCGCAATCTGCAGGCCTAAAAAAAACTTTTTTATGAATACGTACGTAGGGGTTTAACATAATAAAAATTTGTTTTTTCTCTAGAAATTCCCATATATGCTCATACATCAGCATATTTTAGATAAATAAATGTTCGTATAAAGGATATAACAAAAATACACATAATGCATGAACGTCTGACTGACTGGAATGTAACGAATGGATTAACGATTAAGCGATTGCAACAAGATTTTTTTGTTTACGTTTCCTTCTTGTTAAATGGTTCATTAACTCAAATACATATTGCCAAATCAAATTGGGTTTAGAAAGGGAAAATCTATTGCTGACGCTTTACTTTTTATTGGCCACCTCGTCTCTGACTCGCTATCACACAAAAATCACACCTCAATCATATCCTTGGACTTTTCTAAATCCCGAGAAAATAGGGATTCACACAATCATTCATCAACTATCAGATTGGGCCCTAGGTCCGAAAATTATCACATACATAAACAATTTTCTGTCAAATAGACGAATCCGAATAAAACTACCGAATAATCATTCCAAACTATACCCATTACACAATCCCACAAGGTTCGCCACTTTCAGTGATACTATTTCTGATTTCATATAACAAAATAAGCAAAACTCTTTTATCACTCAAACAATACAACTTCTGCTTCTACGCAGACGACTTTAATATTATAAAGAAAATGCGGAAAGAGAAAAATGGAGTAATAGACATTAACCAATTGGTTACCCGCATAGAAAATTGGTGCAACTATTCAGGTGTCAACTTATCATAGCAAAAATGCAAACATCTCTATATTTGCAGGCAAAAATTATGCAAGCCAAATGTTTCCGCAGACTCATTTATTTTAGAAAACTGCTCACAACTCAGAATTTTGGGGATAATATTCAATAATAGGTATAACTGGAACGGACATATAGAACACATTTCAAAAAATCTAATTAAAAAAATTGAACATTAATAAATACCTATCAAATCAGAATATTCAACTGAAACTTCTACTCGCTGATATCACTGATTAAGGCTCTAGTCCTTTCCAAAATTCAATACGGAATTTACTTGTATGGTTTTTCCCCAAATCTTCTCTTAATAAAATAAAAACTATCCTTAACTCCGCTCTAAGAACCGCATTTATAGCTTTTAAAACTACTCCTATTCATAATACACTTTAGAAATAAACAGAGACATTTCAACTTTTAATCTACTCAAAAATATCCTAAATAGTGCAGAGTCTCCTATTTTAAAAATATGTAATAAACTTTCTGCAAGACATAACCAAAACAAAATAAAATCATCTCTTAGCGGAAACAATTTTCTCAGCAGAAATAATAGCTATTTCTGAAGAAATAAAATACATAGCAAGCAGTTTTACTAAAACCGTCAGACTCATTTCACTGTGTGTAATTTTTTAAGTCATGGAAATACTACGTGATAAAAGACCAAAAAAAGAAAAAAGACCCGTGTCTCCCAGTTTTTCCCGAAGTGATGCACATTTTTTTATGGAGCCCCAAAGATTTGGGGCCTCGGTGTCATTTTTGCAAGAAACTTTTTAGGGTCATATCTTGCAAACCGTTCGGAATTTTAATTTACTGTAGCTCTTGTTATAAAGAAAAAAACTTGTGAACATATAAAATCAAAAAAACTTCATCGTCAAGATCAAAATCGCAAAAAACTTTAAAATATTAATTTTTTTTTAACTTTTTTCCCCTGTTCAGTTACATAGGTAGCAAACGGTTCAAAGTTCAAGGAAACATTTTACTACAAAAATATACCTTAGATCTCAGTTAACAACTTTCTAGAACATATGAACTTCCTAGGAATGATACTTAACACCGTTTAGGTAGCGCTTAGATAGCCGCAAAGGTGAAAAATTTCCAGAAAATTTTTTAATTTCATTTGTTTTTTCTTTACTTCAACATAGAAAAATAATCAACATTCAAGGAACCAATCAACTACAAAAATGTACCTAGCAGTAAGCTCAGCATACGCATCAAGGGACGCAGCACACAATATAAAAGCGACACGACGCTCACATCGAGGCATTTACAACTGACAATTTCAATATGCAGTGTGAAAAGATTGATTTATTTTGCTACGTTTGCGGTCATCAAATCAAAAAAAAAAAAAAAAAGATCTACAAGATTTTAAAAGGAAAAGAATATTTTAACTAGTGAATTCAAAAGAGCATATAAGTTCTTTGTCGATCAAGTAGACTTGACCGGTGAAAATTACACACCTAATACAGTGTGTCGCCAATGTTATAACTAGGACAAGTTTTTTAAGCGTTTTGCTAAAAAAGCAAGCTTTTCGCTTATTTTGTAGCTTTTTTTTGCAAAATTGTTTTATTTGATATACTCTGCTTGAATTTGCTTATAATGCACTTTGGCAGCCCTTGAAAGTAATTTTTGAATCTTTCCGTTTCAAATAAAAAGCAATAGTTTGTCCTTTTTTCACACATGCAATTTTCTATTCTTTAACTCTTGACATTGCAAACTAGATTGGCTTAAAGGTGTTATTTGTTATTGTGACAACTATACAGAAATTTGCAAGGTGTTAAATGCACTTTCAGATGATGATGTGGAATCAATAAACATATATGTAAAGCAAAAGCTCTATTTAAAACTGCATCTTTAAAATCTGATCTCCCGTACATAAAAGATAATTTCGAGTGTATTTGCCGAAGTATAATCAAACTAGAAAGAATAGGACTTTATTTAAAAGACAATTTTTTTATTATAGAAAAAGTGGAAGAAAAGATGAAAAATTTTGAAAACAAAATATTTTTTCAACAAAGTTATGAATCGAAACGTTGAAATTCAAACATTAGTTAAAATTAAAAATAATATTTTTTTAAACAAAAGCGAAGCTGATGAATACATTGATTCGCTATCTCCAAGCGAATTATTATTGTTTAAGTTCGCTCCTACTACATCCAATAATGTTGAATGAATTTTTTCAATTTATTCTACAGTTTTATTCGATAATCGATCTTTTCTTTTTGAAAATCTAAAAAAACATATGATTGTGCTTTGCAATAAAAAAATATTTAATAAAATAAATGAAAAGTGGTTACATTGTTTAATTTTTGGAAGCATATTTGATCTTTTTTTTCTTATTCTTGGGCTTATTTTGCGTTTATTTTTTGCTTTTTTGCTTGCTTTTTTTCTTTAATTTTGTACATATTTAAACTTTCCGTGGTTATAACAATCTCATGGCATGGCTGAGTGGAGGCAAAAATAATATGAAGTATTGTAGCCCGTAAACTGAATTAATTGTCCAGGTGATCATGATGCAACCAGTTGCTATGCATGCGTAAATTACACATGTAGTCTAAATCGACATGTGGAGAAGATCAAAATTTATAAAGCAACTGTAATAGCAACACTATCAGTGCTTGCACTGAAAATTTTGTATCACCAAGTCCGCCAACTCCAGATCGTAGGACAAAATTTACAGGAATGACTAGAACAAGTGGTGTTACTTATGAAGATCCACTTGATACCGATTATGAGCCCCAACAGGGAAGATATGGACCACAACTAATAACACAAATGGAAATGGATTTCATTGTGGCCATATTGGGACTATCGCAGTACTATATTTTTTACAGCGTTTTTAACCAAAGAAAACTCACGCATGCTAATGTTAACTCTACGGCAGCGGTGCCCACAAGTTCCTTATGGAAGAGCAAACACCAATACATTTAAAGAAGAAAAAATTTTTATTCAATATTTTGTGTTGTAAAAACCAATACATACAAAGAAAACACAAAAAATATATTTCATATATATATTTCATATCATACGTTAAACAAAAACAAAATGTACATTGAAGTTAACACTACCTATTTAAATAGAATACTTAAAAATTTAAATAATAAAATAAGATTATCATATTGCAACTAAAGCATATTTTGGCTAAGTGTGTTGCAATATGTTCGACCTCATTTTGCACGCGCATTGGCTATTGCAAAATGATGGGAAACATATTGGGCAATCGTTCCCATGTACTTTAAGCTTATTTAGCATATTTGTAGGAATAATTTTAGTATTAAAGTAAACAATGAATTGAGCTAAATTTTACAAGGACCAAATATGTCAACAAATTGGTTGGGTTGTGTCACTAATTATAACCAAAGCAAAGATAATATTTTTAATAATTATAACCAAAAACACTTTTTTGTTGAGAAAAGGGTTATATAAAATATTTTTTTTTTTGTTAATATAATGATTATTTATAACAAAAAAAAAATATATATCTCGCTTTAATTGGTTACTATAACCAAAATAATATATATGCAAAGATAACTGTTAAAAATTCCCAATAATAAATAAAATAAATTTTCTTGTAACCTTTTTACTCGTATCTGCTCTAAAAAATAACAATTGTTTTCTGTCCTTGTTTTTCACATGCACACACATTTATTTATATGTACTTTTAATGTTTGTTGTCGATATACAAAGTTTATGGTTATTCATTGAATTCTTTAAATAAATTCATCAATAAAAGCATAAACTTTGTAAGACACTTCAATCCATGAGTATAGCAGAAACATCATAAGTACAATAAATTCAAAATTAAAGGATGTTTATCTCAATGAGACAGATAATAATATTGGAATTGAGAGTAATTTATTAATCAACATCTAATTAAGGTCAAAACAAGCAGAAGGATTAGAACAAATTATTGAAATTTATTAGTTAAGTAAACTATGTATATCATACTTGACAGAAATAGTTAAGACTATTCTGCTATTATTATTGGTCTTGTGAAAACATTCTTAATGTTTGGATGTGTAGCGTATGAGTAGTTTGGTATTTATGAACAATTAATATATAATACTTGTACGACATGTTGCAGTTGCAGAGTTGGCCAAAAGTCAAATATTGATGTTGTAGCATCTTACATTATTTAAACCATTATTTTAAATATATATTTAAATTTAACGGTTACTCGAATGAAACTCTGTTCCATTCTTATAACAACTCTGCACTTATTTGTAAATTTAATAACTCTGTGTATGTATATACCAATTTTATTACTTTTTTTACAACTGCTAAAATCCAAACGTTTAGAATTGCTATAAAAGCAGAGACATTTGCTTAAAGAATTCAATTGGCCTTTATGATTCAAACAGTACACATCTTTGTCTAGACTTGTTTTAAGTACCGGACTTGTGTGCACTGCTGATATTTCAACAACCCAATAAAGTGTTTATTTTAAAAACGATATTTTATTGTTTTTTTTTTTTAATGATAAAATTACTTTACAATCTTCGCAATAAGATTGTTTCAGTGACGCCCAACTCAGTGGCTACAAAAACTCATATAGAAGAATCCGAAGCCAATAAATCCACATCATCTGAAGCAAGTGAAAGAATTTTTTGTACCTAACGAAGACATCAAACAACACAACATGGCAACATTTTCAACGGAACAATTTCAGCAAATTTTAGCAGCTATGAGCAACAACTACAGAGGAGGGTCATTTACGCAGTGTACAGCACGTTACAAAGGGCAGAAAGATCCTGCTGCAGTGGAAGAGTTTTTAGCTGCCATTAGTGTCTATAAGGACATCGAAAAAATTTCTGACGAAGATGCAGTACGTGGGATGCCCCTTCTGCTGGAAGACTATGCAGCCACATGGTGGATTAGTGTAAAGGAAACAGTGAATAGTTTTGAAGAAACTAAAGCACTTATCCGTACAACGTTTTCACCACCAATACCAGACTGGCGAATTTTTGCTAACATCTTTGAAGCGAAGCAACAAAAAAAAAAAGAACCAACAGACAGCTTTATATGCAAAAAGAGATTGTTGTTCTCTCAATTGAAAGTTTCTGTCAATGAGGAAATTCAGCTCAATATGATCTATGGACTGCTTCATATAAACATTCGTGAGCGTGTTCGCCGCGAAAATATAAAAACATTTAGCGACCTCATTTCTGCAGGTAGAGAAGCAGAAATTTTCACAACAGAAATTCAGTCATCAAAGAAGAGCCATCAACTAGCAACCGCTGTGTTTTTTGCCATTTAAAAGGCCATGGTATTGAGGACTGTTTTAAAAAGAAGAAACGAGATGAGCAGAGAGCTAAGGAAGAAGAACAACAGGGAAATCAGCAAAAGCAAGTGAGTCAACCAAACCCTACCATACAAAAGAAACCAGCGTTCTCATGCTATGGATGTGGTACCCCAGGGGTGTATCGTTCAAATTGTACGACGTGTAGTACCCACTCTAAAGGAAGCCCTCAGTATCTAGCTTTTAATTCGATCTCGTCTACAATCATTGGTCACGCATTACCTACAACCCATATAGAAATTTTCGGTCTGAAAGGAGAGGCAGTTTTTGATTCTGGCGCAAAAACAAGTGTAGCCAGTCTTAATTTGAGGAACATTTTGGTGAAAAATGGCAGCATATTCCAAAAGGTTCGTGCCGAGATTACTTTAGCCAATGGATGTACCACTACGGGTAAAGTACAACATACTATATGTGATGTCGTAATTGGAGACAGAGTACGCAAAATACGCCTCATTTATCTTCCAAATGCTGAAAAAAGCCGTACGCTTCTGGGAGCAGATTTTCTAGAACAAACAGGAATTGTTCTCAATATGGCGCAAAGATGCTGGTATTTTGAGGATACACCAAAAAACAGATTCTTGTTAACGAATGCCCTTGAATTAGGAGTTTTTGGTATGGACCTGAATGATGATAATGCTTCCCCATGCACCAAAGCTATAAAGGATGTATCTAAATTCATCAGTTATGTAGAAAAAAAGAAACTTATTTCACCATTGATGCATACACCAAGAAATTCGAATGACTATTCTCCACACGCGATTCAAAATATTTTCAGAGATGCAATACGTAATACAGAGACAACACCTGAGAAGATTTCAACACTTTTCGCACCTCCCATAAAAATCCGAAAAACGGACCGGGATGCTTACCTTGACAGCATCTTCATACCATTATATTCATTGGATATCCAAATTTCAAAAGACTCCGACACCTAGCCAACAAAGACCGTGTAAAATTGGATAAATTGCTGACAGCTCATACAGATGTTTTTTTTAGAACCTGTGAGAGCTACGCCATACACTGTACACCGTATCCCTACTGAGCATCATGCCCCGATTGCAGTTCCTCCATATCGCTTATCACCTAGCAGAAAAACAGCACTCAGAGAATAAATGACCAATATGATTAAACAGGTGGAATAAGGGTTTGTATAGACTATCGCGAACTAAACAATATCACTACACCCGACCGATACCATTACCAAGGGTAGATGACATTATACATGAAGCTAAAGTTACTAGCTTTATTTCTACCCTTGATCTTCAGTGTGGTTACTGGCAGATTGGAGTCCATCCGGATGACCAAGAGAAAACAGCATTTGTTACCCCATTCGGCATGTCCAAATTCACCAGGATGCCATTTGGTTTACGAAATGCTCCTGCAACATTCCAGCGCCTTATTGATCGTATAAAGACCTCTTTGGGAGATACGATTCTACTGGCATACTTAGATTATCTTGTGCTCATCCACGTTTGAACAACATTTGATAGACTTAGAACTAATTTTCCAACGACTTCAAGAATTTGGTCTAAAAGCGAATTTGGAAAAATGCCGATTTGCTTGTAACGAAATTAAGTACATATTTGGGTCATATACTTACTTCTAAAGGGATTATGACGGATCCAGAAATGGTATCAGCACTACGACAACGTAAAGAACCTAGAAATGTGAAATGCTACTCTCATTTTTGCAAGCATGCTCCTGGTATCGACGATTTATACCTTCTTTTGCTGATGTGTCCAAACCCTTATCCGCTCTATCAAAGAAAAATCCTTATGGACCTGGACGTCAGAGCACCAGCATGCTTTCGATACACTGAAGGAATTGTTAATATCTGCGCCTATTTTAAGACAAGCTGTAGATGATCAACCCTTCACAAAAAAAAACTGATGCTAGTGGTTACGCTCTTGGGGCGGTTTTGCTCCATGGGGAGAGTGCAGATGAACATCCCATAGAATACGCCAGCAGACTGCTTTCTACAGCTGAAAGGAACTACTCCACTATAGAACGAGAAGCTCTAGCTATCATATGGGCCGTTCAAAAATTTCGTGGGTACATCGAAGGTGCGAATGTAAAACTCATAACTGATCATCAACCACTTAAATGGTTAATGAATATTAAGTCTCCAACCGGTCGCTTAGCACGATGGGCCCTTGCATTACAACCATTCAACATACAGATTGAATACAAACCTGGCAAAACTAATGTCATCGCTGACACTTTATCTAGACCGCCATGTGAGAGTGATCACACCAATACATCCCCTTGCGAAATTTGTGCTTTTTCTATAGAATTGACAAGAAAAAGCTCCGGAGAAATAAGAGAAGCCAGCAACAGGACTCTGATCTCAAGGAAATTATTCATTGTATCGAAAATAATAGGGAATATATTTCACACTGGTCTAGAAGGGTTTTTTTATGAACGATGGTATTTTGTATTGATACAACAAATTTAATATTAATATTTATAAATATATTGTTGTTTGAGTTGGTATTGTGGATGCACGTATATTTAAGTAGGTACGTAAATACATATGTATGTATGTCGTTAAGGAAAGTGTGTATGTATTTACTCTGAATTTATCTGAAAAAAAATCTAAATAAAAGAGATAACTCGTTCGTAGCTGGTACTGTTTGAATAACTGGTGCGCCGTACTATGATAATGAAAACCTACTAGAAATTTTTAATAGCATTTGTAAAAATGGAAATGTAGTAATGCCTCAGGTTGAAAATAAGTATATACAGACTTAAGAAAATTTATAAAAATAATAAGCCTTGTATGCCAAAAGATGACTTGATAATTGTCAAACTGCATTCCCCATATGATGGAAATTTTCTTCTAAGATCAATTGCCACATATAAACGTAGAAATAATTCTACACTATGTCTTAAGAACGTTGGTTTTAACAGCACTCAGCCTATATAAGCAAATGAAAATTTAACGCCGCATAACAGAATTTTCCAAGAGGCCCTTAAAAGGAAAAATCTAAAACTGTAAAATCTGTTTATGTGGTATGGTGTATATTCTAACGCATGAATCTGAAGAAGCAGTGCAAGTCGAGTTTCTCGAACAATTACAACAGTTTTTTCGGATGTAATGCATTAAATCTTATCATCCCCTTTATTTTCTGCAGTATACTTGGAATAACAATGTTGTCACTAATTAAGTACCTCTTTATTATGAATACTGACTTGTATTTTCTGCATATTATTTACCTTAACATGATTACATATTTTATTTACTAATGGTAAAAAGTTATATTTGAACTGCGATTTAACTTTTTTGCGCGTTTTCTTATACATATGTGTATATACTAGCTTATCCCGGTATGCTTCGCTAGCCCCCTCGTTATAAAATAAAATTAAAAGTATTTATATATATATATAAATACTTTTATATAATAATAGGATATAGGATATATTGTGAAAATTTAATGACGATCGGTCCAATAGTTAAGACTATATTACGATCTTTAATTTTCCTAAAAAGGGGCGTGGTCCCACCCACTTTTCTCCTGGTACGTATTCCAAATTATGCCAATACCATATGTACCAAATATCATCAACGTAGGTCAAAAAATGCCCAAAATATTTTTTTTTTATAATTTTATTATTTATTGAATCTTTAATTATAAATTAAATTATCAATAAGTTTTTCAAATCTTAAATCTAAAAAATATTAAATGTAAGTTTAGCCAATGCTAAACAAAATTTTTAATTTCAACGGTTAATTTTTGTTTTTTTACATCTCTCGTGAACGGCTGAGAAAAAGAGTATCCCTTCTTTTCAGCCAAGTGTGGCCTCAATAATGAAGAATATTGCGCGCGAGTGGATTTGGGTGCAACTCAAGTTTTTTTATATATTTTTTCGCGTGTTTTGAAAATACTGTCTTCACCAACGGAACGTCTAGATCTTTATGAATTCGATGGATTCTGACATACCATGGGCTACTGTTATTGATCGTTAACTTTTATACGCCATTGCTTGAGCCATTTTTCCTGTTTGGATATATATTCTTGTAGGTTGCGGGAAGCTTCTACAGGATTTTCGTGAACGCTTAGAAAGGCTGTATCATCCGCAAATGTTGATGTATGAATGTTACTGCTTAACGGTAAGTCAGAGGCATATATTAAATACTGCCTTGAGGGACTCCGGCTTCAATCGACTGCGGAGGGCTTAAAAAATTGCCTTCCCTAACTACAAATTTACGTTCCATTAAATAGCTTTTTAAAGCTTTACGATGTTTTCTGGTAGATTTTGTGTTAATTTGTTGAAAAGACCTTCCTGCCAAAGCTTGTGAGACATCAATAAAGAGCGCAGAGCAGTATTTCTTTTTTTCAAAAGTGTCTCTAGCAACATTCACAAGTCTGTGAGTTTGTTCAATTGTGCTATGTTGTCTGCGAAAACCGAATTGATGATCTGGAATACATCCATTACTAGTCACTATAGGCATCAGCTTGCTAATATACAGCTTTTCAAATAGTTTTGAAATGTTAGACAGTAAACCAATAGGCCGATAGGATTCAACCTTTGTATGATCCTTGCCGGGCTTTGGTATCATAGTAATTAGCGAAACCTTCCATTCTTTAGGCTAGTGTTCTAGGCGTAGAACACTGTTAAAAATGAATAGTATTATTCTTTTTGCAGTGTAAGGCAATTCTTCAAGCATTTTGTTGCTTATTTTGTCGACACCTGGGGCTTTTCTGGTGTTAAGACTAGTAATAGCCTTTTCAATCTCCACAATGTTGAATTTTAGCGATATATCTGGTAAAGAGACGACTGGTTGCAGTTCAACAATATCAGCAGAAATATTCGGAGCGAATACTTTTTCTAAGTGTTTAAAAAAAAGTGCACCTTTTTCTGCATCAGTTTTTGCCCAGTCACCATTTGGGGCTCGTAATGGGGGTTTGCATATCACCGGCCTTTTTAGTCCTCTGGCTGCACGCCACAGTGAATAATCTGTTTGTGGTGTTGCATCTTGCTCTTGAAGGAATTTTTTAAGGGAAGCTGTTTTTTGAGTTTGCAAAACTTTCCTAAGCTGCTTGGTACACTCCTTAAGCCTTTATTTTAGCTGGGGCGATCTTTAGCGCTGCCATTCTCGTCGAGCTCTCCGTTTTTCAGTCAATAGCCATTCTATATCTACAGAAAAAATATTGTTAAATCTCACTGGTTGGTTTATTTCATTTGAAGTAGCATTAAAAGCAGCTTGTTTAACATGCGCTTCAAACAACCTGAGAGAATCGTCTATGTCTGAAGGTGTTCTCAGCGGCATTTTTTCCGAGCAATGAGCACTCAGATATTTTCTGTATTTCAGCCAGTTAATACGTGCAGATGTCGTCGCTAAATCACATGTTGTGTGTGAGTAAATAGTGACAATAGTAGGCGAGTGGTCTGAAGATAAGTCCAAAGATGCTTCAACTTCAACCATCTCGCTGGGCACGTCTTTCACAATTCCAAAGTCGATAACATCAGGAATTTTTTGTCGATCTGTTGGCCAATATGTTGGCTGTCCACTTGAAACTACATTCAAACCCATTTTAGATATTGTGGCGAATAAAATTCGTCCCTTAGGTGTGATTTAACGTGAACCCCAGAATGTGTGTTTAGCATTGTAGTCGCCAGCTGCTAGAAAATGGGGGCCTAGTGATTTATAAAAATCCTTATATTGACTCTCGGTATTTGAAAATCCTGGGGGGGGGGGGGGGGGGGATTTACAGATGATATTACAAATTTTTGATAGTAATTTTTAATGAAGATGTTTGTTGCTTAAAGATAATCTTCACAAAAATCATTCAACAGGTGGTGTTTTATTCGCGATTTTATTAGGATTCCCGAACCACCACAAGCTCTGCCACGGGGATCCTTGGTGTCGTAAAAATTATATCCATCAATTCTGAAACAGCTTCGAGATGTCAAATGAGTTTCTGAGATAAGCATAACATCGATTTGTTTATCCTGAACAAAATATTTTATTTCGTTTTTATGTTGGCAGATGCCGTTTGCGTTCCAAAAACAGATTTTTAAGTTCATGGCTTGATTATTACAGCCTGCAACAAGGTAGACTGCATTTTCAACATTTTCTGCATCATACAGGACATGTTGAGAGTAAATGTATTTACAGTTTGAATTAAGCTCTCAATTGAGGCTTCAATACGACTAAAATTATACCCCGAATCTTCATTTACATTTACGGTTTTTTGCGCCGTACTCTGATTGCTTTTTAAAATACTAGCGTATGAAAATTTGTTGTTAGGTTGTTGTTGAGCACTAGTCGCGTTAGACTTGAAAATGTTTGAAAATTGATTTTGGCTGGTGGACAGTTGAGGTAACTGTGGATAGTTAATAGGGGTTTTAGGCTGAGCGGGAGTAGCATTGGTTTTTTTGGTTGATGAATTCTTAAAAAACGAGTAAAGGGGGCAGCCTCTATAGTTGGCAGTGTGATTTCCGCCGCAATTGCCACATTTTTTCGTCTTGGGATCACCTTTTATTTTATCACAGTTAGCAGTACTCTGTAACTCACTACATACAACGCAGACTGTAGGTAACTTGCAATAAGTCTTCGTGTGCCCAAATTTTTGGCAGTTCAGACATTGAACAGGTCCAGCTCTTTTATGTGGAAGCTCAACAGTAACTCTTCGATGCAACAAGAACTTTAAGTCATATATTGGATGTGCTTCATTCTTTTTTATTTTTATGCCATCTGGCTGCAACTCGACTCTAAATATTAGTTAGGGGATTTTTTCTCTATTTTTAATGTTTGAGACATTTTTCACCTTGTAGCCACTATTTTCAAGGCCAGACTTGAACTCTTCTGGATCCACGCTAGAGTCGATACCTTTTATTACGACTGTTAGACCTTTAGCACTCTTTAATTGGTACGTGTAGAAGTTTTTATTTTTAGATTCTAAATCTGAAACAATTTTTCGGTAATTATTTCATGAGCTACCTGAATTTTTGTTTCATTGATGTTTCCGCGCTTAATTGGAGTTACATAAAACTCATTTTCTCCAATTAATGAGATAAGGCTTTTAACCAGCAAACTGGAATTCTGCTCTCTTAAATATATGGGTGGGGGCTTACTCGAACTTGTAGTAGTTTTGTCTTCAGCGCCTTGTTCAGATAAAATCGCGAAACGATTTTGGACTTCTTCCCCTTTTTAACACGGTTATGTATCTATCCATACCTGTTTGAATTTTATTTTTATCAATCATTGTACTCACCGCATTTACAATTTTGTGCACGTTGGTCACCTTGTTACTAATTGTTTGTTTGTTTGATTGTACAGCTAAGCTGACAAGTTTGCTAAAAGGTGCAATTGTTGTTGCTTCTCGATCAATTTTTATGTTTGGAGAGCAAGATTGCGCACGAGTAGTTGTGTGTTCTGTAGAATTCAGGTTTTCGTCGTCATGAACCAAAGTTAAATAAACATTCTTACTGCTTGTAGGTTTATTATTGTTTTGTTGTTGGTAGAAGATGAACTCATTTAGAGTTCTCTTTTTTTGTGTTCACTATAAGTTTGTATTTGCAAATATATATGTATATTAAACACAAGCAAAAAGTTAATTAAAAACCAGTATAATAACTGTTTAATCAATGTTTTGTTATTGTTTTTTTTTTTGTGATTTTAACTTTCATAAATTTTTAATATTCAGTTGCGACGATTATAAAAACGTGTCTGTACACTGCGAGAGTTAAAACTGGCGATTTAAATTTACTGGTTATATGGGCGGTGCCACGCCTCTTTGTCCAATAAAAATTTCATATAGCCAATTATTCCTTCCAGAGTAACAGTAACAAGCTGTGAAAATTTCAGGAAGATCGGTCCAAGGGTTTGGTTTTCCTGAAAAGGGGTGTGGTTCCAACCACTTTTCTCATGGTACGTATTCCAAATTATGCCAATACCATATGTACAAAATATCATCGACGTAGGTCAAAAAATGCCCAAAATATAGCGATTTAAATTTATGGGTTATATGGGCGGTGCCACGCCTCTTTGTCCAATCAAAACTTCATATAGCCTATAATTCATCCGAGAGTTCCAGTTAAATACTGTGAAAATTTCAGGAAGATCGTTCCAAGGGTTTGGCCTCCTATAAGGAACAAACAAACAAATAAACAAGCACACATTCGGTTTTATATATATAGATTTAATTTAATTTTATTTTTTCCATCTTTTTCTTACTAATAACTATATGACCTCTGTATTTTATTTGATGATCATTTTGAATATTAATATTTTAAAATTTATTCATTATAATCATATATTTTATGTTATAATAGTATTTTTGCACTTATTGCTTTATATAACATCTGTTTCTCTTGTTTCTATTAGCATTGCACACTTTAATATATGTTTTCATGATTTCTAACAGCAGTGAACGTTGAAGATTCAGTGACTCAAAAATGAACATGGTCAGGATCTTGGCTAAGTATAAAAGTGGGTTTAAAATACTAGTTCATATAAATGATCAAAGCCTTAATAATAAAGGAGGCGTTGCCATTCTTGTAAAAAATAAAAATAAAGTTTCTTACAAAGTATGCTGCAAGTCTACTGTTGGAAATACTTCCATTGTCCAAGTAATAGAGTTTATTTTTATTGAAATCTCATTATTGAAATCTACATTAGGAAGTCTAGTTTCAGAATATACTGACATAGTCATTACAGGTGATTTGACCTGATTTTTTTAACTTATAACTTTCAAGTCCAGCAAGACGAAAACTGTTTCAGTTTTTCAAATACTGTCAAGGATGATGTACATCAAAGAGACTTAGCTTATGGTGGAAGATATATAGAACTACTGATCTTAAAATACAATATTCCATTGCGAGGAAATATGTTAACAAACATATAAAGTACGCCAAAACTGAATATTATTCGGTTTAACACCGCAATTAACTCTCAACAAACTTGGAATACAATACATGAAATAGGAATTGGTTCGTCGAATAACAGCATCGACTACAATATTAATGCAAATATGTTAACAGAACATTTACTGACATTCCTGTGATCCAAGCAAATCCTAGTTTTTTCAATTTTCCCACAAACACGTTAACTGCAGATGAACAGTGTGTGCTTGTGTTGCTCAATATGACGTTATGTCAACGTGCTCTTTATTATAGTGAAATGCAGTGGGAACCGACAACTTACATCCAAAATTTATTAGACTACTTCTGCCGTATGTTACGCATCTTTTTAACTCAATCATACCGTCGTGTATGTACCCGCGAAACTGGATGCATGCAAAAATAGTTCCGTTACCTAAAACGAATGGAGAATACAGACCCATAGCTATATTGTGTTTCCTATCGAAATTTCTAGAAAAGCTCTTATACAAGCAAATTATTACATATGTTCGCCCTTATAAAGACAGAAAGGTTCTAGTAAACAATCTGGTTTTCGCCATGTTCATAGCTGCGTTACGCCTCTTGTGGATGTTAGTGAAAATATACGGCAGGGGTTAGAAAATGGGAATATTAACCTTCCTATACTCACGTCAAAATATGAAACACGTATACTCGCTCCCGGTCTGTCAGACCGATGTTTTGCAGGGCATTCAAAACTTAAATTAGTTAAGGAAAATTTTAATGTGAGCCCATTTACTTTTAGATATTAAAGTTTTTAGTAATATAAAATAAAATTTTAGAAAAAAAAACTTTTTTATTAAGACTATTAGTTTTTCATTTCAGTCCTTGTAAAATAAAGTGAAAATGTTAAGAGCTAAAAAAAAAAAACAAAAATATATTTTAAATAAAAATAATCAAACCAAAACTTAACAGTTTAGAGAAAATTATATAAGGAATATATAATAGTAATAATATATATAAGCTCAATCTAGTCAGAATTAGTACAGTAGCAATCATAACACAGCATAATGGCATTGTCTTCTGTAAGCTTTTAGCTTGGCCTTTTACACCAGGAAGTGGAGTGACTAAATTTTTGGAACGTGTTCTAACAACTGCTGAAGGGGCATGTTAAAGTTGCTAGATGTAGAAAAATTTCCGGTTCACAATCCGAATAGTTTTCTTGCTCTGTATTACTTTTTCATCATTTACTTCCGCCGAATCCTAATATTCACTGTCGCTGCTTTCGTCGTAGTCTGAAATTGGCTCATCATCCTCTAACATTAATCTTATTTGTTCTTCGTCCATTTTGATCTAAAATTAATACCTGTAAGTAGTTTCAATTAAACTACATTTGTTCAATTAAACTACATAAAAATTATGAAATATGTTTAAATATTACTTACGTAAAACCGATAAAACAATACTCACGTCGGTCTCACCAATTTTTACGGTATGCACACACGGGTCTGGCTTTCACAAACTTTGAAACCGCATTAAATTGAAGTTTATTTAGAATGATGAAGCTAACAGAAATTACAATACGCTTGCGCTTTTTTTTCTTAAGAAAAAAAAAAAAATACTTTTTCGTTTCCAACCTTTTTTTATTATTAAATACTAATTTAAGATCATAAAATTATTATAACGTGAAGCGTTTCTGTACTAAATATAATTATAAGATTCAGTCTTGTTGCGCAGGAAATGAAAAAAAAAAATAATAAATAAAAATAAGTATAGATGTGGGTACCTGAATGCAATGAAGTGCCCAGAAACTCCGGTATCCGGATCGAAGGACCTAAATTTTTTTTTAATTTTTTTATTTAATCAATCACGGTCTATGGACTAATATCCTTACAGACCAATAAAATAAGCTACATATATTTAAACATTTAAACTGATTAATTATTGACTTACGTTAAGGAATAAGATTATGTTACGTTTTATAATATCAACATTTGCAGAAAAATCAATAAAATTAAAAAAATCCTTAAAATTTTTGCATAATCTCCTCAGGGGGTCAGCGTTTGCATAATTTGTTTGAAGACATGTGAGATGAAGTGGTGTAAAGTTCCGAGTAGATCTTAGAGGAATATTAAAGTTGATGTTTCTTAGCAGGAATTCTGAACAAACAGAACCATTTAACAAATTTACTAAAAAAGCTACATTAAGCATTATTCGTCTGCTTTCTAAAGTCGGCAAATTAATTGAGGAGAGTCTTACAGAATATGGGGGAAGATTTACATTTGGGTTCCATGTTGTGTTACCGAGGCAAAATAAAAGGAATTGTTTTTGAACAGATTCAATGCGATTTATCTGATAATCAGTATAGGGGTCCCAAACAATAGATCCGTATTCTAGAATAGGCCTTACTAGAGATATGTACAATCATTTGGTTATTACAGGATCAGTAAATTCCTTAGCCCAACGTTTGATGAAAGCGAGCACGCCACGAGCCTTATTTACCATCATAATAATATGCTTATTAAAAGTTAATTTACAATCGAGGAGAACGCCTAAATCCAGGAACTCCGTAACTAATTCAAGACTATTTCCACCCAACGAAAAATTACCATCAGCAATCCAGCTACGTGAAAATCGCATATGTTTGCACTTTTTAAAATTAAGGACCATCAAGTTGATATTGCACCAATCATAGAATTTATCCAGATCAAGTTGTAAATAGTTTCTCTGGGAAATGTTATTATAGCTTAAAAGAATCTTCACATCATCTGCATACAGCAAAACATTGCAAAATGTTATAACACTCAGAAGATCGTTTATAAAAATGGAAAATAAAATCGGGCCCAAATGGCTGCCTTGCGGAACTCCAGATTTCACAATAATATTATTAGAGTAGACATTATTGAAAATAACACACTGTTTCCTGTATGATCTTATCCAATTTAAGGTATTTTGAGTGCATCCTATAAGACGAAGTTTCAGTAATAGTAAAGAATGATTAACTATATCAAAAGCCTTACTGAAATCAGTGTATATGACATCAGTTTGTTGCTTGTTATTAAAACCTTTGTTAACCAGGGTTGTAAGGGTTAAAAGGTTAGTTGTTGTTGAGCAGCCTTTTCTGAAACCATGTTGATGAAGGGATAAGATGGATGATATTTGATGACTAATATTGTCCGTGATACATTTTTCAAATAGTTTTGGAATTGCACTAAGCTTAGCAATACCACGGTAGTTTATTATGTTTGCTTTATTACCAGCTTTGAAAAGCGGAATTATGTACGAATATTTCCAAGATATAGGAAAATAACTAATGGAGTAGCAATTGCATTTGCACAATATTTTAAAACACAGCTCGGTATGCCATCAGGTCCACTGCTAAATGTTAATTTAACGCCATTTATGGCTGATATGAGCTGTGATGTACTGATAGAAGAAATTTGTATTGGTTGGCATTCAGCAATAGGGTAAGGATATGAGGTACTATTATACTGGATATCCGAGTATGTTGTTGAGAAGAAGTCTACAAATAAGGTACATATTTTTAAACTGTCGCTAGATTCACAATTTTGGTATTTCATAACGTTGGGGTAACCAGGTGATTTACGTTTGGAGTTAACGAATTTATAAAACGATTTTGGATCGTTTTTTAAATTGTATTTAATAGTGTTTATATAGTTTTTGTAGAGCAGCGTATTCAATGAAATGTAATTCGAACGTGATACACCATATTTACCGTATTCAGATAGTGTACCAGCCTTTTTATACTGTTTAAAACATTTATTTTTTATATTCTTTAGATTAGATAATCGCTTAAAATTCCACGGTGGGCCAGTTTTAGTGCATATTTTTATTTTCGGGACACATTCATCAAAGTATTTGAAAATAGTAGTGTAGAAGACTTGTATTGTTGAGTCGATGCTTGTCGGACTACCAATGATGTTCGATAACAGATTCACCCAGTTAGTATTATATAAACGGAAGTTTAATTCCTCGTAATTAGCTTTTTTAAAACAGAAAACTTTTTCGCTTTGCGTGCTTTTTGTTGAGCATAAATGTGGTATATTAATGCTAAGTTCAAGTGTTGGGTGATAGCGGTCTTCGGGAATGCCAATTGGTGCTGTACGGGTTACTGTGCAATCGGTTGGTTCATTTGTGAATACTAAGTCAAGTAATTTTCCAAACGTGTTACAAACTCCATTCACTTGGAAGAGACACAAATCGTAAACTTTATTTAATAAATCATCCATCCATTCAATGACTTTAACCGGAGTGTAAAAAAATTAATCTGGTAAAAATTTCCAGGAAACATCGGGCAAGTTAAAATCGCCAAAAACAAGTATTGAATCGCCTGGCTCAGCTAATAATGTAGTACCCTCGATTAATTTTATATGCTCATGGTAAGTAAATTGGTTTTTACTTTGACTGGGCGGGATGTAGGAGCAAGTAATAAAAATATTTTTGTATTTTAGTTTAATACGTGTACCAACGAATTCAATTCCTTTGGGAACAGGAAAATCAATTTCTACAGATGAAAAAGTATTATGAACTGCTATCAACACACCACCACCTTTTGTGTTTGTATCTCTATCCAGTCTATAAATATTGTATTTATTGCATAATATTTCAGCGTTGAGAGTATGCTATGACGACTGGAGAAGTTTGCTGATGAAATTATTTGTAACAGAGTAAAGAATGTAAAGAATCTTTTCTACTACGTTTAGATTGTTTTTAATACTATATTTTTGTTAAGAAAAACTTCACTGTTGCGGTGAAAAGGTTTGTTTTATTGGTGATATTTTGATGGTTTTCTCATTGCTCTATATATTGTTTTCTTTTTTTTTTGTTGTTATACCAGGTACATAAGTATATTATATATCAAAACGGTGTTACGCTTAGGCCCAGATTTACAGTCTTTAGTTGACTTACATTATTTTTAATTACAGTGAAACTTCTCGCTTACGTAGTAGCTGGAAATCGGCGAACCTTTACGCTGTAGAAAAATTCGTTCGATGGCATATGTAATTTTTAAATACGTAAATTTTATTCCATGTTAGGGGTAGCTTACATACTAACAAATTTATATGAAAATATAATTCTATTACGCTAAGAGACATTTTGAAAAGTTGTTATAGTTTTTTGTTTTATACTTTTAAATATATCTTCGCTAACAAAGCCTTTTTGAGGAAAGAAAAATTTTTATCTGGTACATCATAATGTAATATGTATTGTATTTTGCCAAATACAGTTTATTTGAAGTTTTCTCTTTCAGTAAGCATAAAAGTTAACGTACAGCTATTTCTGATTTTGTGACAACTAATGTGTGTAGGTTTGAAAACATTATACGTATCATAGAAAGAGATTATTTAGATGTGCTAAGAGCAATTTGTTTTAATAATGTTTCTACTCCATAGAAAAATTCGAAATGTGAGGTAAACTTTAACATTGTTCCCAAAAATAATTCGTTATAGAGAAAATTTTGTCATAGAGAAGTTCGACTGTATTTGAATAAAGTCTATGACAAAGGAATCATTATCCATGCTAAACTTATATTTTATAAAATACATTATATACATATGTACGCATAACACCAATAGAGAGGTAAACATCCACTCTTCAATATATTATAAATTATATTTACGACCGCAAATTATTCCACAAGCTAAACATGTTTATAATTAACAAACACACTTGAATCTATAGAAATTACAAAGCCTGACAATTTCAGTATTTGTTGTTTGAGAGAATTGTTATATTTTCAAAGCACCACACTTGTATGACATCAGGTTGCCACAAGCACTGGTACAAGATAAACACTAAATTAAACTGTAGAAGGAAAGGATCTATCGAAATAAATTACGAATGTCTCACCTGTTTTAAGAAACAATAAAAGTCAAGTGACAAGAAGACGACGAAGATGAAGAGTGCAAAGATGGAAATTTTATAGTGTTGGCCATATGAGAATTCCGTAAATTCTATGGAGGTTTAGCGATGTGTACGCTGCTTTATAGAAGTACATCAGATACGTCCTTCATAAATCATGAAACCTTTTTTTGCTTTTAAAACAAAATTATTAGTCTCAGATGGTTAAAATACAGCAAACATATGTATGTACGTTTGTTATAAGGTTTCCCATGAAGCCTTAAAAGAATTGAAATATTTTTAATTTTAAATATGAACCAATTCGAGCCTATTATATGTTTCTGAATGAGTTTCAGGTTTGAAACTCTGCATTAATGACGCACCCAAAAATTATTGTGTAGATGTGTGCATAGAAATATGTTAACAAAAACTAATTTAGAAATGGTGACGGAAAAAAACCTTTTTTAATATCATAAAATCCATTAATTGATTAAAATGTTTGTAGGAACTTGGATTGTTCTTATCATATAAATTTTTTTGTAATCATTGTGTATATAAAACAAATTTATAAAGCAAAACTTTGTAATGATTTCATTCCTCCGCTGTGAGTAAGGAATTAGTTCTTTCACGCAAATAAATCACAAGTTTTGCGACAAAGTCTGTAGATGTCGAAAATATGTTGTTATTACATATATTACACATTAATGTTTTTGTTATAAGTAAGCTCGTTATATGCTGCATTTTATTGGTTGCTAACACCATGCCTGAAAAATTTTCAAACTCATTTTCTTATCTCGCACGCAATAATCGATAATTACGACATCAGGCTTGCCCTAAGTCTACCCGTTATTTGCTTTGCAATCAAAATATGGTTACGAAACAAACCTTTCTTTATATCTGTAGGAAAAATTTTTGTATTCACCGTAGACAAAAATATTTTCATCTAACGATATATTTTATTTGAAGCAATATGTTTCTTTCTGTGCGATTGTATAAAAAATATTTGAAAAAACTTACATATGAAAATTAATATTATCAGGCTCAAGTTCAGTTTTATTGAATTAATGAATATTCAAATTACTAAGAGTTTTTCGTGTTGAAAAACATAAGTATATCCACTCATATTGGTGTTGGCTGAAATAGTTAGCGCGTTGACTAGTAAGCAAACAATGACTTGGGGCCTGGGTTCAAATCCTGGCCAGAGCAAGTCAATCAACATCATTAATTTCTCTAATGTTCATTAGTGAGACATTGTATTAATCGTTGTCGGACTATTTAAGTGATGAAGGCATAGCACTGGTCACTAAAAAACTGTTCCGACAGCGATTGGTGCTATCCAAGCTAATGTACTCAACATCGCCCTCCTTCGTCGGTTAGCAGAAACATCGGCGAAGTAAAACAATTAATAAAAGGCCTGCTAATACAGCTTAACAAAGTTAATGCGTATACTTAACACCGGAGGCGCCTCAACACTGCCTTAAAAATTAACATAACAAGCAAAGCAGAGTTGTGAAAGAGTTAAGTCTTCTAAATTTTCAACATGTATCTTCTCTACCCTATCCCTCTCCCTGAGTTCCGGCACAGTGCACTGCATACATAGGGGTCATACGGTGAGTGCTGGTCCTTATTAAAAAAAAAAAAGATTAGCAGATCGTATCAGTATGCCGATTTCAAGGCGTTCGTGTTTCCATTTTTGTCAATCTATGTAAAGTGGATGCAAATTGGGAAAGGATATCAACCATTTAACCAAGTTTTCAAATGAAATAGAAAACCAGAGATTTCGGCTCAAACAATTCCAGCATATTTTGTAGCTGGGTAGGCAGCGCTATATGGCGTACCGGAAAATATTACGACCGATTTGGGAAGACAATTTGAGTTCGGTCTGTTTCAAGAGCTTACGGAGACGCTTGGTATACACCATTTACGTACCACTGCAAACCATCCCCAGGAAAATTGCTTGGTTGAAAGATTGCACCGGGTTTTGGAAAACGCAATCATATTTTATGCTAGAAAGGATTGGAATTTTTCTCTTCCACTTCTTCTTTTAGGACTTCGTACTACTGTTAAACTAGATATCTGCGCTAGCTCAACGGTATTATTACCAGCAGCTATATTCTGTAACTCGCTAAAGCTAAATCTCCATCGCTAAAAATGCCTAAAATCGTTTTAGAGATTTTTAGCTACATATTGAATTCTGTAATGTGTATTGCTAAATTAGGCAATGCCTTAAAAATTGAATTCGCCGCTGTTACAATTTATTTTGTAACTTATTTTAGAATTAAAACACAAGAGACTATTATGATTTTAGTTATTACTTTAATTTTATTTACTTTTTAATTTTTATTACTTAAGCTACGTTCACATTTATCAAATATTTGCCCAAAAAAACGTAACCAATAGTTTTGCTTAGGGATAGTGTCATTTAACACGATTTTTATATTACAAACTAAAATTAATTTTTCTCCAAAAGAGTATTTTTATACAGTTTTTAAAAAATTCGAACCCAAAATTAAAAAAATATTGGAATTAAAGGAAATAAATTATTAGTTTTTTTCTTGGTTACGTTTTTTTCGACAAATATTTGATAAATGTGAACGTAGCTTTAGTCTAATTTTATTATTTTATAACCGTTTTTTTTTTTTTTTTTTTTTTTATCGTTTATTAATTTACAATATTGAAAGATTTAACACAACTATAATAAACAATAGTTAACAATTTTAAATATAATATTTACTAATACACACAGTCCCTTTTCAGAGCACTCAAGTATTATATACAGTAATCTTACGTTTTTAATGAATTTTTATTTGTTTTTAAATTTCATACTTCAAATGAAGAATATGTGTACGGTGACCATCCGTCCTTTTTTAAAAAGGACAGTCCTCTTTTTTGACACAACGTCCTTTTAAATTTAAACAAAATAAATTGTCCTTTTTTTAATTGAGTTGTCCTTTTTTGTCCTTTCTTTTTGGTGGCTAATGTTCTTCTTTAGTTTCCAAAATTAAAAGTTTTATTTTCTCAAAATCCGAAATTTTAAACTCAATACAATATAAATTTATAACCACCCAAGACAGGAATTGCCGCCTGTCAACACTGGTAAGTATATGTTCAATGTGTAAAATTTTCTGTCGGCTTTCAAATGGACTGTGCAGAATTTAAATTGTTTTTATCAAATAACATTGATATAATAAAAAAAATACATTCTTCAGAAAAATATCAATAATAGATAATTATCTATTAGGATTATAATCCTTAAACTATTGTTTTTAGTTATTTTTATTTTTTGAATATTGTTATTTTTGTATTATTGGCTTAATTTAATTTCTTTGTTAATTTCGATTAATTAGTTAATTTTTTGTTTTAAGGACGTATTAAATTTCTGTTTTAAACATTAACTGCCTGTTCGCCGATATCGAAGAAGTTCTTTCTTTCGAACAAATAAATTTGATACAAAAACAAAATTTTTGAATTTGTTTTTGTTTCAAATGTAATTGCTCGAAAGAAAGAACTTCTTCGATATCGGCGAACAGGCACTAAAATAAGTACATACATACATATGTAACTACTTGTACCAGTCACTAATATTACATTGTTTGAATTATATTTTTATTTTATTGATTTTAAATATATCTATGTATGTAATTAAGTTAATACCAATAATTTTTAATTCATTTTGAGTGTCCTTTTTTTTTTGTTGAAAAATATGGTCACCGTAAATATGTGTATTTAATACTCTGTAATGAAAAACTTTTTCAAAAACATTACTTTAATATTTTGATATGTATATAAAAAAAAAGGTCGGTTAAACGTAAAAACAAGGAAGTGAAAGCAATATAATGTTGTTTATTCATTTAACCACCAAAATTTGTTGGTATTTTGTCTTTGCAACAGATTTTTATCGTTATTAGAAACAGTTTTTTTATATTTTAAATTATTTTGTTCAATACTGCAATCTACAGCTTTAATATTTGCCCTTCTAAAATTATGATAAAAAATTGGAATTGCATCTTGAGTTTGGATAAATTTAATTTTATCGAGGTATAAAAATGCCTCTGGCGGTACAAATCCAATTTTCAGGGCGTTTATTAAATATTCTTCATTTGCGTAGTATGATGCCATAATGATGTTATTTTCTATACATACCATACATCTTAGTATATGATTTCTTATAAGATTAATTATAAAATTATCAATTCGTATTATGTTTGAAGTATTGTATAAAATTTTATTTGAGACATATTTTTTATAATTACTTGTTTTTGATCTAAATAATGATGTACAAGATCTTAAACATTTTCGCTCGAAGACTCTAATCTTTTCCATATAAGAAGGTGATATGTTAAACCAAATTTGGCATCCATATGTAATTATTGGTCTTATTAGTGTTTGGTACATAGTGAGTTTTACTTTTGTGTTAATATACTTAGAATAAAACATTCTTTTGTACATGAAAAAAGCTTTCGTTGCCTTTCTAAGCGTTTGAGTAACATGTGTGTTAAAATATAAAAATTTATCTAAATGAATACCTAAATATTTAACAATTTGTTTATTTGGTATATCGGTGTTACTTAGTTTTGATTTAATGCCGAATAATTTCCAATTTCTTTTTACATTATTATTACATTTGCCTACTGGAGGTCTAAATAAGATAGTTTCACATTTTTGTATATTAATTTTCATCATCCAGTTCACTGAAAACTCTTCTACGATATCAAACAAGTTTTGTAACTTATCGTTAATTTGGTCAATAGTTTTATCAGCATGATATATTATAATATCATCAGCAAAAGAAATTATGTTTTCTACATTATTAAGAAGATCTAGAATAAATAGATTAAACAAAATGGGAGAGTTTACAGTTCCTTGTTGAAGGCCATTTTTAATTGTAAAGGGTTTTGGGCTAATAAAATCTTTGTATGATACAAAGAATGTCTTGTCTGTTATCATATTATATATTAGTACAATCAAATGTATTGGAAAATGATACTCAATTAATTTAAATATTAATCCAAATATCCAAATATTATCAAATGCTTTCTCCATGTCAATAAGACATGCACCTGTGTAGAAACCTTTGTTCCAATTCCAATTAATGTTTGATGTTAGAAAATGTATTGCATTTATTGTAGAATGCTTATATTTAAACCCAAATTGTTTTTCGCTAACTAAATGGTTATCATTACAAAACCTATTAATATTGTTGTTTACGCACATTTCGAACACTTTACTTATATTTGGAAGTAAACTGATTGGCCTTAAATTCTGAGGATAGCTTACGTCTTTTTCGCCTTTAGGCAATATAATAACCTTAGCCATTTTCCAATTTTTTGGGATGAGTTATTTAGCATATTGTTGAAAAGATTGCAGTAACAAAAAATTAGTTTCTTTGGAATTTTTCTTAATATTATGTTTGGTATCTTGTCCATACGAAAAGATGTTTTGCTTTTTAAGCTTGAAAAAATATAGACTATGCTATCCCTGGTAATAAAATAATTTTCCGTTTGCGATTCATTCAGATTGTCAGAATTCTTTTCCAAATTAAAACTTGTAATTGTTGTTTGACTTGCTTCCATATTACTTTTTATTTCTAAAAATCTTTTGATTGAATTATCTACTCTAACATGCAACGAGTTTTCTGTATTTAGTTGTTTAGGTGAATGTACTTCTTCTAAAAAACAGCCAATAGTGTTAATTATTTGTTCTTGATCACGCACAATATACTGATTAAGATTATCTTTTTCCAAGCTATTTGGATCTATTCCTGCATTACAAATTAAATGCGATGCATTTTCCTGAATCTTAATGTTTGTAAGATCTAAGGATTTACATTTCCTAGATTTTTTTTTATTTCTCTAAACATATTACCTGAATCTTTTGTATCCATATTTGAGAACGTTTTTTGCATATGTTCATTGAGGGCTATTAAAATGTTATCATTAATTAATTTTTTAATTAATTTCAATTTAGTTTTCAGTAAGTTTAACGAAGACACAGACAATGAGGTTTCTAGTCTGTTATGCCTTTTTATAAAAGTAAGAATTTTACTCTTTTCTTTGTGCAGTTTTCTTAAAATTGAATTTTCAATTTTTGAAAAGTTATCACGTTCCTTAATTTTTGGTGTTGCGTTTTCTATAGCACACAATATAATATCATTTATTTTCTCTAGGTAATAATCTATTTCTTCATTGGAAAGATTTCGGGTATTTGGTATTTCAAGTACGTCCTCAATTTTATTTAAAATTATTCTTTCAAATTTCTTCCAGTTTGTTATCTTGTAATTGTATTTGAATATTATTGAGTCCGTAAGAAACAAGAATGGTTGTTCTTGATTAAATGAAGCGGATATTTGTACAGCGTTATGATCACTATCGTAATCGAGTATAGCAAGGCGGTTAATAGTATTATTTACACCTTCTATAAATAATCTACAGTCAGCAATGCAAATATCAAGATACGATTGTGAACGGGGAAAGGATGGCAAATATGAAGCATAAAGCTTACATCTAAAGCTAATTTCATTCTCTAACAACCATTCTCTAAGCTTAATTCCTTTTGGATTATTATTTAAATTTCCCCAACTGGTATGCTTACAGTTTAAATCACCAGCTAAAATATAATAATTATTTATATTTTGGAGATCTAGCTCCTCAAATAGCTTGCTTAATTCTATTTTTACATTACAATCATTATTTCCAGCTGGATAATAAGCCGATATTATATATATCGACCTATTATCAGGCATAGGTATTTTAATTATACAAGTTTCTAAATAGTTTAATGCGTCTAAGCTACCACATTGATAGTTTTTATATTTGAGATCTTTTTTAATTAAAACAGCGGTCCCTCCTCCCATTGAAGCATTTCTTCTATCCTTTCTAATAGTATTATAATTAGGAAAGTTGAGATTATGCCTAGGATTTAGTTTGGTCTCATTTAAGAGTAAGATATCTGGATTATAGCTATTCAAAAATTGTTGAAGATTATATCTCCTATTTATTCTTATTAGGGAATTTACATTTATGTGGATTATTTTTATTTTTTTAGTTATAATGCGTTCATTTGCCATTTTTTATACACCAATCATGGAAACAATTGCGTCTATACGAGACGTTTGTAAATTAAGTTGTTTTTGTAAGTTATTTATTTGGTTAGTTAAATTAAACATCATATTTTTTAATTCGACTAAGAATGTGTTATTTACATTTCCTAAATTGTTAGATTCTGTATTTACATTGTTATTTTCTTTTAGAATATTTGCATAACTAGTTTCAGGATAATTGTGTGTATTATTTTCTACAAAATGTTTTTTCTTAGCTATAAGTTTTTTTTGAAGTTCTTTGTACTTCTCACATCCTTTGTACGAAGCTGGGTGACCGAATTTTTTGCATAGTACACAGTATAATTTTTCTTTTTCATTAGCATCTACATCGTTAAGAGGGCACTTTACTTTTTCATGGTCCGAATTGCATTTCACGCATTTAGATGGAAGGAAACAATTTGCTGCGCTATGAAAAAATCCTTGGCAGTTACGACATTGTGTAATTTCTGGTCGTTTTAGCGGTTCCCATTTTATACAACGATAAAATAGCGTCTTAATATTTTTTAGTTTGTAAACACTACTTTCTGGTGTTACTTGAATCATGAATATTGGAAGCTTATAACCTTTTTGGATCGATGTTTTTGTTGAGAATTGAGTCACTTTGACGAACTTCAAATCTTCACCTTGAAACTGATTCAGCTCTTTTAATATTTCATCTGCAGATTGGTCAGCTTCTAAACCTTTTAACAGATATGTTTTTGTTTTTATACCTTTAGGTGTAAAGGTAAAGAATTTAGCTTTGGTTTTTTCTAAATAAGATTTCACTTTAAGAAAATCATTTAAATTTATCATATGTAATTGTTTTTTGTTTCTAAATTGTTTAATTTGAAATTCTTTTATTTTTAAGCCATTTTTTATGAATTCGATTAAGTCATTAGTTTCAATATCAATTATATTGATTGGGGGTATTTTTTTGTTAATATTTTTTTCGTTATTGACCACTGTGTTGGAATTTATATTTTGTGTTGAGGTATTTTTATTTGCATTATGCACTTGATTCATAGCTTCAATTGCTGAATTTAATTTTTTTGCTTTTTCATTGCTTTCATTCACACGTTTTACAAACTTGTTTAATTGCTCTTCATCACACTGAGAGTCAATATCTAGCAGAGAATAATAATTTTGTTTTTGTTGTTTGGAGGAAGGCAATTCCATATTGTCAGCTATTCTTTTATTTTCATCATTATTAATATTGTTAGTACATTTTTTATTTTCAATGATTTTTTGTTTTTGATTTTTGAGCATTAAGCTCAAACTCATTATTTCACAGTACTTATACCCTTAATTATATTTATTTTTAGTTTTATAAAGAGCAAAAACAAAAAATAATATTAATAAGTCTATGTTTGTAACACGTTTGCTAAAGTTAAATTTGTAACACTCAATATATTTTCTGATCTCCGTAATGCGTCTGATGCTCATCACGGTCGCGATCGAACTCCTATTTTATAACCGTCTCAGGGACCCGCTTTTAAGGCTGGTGTTTGATCAGGTTTTTTGTTTATAAAAATATATTAAGCCTTCACAGGGACCCGCTTTTTAAGGCTGGTGTTTGATCAGGTTTTTGTTATGTGTGTTATGTGTTAAGAATTGACTCGACTGACTCGCTCGACTGACTAGGCTGACTCGACTGACTACACTTGACTAGGCTCCATACCAAATCACCCTCCGCTTTTATACCCAATTTCGCTGTCTGATTGAACGATGCTGCTGCCGTTCGCTGCGCCGGCGTGGTCATTGCTAAGTGTGCTAGTATGCAAATTCAGCATATTCTGTAGGAAAGTTACTGGCATATACATGTATGCAGCGGTATTGCATCGTCAGCATATATCTGTAGGAAAATTACTGGTAATAACGTCAGTAATGCATGCAGCGGTACTTTGCTGCCGTTGGTATTTTTGTTGGTTGAGGGAAAATAACTCAACGTCAGTATGTGTGTGCAGCGTATGTTCTGCTGTCGCTGATACTTCTGTTGGTTAGGGGAAAATGACTCATAACACCGCAATTTTGGCGTTTGTTGTCATCGCTAAAATGTAATACATTTGTATTCTCTAAGCACATTTAAGCAACTTTTGTGGATAGAAACGCTAAAATTTTAGCTACGTATTTTTGAAGCTGCTAAAAGTAAGTAATGTACAATATTTTTTATTTCATTGTTGTTTAGTATTATTTTTTTAGAAAAGTAATGGAGGAAACTACAAAAAGGATAACAAAAGAACAAAAATACATGCTCATTCAGTATTTGGAGGAGCACAAAGAGTTTGCCCATGACAGGTGAAAGTCTTATTAATTTTTTTAAGAAAAAATAATAAAAAAACATATTTTTTAGATTTGTGAATTCGAGTGGTGCTAAAAGCCTTGTTGAACAGTGGGAATACCTGGCAGAAAAGCTTAATGCTTTGGGAGGAGCGTTAAAAAACGGTGAAAATTGGAAGAGAGCTTGGACAAATATGCGGTATATATTGCATCATTTTTTGGTGGTGTACATAAAACTCAAACGTTTTTATTTTTTGTACTAACAGAAGCAAGGCAAAACAGAAGTACCAAGACCATAAATATACCTTGGAAAGAAGCGGAGTAAATGGCACTCAAAATTATAAGTTGACAGGCTTGGACGAAAGGATTATTTCCATTATGTCAAAAGAATCTGTCATTGGACAAGAAGAAGTTGGCGAACCTCTGGTATATACATATTCTTTTTTTTTCTTTTAATTTTTACTAAACAAAACATGTTCATTATATAGAGAAAAGCGGGACTCGTCCCAGAGGTTATTTTTTTATTATTATGGCTCGACTGCCATTGTAAGATAAAAAAAAAATTTAATACAATAATTAATTTTTTGTCATTATGCAGGGCATTAGTCATGAAAGAAGTGACCGATTCGGAGCAAGGAAAAGAAAAAGACTTTAGTGCAGAAATGTTAGAAATCGAAAAACAATTTCTGCAAGAAAAACGACGAAAAAATGACATTGCGCAGACGCAAGTTAATATATGTACTTAGTTCAATAAATGAAACATTGAACTCTATTTTAAAATCCCTACCCATGCCAACAACTAAACAATGATTTACATAAGTATGTACATTATGAATAATTTTTTAATTTTGTATACATACTGAATTTTTACTTTTATTTATTATTTTTTACTTCTATTTTGTATGAATATACATACATATGTATGTACATACATATTTATAATCAATTATAAAAATAAATAAATGGATTATATAATAATAAAAAGATAATACAATACTTATTGTATTATTGTATGTACATATGTATGAATGCCCTCCTTTTCGACACACATATACATACATGCTCAATGTCCGCGCCAGGGCTTTTTTTTTATGTGCGTGCCGTCAATTGCTCCGATCACACCCGGAAAGTTGAATTTCTCGTAAAATCTATTATATTGCTTCATGTTAGAATATACATACATATGTATGTATATAAGAACTTAATTTGATAGCATACATACTTTTGCTTAATTATTTGGCATTCCTCATTACTTCTGGGAAAGCACACATACTTTGTCAGTAGATGCCGATCAATAATATTAGAAACTTCTTTCACGCAGCGAATGACTGTGGGTTGGGATACATTCAGCAAAAAATCTTGTCCTACTGACTGCTGATAGCTTCCTTAAGAAAACAAAATAATAATATATGTATGTATGTATGTATGTACATAAGTATGTATTTAGTAGTTTCTTTTTTATAGTGTCAACTTACCCTGTGCAAAAAACCGCAAGGCAATTAAAACTCTTAGCGTTTTAGATAGTCGTGTATTGCGCAATTTTAAAGTCATATTGTGTATGGAAACTTCTGCAATAAAAATACGACAAATCTCTTTCGGCAGCCTAAACAATTTCTGGAATTGTTCGTTTGGAATATCGAAGGGATCCGTGCAACTACGCAAATTTCGTCTTTTTATTACAAGTTTATTGCGATCATTTATTCGTATTGATCGAACAATTACATATATGTCGCCGTTAAAATCCACTCATTATTAAGATTATATTATAAAAATTATATCACAATGTATCAACACACCAAACAATTGTAAAAACACAAAAAATTGTAAAATTTTATTGTTTACTGAAATTAATTTATAACAGTGATGCCATCTCTCATAAATGTTCCCACAACTTTCGGGCATAATGCTTTCTTGACAAATTACTACGCAAAATCATGCGCTTTAAGATTTTCAAAATCCATGTGCTGCAAAAAAACAACAAGTTTGGACTAGAACTTTTTAAAACAGCTTTAAAAAATAGACGTTTTAAAACATATATTAAAAATTTTTTTAACATAATACAATCATTATTACGGAGTATAAAGTATAATGTAAGGTAACACTAATATAAAATGCCAAATATACACGCATATATATTTGTCTCTTTTCAATACTATATTTTCAAATAAGAAAGAAAGGAATGGTCTAATGATAGCAAATTAGCTACGGCGAAAAAAGTAAATTTTAGCTAAGCGATTAGAGTTACAGAATACCTTTTTGGCAACATCGCTAAAATTTTTAGGGAGATTTAGCTTTAGCTACGAGAATTACAGAATATAGCTGCAGGTGAGTTCAGGGTATTTTATAGAACCATTATTATGTCTTCTACAGCATTAATTGGAAAAGGACAAACATTTTGAATAGACCATTTGATCTCCCCATTGATGGTCCTTAAGTCCACTATTCTACATAGCCCTACCCTAATACCCGACCCTAATATGGTTCGGATAATCTTCCCCTCCTCAAGTTCATTAGAGGATTGTTGAACTCTTTTAGAAGAACTAAAGTTAAAGGCTCAATACTTTCCACAGGTTTTGTCATTTATACCTTTTTTGAATTAAAAATTAATTCTCGTATTCAACTTCTATTGAAAACTGGTTAAATAGATGATATTCTTCTTAATTATTATCCACTTTACGAAATTTGTAAGGATGGACAATTGAACGCTGATGAGAGGTGTAGCGGTCTTGAAATCAGTACTGATACGTTATGCTAAAAACTGATTGTATATAAATGATAATATTTTTCAACATAAAAAAAAAACTCTTAGTAATTTTGAATTTTCATTAGTTCAATAAAACTGAACTTGAGACTAAATAATATTACTTCTCATAGGTAAAAAAATTTATATTTTTATATTATTATAACGAATTAACGTAATTAATATTTGAACTGTAATAATGTATAAATGAGAAATTATTATTATTAGGCTTAAGTTCAGTTTTATTGAATTATTGAAAATTCAAATTACTATGAGTTTTTGTATTTTTGAAAAACATTAGCATGTGCAATCAAATTAACAGAAACTTATCAGTATACCGATGTCAAGGCCGCTAAACCTCTTATCAGCGTTCAATTGTCCATCTTTACAATTTTCGTAAAGTGGATACTAATTGGGAATAATATCCACTATTTAACCAAGTTTTCAACAGAAATAGAATGCAAGAATTAATTAATTAAAAAAAAAAAACTCATAGTATTTTGAAACTCATATTAATTCAATAAAACTGAATAATTTCTCATTTATACATTACTAGCATACACGCCCGGTATTCGTTACCTGCAATTTTTAAAGTAAAAAATAAATAACATAATTTTCATGTATTTAGATTGAGTATTTCTGGGGCCATGCTTAAAAATGTCTTTTTTTGGGCCGTATTTTCCCCTTTTTAGCTCCTTAATGCGCGAATTTCTAAGAATCCCTATTTCGGTTCGAATCTGCCTCCCAAAAAGACCGCACATTCCAAATTTCATATTACTCGGACCATTTTTAAAAATATTCCCTTTTGGGACGCTTTTTACCCCCTTAAAGTGCGAATTTCTAAAAATTTATATTTTGATTCGAGTCTACGTCCTGAAAGGAACCTACATTTTAAATTTCATATTCCTGGGACCATGTTTAAAAATATTCCATTTTGGGACGATTTTTTACCCCTTAAAATGCGAATTTCCAAAAATACATATTTTGGTTCGAGTCTGCGTCGTAATAGGAACCTACTTTCCAAATTTGATATTCCTGGGACCTTTTTTAATGATTTTTTTAAAAATGTAATTTTTTGGCCGTTTTTACCCTTTTTTACCACCTAAAAATTTGAATTTCCACAATGATGAATGAGTCAGTCAGTCAGTCACTCACGCAACTCTTTTATATATGTATATAGATTACAATTCAAATAATAATTACGTTTATCGTAATAATAATATAAAAATATTAATTCAGCTTGGGCACGAGCTAGTCGCAAATAATATGATCATCACAGTGTTGTGAATGTCCCAAATATTGAAATAAAATAACAATAAAAGATTCAATAAATAATAAAATTATCAAAAAAAAATTTTTTTTTGTTGAACAAAATACTACAGAGATTTTATTTTTATTTTGTGTGCTATAAAAAAAATTTTACTATGCAAAAATAACTCGCATGTAACCTACTTAATATATTTTTTAGTTTGCAAGTATATAACTATGTTTTTAAACTATAAATTTGATGTGCATATTAGTGTACTTCGTGAGCGTACTTTTGAATTTATTGCATTTTTGGGAAGAGCATGTAATTTTCCTAACAAAATGTGGCAGCTTATTAAAAATTCTGGCAGCACTGACTGACTGATGACAAAAACTTTGTTTATTTATTTATTTTTTTTATAATTTTTTTATAATTTTATTTATTTGTTGCGGGTTAGCAATATCTAAATAACAAACTAGATTTTACCCGTGACTTCGTTCACGCTACATGTTAATGAAAAAACAAAAAGTATTAAAAGCAAAACGCACCAAAAGTACCTGCTTTTCCTTATATTACACCCAAGAAAGTATACTATATTAATGTACGTTATTGTAAAAACAATTTTATTTATTTTTTAATAAAAAGTTATAATAGTACTAAAAGTGACAGATTTTCATTATTTTGCCCCTATTTTGTACGCTGCACAGTGGCTGAAAATCGTTTTTCATTCATTGGGCAAAAGTCTAATTTTTTTTCGTCACCGATTTTTCAAATTTTTACGCCTTTTTGTAGCTAATATATACAGATTATGGTAGCCAAAAATTTAGGTTAAACTATTGATAATTGTGGGCGTGGCATGCCTTCAAACTCAACTGTTTTTTTATTTTCAGAAAAAGGTGTTTTTCTTTTGTTTTTTATCAAAAATAAATGGTTACTACTCGCAAGCTATCATCGATAATGGCCTGCGGTCTTTTTTATAATGTTGGTAGGATTATAGTCTTTAGTTGTTGTAAGTGGTCACAGCTCTAGCGTTTAATATTAGGGGCGTTACGAAATATTTATGAAACTACTATATTTTCATCCAATTTAAACTTTAGTGGAATAGAACTTCTAGGGAACAAAAGGGAACAAGAAACGTGTACCACTAGGAGAAAGGTGAAAGTGTCCTCTTTAACGCTATATATACTTTTGCACCCGTGACGACCCGTGGGTAGAACACTTTTTTCATTTTAATGACATTACTTTAAAAAAAAATTCAAATTAATTTAAACAGCCCTATAAGAAATCGTATACCATGGTGTATTCAATTTTCACTTTTTTGCCTAAAAGTTTATGTTTTTTTACTTTAGACTACGTAAAACTAAAAAAATTAAATATAATACCTGCGAAAGGGTTTAATGGCTTTGTTTTTATCAGCAGAAAATAAGCCATAAAATTATCACAATAGGTTCTACAGTAAACATATGATTTCTTTCTAAATTTACCTGTTAACAAATGTTAGGGTCAACCAAAGTCATAAACAATTTTATAACAATAATCGCGACATTAAACCACTAAAGATAAAAAACAACCCCATATTAGCGAGATACTAATCAGTTTTACCTGATATTAAGGTCTGGATAACATGTGCAGTTTTGTTCAATTTAAGCACTACCTGCTATGAAATTAAAGATCAATGTGTGAATAACATGTACCTAAAAATGTATAAAAATACGGATTCGATAAGGGATTACTCAGTAATAAGTTAATCCTTTAAGTGTACGGATAAAACATAACAGACCCAAATAAAAATATTCAGAAAAATATGGAGAGCTTCAGTTATAAAGAACTGGCCGAAGAGTATTTTAGAAACAAAAACCAGGAAGATGTTCTTAGTTACGTTAAAATAAAATTAAACTTAAATTCGTGTAGCACCGAAATGCAAGAGCAATTATCTAATTTCGTCAGAGCACTAAAAAAACGCTACAAAAAAGTTAGCTACAGTAAACAAAACTTTTATATAAAAAGTGCAAACTGGTTAGAAGGCCAACGTACTGTCACTGCAGAAACAGCAAAACAAGATAAGGCTGGAAGACCACGCAAATCATTAATGGGCAACTGCAGCGATAGATCTAAGAGGCGGAAACTTAAAAATATTAACGATGCAATAGGTTGTACAAATATAAAAGAATCTTTCCTACATCAATTACGATCACAGAACCAATTAACAAAAGTGGATATCATTGAAAAAGTTGTTAAAGCTAGTCCAGTAAGAACAAAACGGATTCTTAAAAGTATACCAACTCCGAGTGATGCAATACAGTACACAAATGAGGAGGCAGCAATATATTAAGCTCAAACTGCGTGCGATTGAAAAAGGCTCAAATATGTATCCAGGGGGTAGATTCTGGTTCTGCGATAACGTGAAATGTAAACATTTTTCTCGTTTACATTTTGTTTCTGATTCCCGTTCTGTGAAGAAATTAAAACAAATTAAAATCTTTTCACAATGAGAGAAACAAATGGAATGAAACAATTTTTTTCTCAGTTTCACAGCAAAACTGATTCTCGTTTTATGTAACTGCGAAAACAAATGTCAAAACATTTTCATATGACGCGTTTTTTTTCACTTAAAATTTGTCAGCGAAAATGGAAAAGCAGCAAAAGGCATGCGCACAAGCATAAATCGAAAAGAATTTTTATTAATTTTTAGAACATACATATGTAAATGTCGATATTGCAAACGATAAATGTGTAAGTATGTACATACATATGTATGTATGTACATATATCTCTATACATATATACATATGTATACATATGTATAGAGTTCAAAAATAAAAAAAATCATTTGAATAATTGATTTATGTATACATACATGCGTATGTACATACATACATACATATGTACATATATGTATTTACAGATTTGTTACTGCATTTAAAAAAAATAATGCATACATTTTCAACTTTTATACATTTATCCCAATGTACAACGTAATTTATTTTTGTTGTTTGACAATTGTACAGACCAAAGCAGAGAGAAAGTTGGTGTCGGCTTAAAAAAAATAAACTAAGAGGCGGCTTAAACTTATTTTGGAGCCGGCTGCTTAAAAAATACATAAGGCGATAGAAAATCGAAAAGTAAGAAAAACTTATTATGCAGTAAAAGTCTCGGAAGCGCATAAAATTGAATATCTAACACATTTGAATAAACTCGGGCCAAAACTAGAAAGCAATTAGCATATGTTATGGAAAATGTATCAATAAATAGAAATAATTAAAAAAAAATTATATTCGACTTAGTGCTATTTTTTCTGCTATTGATATTTCCGATTTTACTATCGATTGAATGTTTGTACTTAAGTAGGAAAATTTTACCTAATTATAACTATTCAGGCAATTTGTTGTTATTACTTTATTTAAATTACTACCTGCAACCGCGGGTCTTGTGCAATTTTGTCAAAAAACAAAAAAATATATGCCTTTGACACTGTTTATACACAAAAATACCAGAGCATAAAATTAACAAATATGCGTGTGCTGCCATCTTTTTACTCATTACACTTCGATACAAAACAAGTGACATTTTCTTTGTCAATCACAATTGGAGACTATCAAAGTAATATATCACAAGATTATGGTTTTCATCAATCAGAGCCGACAACGTATACGTGTACCCGAAAAAGCACGACTGCACGCACACACTTAGAACGTTGATGTGTTTTTTATCGTCTCCAGAGAGCACAAGAGAAACGTTAAATAAATCATTTTTAAAACATCTAGAATTAATCCCGTTTAAAAATTTGTTGCTCTTCGCAACATGCATACATACGCGTATGTAATTTGAAATCATATCATTTTATATATAAGTATATATTTATTCCTTATTCAACTTGTAGGATTAAGTCAGTATCTGTAATGATAGACTATTAATAAAATTGCCTACTTATGTAATTCATACAATTTCTTCACCACCGCTAATTTGTTTATTTAATATTTTCTAATTTTTATTCAATTTTCTATAACATAAGCTATGTACATATATTATGTAATATATGTTGAAAAATCAACTTCAAAATTTCAATGAAGAATATATGCATGTTGTAAAAGCCACAAAAGCAAATAAATATTTGCATGCGGCCTTGCACCGCATCGAAGTAGTTCAACTTCGTTCTCTGTGTATGACATTTCAAGTTGAATAACATGGATATAAAGTTACACTGCAACAGATGGAATGAAACACTTTTTCATAATATAAACGGGAATCGCATTTTGTGCAACTGCGAAAAGATATTGCGTAAAGTTGTAATGAAAACGAAAATGAAACATTTTTTTACATTTCACGTTATCGCAGAACCAGAATCTACCCCCAGGAAATGAGTTAAAGAAATATGGAAACACAAAGTTATTTCTTTTTTGTAAATGGGGATGTGATGGTTCTTCGGGACAAAGACAATACAAACAAGCTGTATGTGAAAATATTTCGGACTCAGATATGTTCATGGTATCATTTGTACCATTGCGATTGAAAAATATTTTGGAAGATTCAGAGCCTTCGACTAGTTTAACGCAAACAATGTATATTTGGAAAAATGAGACACTGTAGTGAATCTTACTTTGATTATATTATTTGTAATTTTAGGACTGCCCTCGTAACCTTAGTTATAAGCAAATTCCTGTAATGTAAAAATACAACAACTAGTATACCTTATTTTAATTGTTATTTTACACAACAACTTTTGCTACTTTTATTATACATTACATTGTTGGTGTATACCACAAATTATATTATTGAATAAGGAATTTTTGTAGTTTTAAGGTACTGTTATTTTAGTATATAAGGAACAAATTTTCATAAAATAAATCAATCATTATTTAGCCTTAAAATCGGCTTTATCTCTTGGAGCATTAAACTGCTTCTTTCTAAACAGGCATCCAACTGCCTTAAATATTTTTAGGCCAGTGGCGTTCTTAAGCGCCGGCACCTTAATAGGCAGGTCTATTTTAAAAACCCCTGAATAACCTATTAAATATACATCCACACATTACATGGCGATCCTGCCCAACGAACTAAAGAAAAATATTATACCTGTCGAGGAGTACGTGCCAGCAAACAAAGAAGAGGTAGATCAGATATTGCGCACGAACCCTACATGGCACCAATAAACCAGGCATATGGAAGAATACATCCCAACTGGCAGCCAAAAAGAAGCACCGAAATAAATGGCCACTCCAATAAATGAAGGCCCCAAACACAAATAAAAAGCATTTTTTACATTATTTTTAAATTTTCTTTTAAATGCAAGAAGCACAAAATTTTTTTGCACAAATTAAACAAATTCATTATCATTTTTATGATGAAAAAAAAGAACAAAAATTTATAAACATGAGAATTTAAAATAGAAAAAAAAAAAACACTAAAAGCAATAGAAATGAAATAAGAATTTCACAAAGAAATATAAAATGTTAGAAAAATAAATTAAAAAGAGTTGCCAGCATTTTAAAATATAAAAATAAAATTTAAATTATATATATTAAATTTTAAATGGAAATAGTACACGAATATTGTATTGAATTAGATAAACTAGAGAAAAATTTAAAAAAGAGTAAAGACAGAATTTACACCTCTGCGTATAAATTAGAAAAATTATCGCGTTTGTCGCATATTAAAGAAGAAGTAGAGAGTATTGGTGAACATTTTGAAGAAAAAGAGACTAAGTCAGTTATATTAAAATTTAGAGAATTATACACAAAGGTTGAGAAATTGATCAATTGTATGGTCATAAAAGAAACTAAAGAATTACCAAGAGATACACTTAAAGAAAAAATTGTCAATATGGCACATTTTGACATAAATGTCGTAGGTAAAAACCTACATGTTTTTAAGGGTTCATATGAGGTGTTGGAAGATTTTATAGTGCAAACAGAATTGTTGCATGATATTTTGAGAACAGAAGACCGAGAGATATTCATTAAGTACGTCTATAACTTCAAACTAGCTGCGCATGTCCGAGGTGTCTTAGGGCGTTCCAACAGACCAACTACGTTTGCGGAGTTGAAGAAGTTGTTAATTGATGCGTACCCAAACCCTAGAACTTTGCAACAAGTCTTAAATGAGTTAGGCACAATGAAACAAGGAAACATGAGTATTTTAGCTTACAGGGAAAAAGTTGCATTACTGTCAGAGCAATTGAGTAGTTTTGAAATAAAAGCGATAGAAAATCCGTCAATAGAAACTAAAAACGCGATTTATAAAATGAGCGAAAATTTGGCGTTAAATGTATTTACAAAAGGTGTTAATATAGAATACCAAAACGTATTAGTGGCAAGTAGTCCCAAAACGCTTAGCGAAGCAGTAGAAAAATGTGTAACTATAGAGAGATCGTTACAAATAGATAATAATAATAATAGCATTTTCAGAATAAACAGGCGTGAAAATGAACGCATTAAAAACTACAATTCACAGAGAAATAATAGAAATTACACAGGGTACAGAAATCAAGGGTATTATAATCAAAATAATAATAGAAATTATAATAACCATAATAATAATTTTAATCATGCTGAAACAAACTATTACAATCGTAATGGATACGGAAATAACAATAATAACAATAACCCTGATAGGTATAGAAATAATAACAATGTTGCAAATAGAAGTAGTGCAGCAAGAAGTAATAATCCATTTAATAATAACAATAGAAACAGCTTCTCGAATAGATCTGGCAACAATAGAAATAATCAGGGAAACTAACAAACCCGGATAACAAAGTTTGTTATCCAGAAGGGCAAAAATGTTTCAAAATTTCAAACAATACAGATAATTATATAGCAATTAATTGTAACACAATTAATAAAGAGCTCAAATTTTTAATAGATACTGGAGCCGATATTTCAATTTGCAAACAAGATAATATAGATAATATAGATGAACGTGATATATCATCACTGAGTGGCATTACTGCAGGCACTATAGAAAGTCTTGGTACTGCAAGATTAGCTCTAAAATTAGATAACAAACGTATTATACACAAATTTCACATAGTTGAAGATAATTTTCCAATTAATACTAATGGAATTATTGGTAGGGATATTTTAGAAAAATATGGATGTAAAATTGATTTCGAAACTTATACAACGTCTTTCAATATAGATAATGAAGAAGTTATTCTACCGATAACCCCTAAACGCGTTTATAAAACTGAAATCTGTATACCAGCGCGATCAGAACTAATAGCACCAGTTAATATATGTACCGATGAGGAAAGCATCGTTTTAAATCAGGAAATAAGTCCTGGAATTTTCATAGGAAATAGTGTGATACCAGCCGTGGGAATAAAACACGTGAAATTATTAAATACTACTGACAAAGATGTAGTTTTGAATCAGTTAAAATTAGAAACTAAACCGTTGTCGAAGTACAAGATTTATAGTTTCAACAAAACAGCTGATAAAAACAAGGAGCGAGTACATAAAGTTTTGCACGATTTAAAAATAGAATCAATAGATCCGTCAGCAAGACAATCTTTGAAAGATATAATTGCAAAATATAGCGATGTCTTCCACCTTGAGGGTGACAAGTTAACTGTTAATAATTTTTATAGTCAAAAAATTGCGATGGCCGATTCGGCACCGGTTTATATAAAACCATATAGGCTCGCTGAGTCACAAATGAGCGAGATAAACAAACAAGTAAATACATTGCTAGAAGATGGCATAATTGAACCGTCCGTGAGTCCGTACAACTCTCCATTGTTGGTAGTACCAAAAAAATCAGCAGATGACACGAAGAAATGGAGATTAGTAGTTGATTTCCGAAAGATAAATGAAAAAATCATAAGTGATAAGTTTCCATTAACTAGAATTGAAGACGTATTGGACAAGCTAGGTAGAGCTAAATATTTTTCTACGCTAGACATGACTAGTTCCTTCCATCAAATCAGTTTAGATAAAGATTCTAGACCAGTAACATCATTTTCTACTAGAAATGGTCATTTTCAATTTACTCGTTTACCCTTTGGATTAAAAATATCATCCAATAGTTTTCAGAGAATGCTCACAATTGCATTGAGTGGATTAGATGCCGAAGCATTTTTATATGTCGATGACATTATTGTGTTTGGTTGTAGTATACAACACCATCATGATAATTTAGTAAAAGTTTTTGAAAAGTTGAGAAAATATAATTTAAAATTAAATACAAATAAATGTTGTTTCTTAAAGACAGAGGTAGTCTATCTAGGTCACCTGATAACTGATAAGGGAATATGTACAGACCCTGCAAAGCATGATGTAATAAAAAACTATCCAGTTCCTAAGAATGTTGATGAAGTCAGACGTTTTGTTGCGTTCTGTAATTACTACAGACGTTTTGTTAAAAATTTTGCAGAAATAGCTAAAGATTTGAATACTTTGTTAAAAAAAGATAAAATTTTTAAGTGGGATGAAAATTGTCAAAAGTCTTTTGAAACATTAAAATCAAAATTAATTAAACCACCAATACTCCAATATCCTGATTTTAGGAAACCTTTTATATTAACAACAGATGCATCCAATTTTGCACTAGGAGCAGTATTGTCGCAAGGTGAAATTGGGACAGATTTACCAATATCATATGCGAGCAAATCGTTAAATAAACACGATATAAATAAACCTGTTATAGAAAAAGAATTGCTAGCCATACATTGGGCAATAAATTTTTTCCGGCCATACCTCTACGGTAGAAAGTTCTACGTAATTACTGATCATAGACCCTTAGTATCATTATTTTCTCACAGAAATCCATCATCGAAGATGACTAGAATAAGATTGGATTTATGTGACTACGATTTCGAAATATCGTATAAAAAAGGTAAAATGAATACCAATGCCGATGCATTATCTAGAATAGTTATAAATAGCGAATCGTTGAAAACGTTAATTCCTACCGAAAGTGAAAATGAACATACACGTAAAGACATATTAGTCGTAACCAGAAACATGAAGAATAAATTAGATGCGCGAAAAGATAAAAAACATATAGTTAATACTTCCAGTAAAGAGACTGATGAAGATTATATTTGGGAATGCACTTCAATCTCTGATATTAAAGGGATGAAGAAACTTAGATTTGAAATAATAAAAAAATGTAAATTAATACAAGTAGAAATAGACGATTTGGAAATAGTAGTGAGATGTGGTGATAATCCAACTAACACACAGATGTATTTGGAGAAGCTATTATCAAAAATACTATTAAAGAACGTGAAAGAATTAGCATTAAATGCTAATGATGAAATTTTTAAAGTAATGTCAAAAGAACAGTTTAAAGGAATATTTAAAGAAGTAAGAAGTAAAAGTAAATCAATTTTGAAAATTCTGATATATAAAGAACCAGAAAGAATAACAAATAGAGAAGTACAGAATAGTCTCATTAGTGAGTACCATAGTTCAACGATAGGAGGACATTTAGGTGTCAGAAAAACAACATTAAAGCTTAAACAAAAATATGTATGGAAGAATATGAATAGGATGATTAAACAATATATATTAAATTGTAAAGAGTGCAAAATCAATAAACAAACAAAGCACATTAAAGAGAAATTAACCATAACAGATACGCCAGGGACAAGTTTTGAAACAGTGTCAATAGACACAGTAGGCCCGCTTAGATTTTCGAATAACTATAGATACGTGCTAACTATACAGTGCGATTTAACAAAATATATTATAGCATGCCCCATTGAAACGAAAGAAGCTAAGACTATTGCAAAGGCTCTAGTAGAAAATTTGATTTTAAGGTACGGGCACTTCAAAGTTCTCAAATCAGACAAAGGTACTGAATTCGTAAACGAGTTTATGTCGGAAGTATGCCAATTATTAGAAATAAAACAAGTTTTTAGTACACCATACCACCATGAAACTCTTGGTTCAGTTGAAAGGAGTCATAGAGTGCTGAATGAATTTCTTTTAGGCTTCTGTAAAGATAATGAATGGTACCATTGGATACCTTATTTTTGTTTCGCGTACAACACAACACCACATATGGATACTAATTACACTCCATATGAATTAATATTTGGTAGATTACCAAATTTGCCTAATGACAAAATATTAACTTTCGAACCGGTATATAATATTGATAATTATTCGAAAGAACTAAAAGCAAGGTTAAAATATTCATTGCAAAAAGCAAAAGAGTTATTAGAAATATCTAACATCAAACGCGTCGACCAGTGTGTAAAGTTCAATAAATTAAATTTAAATATAGGAGACATGGTCTTAGTAAAAAACTTTAATAGAAAAAAGAATCAGCCACCTTACCATGGCCCGTATAAAATTGTTGAAACGAAAGGGGTAAACTCTGTCATAGATATAAGAGGCAAAACAAAAGAACTACATAATAATAATTTAAAAAAATATTAATTGTTAAAATATTAGTTAGAAATTTTAAAATTTTAATCCTCAAAATTGTAAAATTTTTCTTAAGGGGTAGGGTGTAGTGAATCTTACTTTGATTATATTATTTGTAATTTTAGGACTGCCCTCGTAACCTTAGTTTTAAGTAAATTCCTTTATTAACAATACACAACAACAATGCTATGCTAAAATTAAGCAAATTCCTGTAATGTAAAAATACAACAACTAGTATACCTTATTTTAATTGTTATTTTACACAACAACTTTTGCTACTTTTATTATACATTACATTGTTGGTGTATACCACAAATTATATTATTGAATAAGGAATTTTTGTAGTTTTAAGGTACTGTTATTTTAGTATATAAGGAACAAATTTTCATAAAATAAATCAATCATTATTTAGCCTTAAAATCGGCTTTATCTCTTGGAGCATTAAACTGCTTCTTTCTAAACAGGCATCCAACTGCCTTAAATATTTTTAGGCCAGTGGCGTTCTTAAGCGCCGGCACCTTAATAGGCAGGTCTATTTTAAAAACCCCTGAATAACCTATTAAATATACATCCACACATTACAACACCATCTTCTACGAAATACTGCAGGCCAATCAAATTTGAATTCAAAAAAGAAACTCATGATGCCATTAACAAAGAAGTTAGTGATATCAAGGCCCAAATTGCAACACTACAGCCATTACAATTACAGTTAGATGGGCAGCAAATTGAAATAAGCTACCAATTAGTGCTGACATTGATATATAAAAAAGTAGGTCAGGCTTTGACTAACACGAAGGCTGCATCCAGCTGCATTATATGCCAAGCAACATCAACCCAATTAAACCAAGTCCCAACAAAATCATTAGATAATACCGATGCATATGAATTTGGATTATCACTACTAGATGCAAGAATACGACTTATGGAACACATACTAAAAATCAGTTTTGATTTCGGGTCTTCAGGATCAATAAGAAACAACGAAACCAACAAAGAGTTAAGAAGTTCAAAAAAGAAACATGTTCAAGATGAATATCGCAAATTTGGATTGATTATAGATCAGCTAAAACAAGGGTCAGTCAATACAAATAATGGCAATACCGCAAGAAGATTCTTTTCAGATCCAGAAACAGCATCTGAAATAACAGGAGTGGATTTAAACCTTATTTTTAGATTTAAAATAATCCTAGAAGTACTTGCGTGCAATAAAGAATTTGACTAGAAAATTTGGAGATTATGCTAAGGAAACTGCAAAAATATATACAACCAACTACCCATGGAGAAATATGTCTGCAACAGTTCACAAAATCCTTTATCATGGAGAAGATGTCATCAAATATCATTTGGTGCCACTTGGAGATCTATCAGAGGAGGCTCAGGGAAAAAGGAACAAGGATTACAGATTTTATAGAGAGCACAATACTAGAAAAATTCAACGAAATTCAACAAATGAAGATCTATTTAATATATTATTGGCAACGTCAGATCCGTTCATCTCCAGTATTCGAAATCAATGGAAAGTGGAAAATCGGGATTTAGATGAAGAAGCCAAAAAAATACTAAAGAACAGAAATAGCACAGAAAAAAATATGGAATATTTGCAATCAATATTTGAGTCAAATGAATAATAATTATAATTGCCTTTCAAGTACGAAAAACATAATATTAGTAAAAAATAATAATAAACAGAACCTACCATTGCTACAAATGCTATTAAAATTTATTGCAGTTTTTATTTTTAATATGTTTTTTAAAAATATCAAATTTGACAGCAAAAAATAATAAATTTTTCTGTAGTAATAGCAATATTTTTAGATAATATTATTAACGTTTTTTTAAGTGTAACTATTCTTTGAGTGTAAACAAATTTGCAAATTTGACAGCAAAAAATTTTTAATTTTTCTGTAATAATAGCAAAATCTCCAGTTGATTTTACTATTTTTTTTTTGTGTAAAAATTTTTTTGAGTGTAACAATAAAAAAACTTCATTATTACAAAAAATATTTATAATTATTATAAATTTCCATATATTAAATTTTTTAATAAATAAAAATATAATAAAGCCATATTTCACTCTAAAAGTTAAAAAAATTCAAAAGTTCAACTTTGACTTAGAATTCCTTAAAAAGTCCTCAATCACTTTTAATGTAATTAAAACTGGATCAAGCTGAACTAAATATCTATCCATTAAAATAAAAATTAGTTTAATATTTTGATCGGTTCAAAAGTTACGGAATTTTGGCCAATGAAAAACTATTTTCAACCACTGTGCGCTGTAAGTCAATGCAAAAAACCTAATAAAAACTAAACCTACCAAAAGAACAAATTTTACGAATTTTTAACACTTAAAAATTACCCTATCAAATTTCATAAAAAAGTACCAAAAGTACTTTTAAACCTTCTCTACACAAATAATTCAAGACCAATATTAGCCAAATCGGTCCAGCCGTTCTCGACTTTTAGCGAGACTAAGGAACAGCAATTCATTTATATATACATATATAGATATATATGTAGATAATTTAAATATGATGAATAATTCATATAACAAAGTTGTTAATTGGTTTATTTTATGAAACCAATGAATTTGGAAGAAATACATTTCCTTTTGGTGGTATTAAATCAAATTTGCATACAAAACACAATTTCGTTTTTTTCCATTTTTTAACCTTTTTTTGGCTTTTCTGAACTTTCTTTTTTTCTAAACCTTCCTCGTGATTAGACGAACAAAACAGAAAAAAAATCATACAAATCGGACAAGTAGTTCTCGAGTTTAAGCGAGACTAAGACACAGCGTATGATTTTTATATATATAACAAATAAATAAAATTTAAAAACATAAATTCTTGAGTACATGCTCAAATAAATGTTAAAATTTTAAATAAATTATATTAAAATTAGTTACAAAATTAAATGTTCTTTTACAAACAAGTATATAACGGTCTGTATTCCAAAAGTTGTTATTTATTTTCGTGTGCAATTTATAAAATTTGCTCATGGTTTCTTAAGTGCAAACGAAGCAAAATGAAGCAAATTGCAATACATAAATTTTGTTTTTGTGTTATGCAAATGTGTGTATATTTGCACACACTTTCATGGTTTGCATACTTTGCACTACCCATCGTGATTACCCTTTGTATATGTATGTATTTGTTTTCAGGTTTTTTATCGTTAAAGAAAACATAGCTTCTGAAAGCTCTTAACAAGTTATGCCATAACGATCCAATAACTCAGTATCTCTACTAATTTAGGAATTTGAAAGTCTTACACTTACGAGACGATATACTTTGTATGCTTCTCATAGATTGATTAAATCAGATTTCTTCTTGTTTTTCAAATAGAAAATAAAATATTTTTAATGATTTTTCAATAAAATATAAGTTAACAACATAAGATTAATATAAACGCAAATTAAATTATATTTAAATACAACAAAACAATCTACATTTTTGCTATCGACAAACAATGATTCTTACTTATGTATATCGTACAAATAATAAAGATGTTTTTATTTTTTAGCAAACATCGCATAAGAATAAATTAACTTTGAACTTAAAGTGGAATTTAACAAAACTACTTATGGTGATGATAAAACATGTTCAGTTTGTAAGTATATGAGCGTAAGACAATTGGAATATTAAGTGAAAACGTGAGTAAATATGAAGAGAATTACGGAAAGAAAATCAATAAAAGGTAGAAAATTTATATGCATACCAGCGTAACAATGCATGAAGAACAAAAAAAATAGTTTTCTTAACAAAAAGAAAAACTTATTACAACTTTTCTTGCCGTTTGAAATTATTATTTTAGCTACGCTTTGTGCATTTATAGTACTTGTATGATGAGGTGTACTAAAAAATTATCAAATATTAACGGACCATAGGAAGTGTCTTTAGTTTTTAAACAATTAGGAATCAAATGACAATATGAAGAATCGCATTAAAATCATATTCAAATTTGTAATCTATTCTCAGACTGGAAAAAATTAACCGTCGAAAAACAGCTCGAAAGAAAGCAAATGTGTTACTTTCTTGATGAGCGCAATTAAGAACAAAACAAACTGACTGCAGATTAAATTAACAAACAAAAAAAAAAAAAAATTTAAATAGTACCGTTGTAAAAGAGATAAGTTTTCTACATTTTCTTATACGCGGTTTTCTTATACAGAATACTTTTTACATTAAAATATATAGAAAATATCATGGTGTTTCTGTAATACTTTCTTACAAGCGTTTTTTTCTTATACGAGATGTGCTTATAACCGTTAAATACTGTAGAAAGAATTGTGTGAGCCTGTGTTAGTAACACCACCTGTAAAGTGAATATATCTTCAGGGCTGGGCAGTATTTGAAATACATGTATTTGAAATACGTATTTAAAATACAAATACTTATTTTGTATTTTAAATACATACATGGCGTGGAAGTATTTTGTATTTTAAATACATACATGATGTGTAAGTATTTTGTATTTTAAATACATAACCTGAAAGTATTTTGTATTTTAAATACATGACCAGCAAGTATTTTGTATTTTAAATACCGCAAACCATGTATTTTGGCCAACTCTGACAGCAGGTTTGTCTTTATTAGCTAATATCGATATTTCGTATTTCAATTTCCGTTTTACATACTCTAAAATAACTACCTTAATTACTTCTAAGGTGGAATGTTTTATATTAGGCGGCATTTTACAAAATACTCTAATAAACTTGTCGTAATGATTGCTAAATAGACAATAAGTCATCCATTTTAAAATTAATACAGAAAATGCCAAAAAAATTATTTATTTGCCGTTTCCCTGATCGAAACATTACTTGTCCGACTTTCAATGTGAGACAGAAAAGTGGCTTTTTGTAATCTTAAGCTGCTTATGCATTTTATAACGCCAATTAAAAAAATGTGTTTTTATAATAAAGGGGTTTTGTAACAAAATAAAAATATAAAAAGTTTTTTATTTTCTTTCATAACAAGATATTACATGTTGAAATGTTTTCATTTATCTGCCTGGCTTTTGATGTGATCCACTGCACGTTCAGAAACATCTGATACCATGCGTACATGCTTTTGTTTTTAACGTAAGTAGATTTTTATAAATTTATTTATTGAATCTTCAATTACATATAAATTGAAACATCAATATGTTGTTCAAATCTTAAATCTAACAAGTAAGAGTGCTATATTCGGCTGTGCCGAATCTTATATACCCTTCACCAATGCATATATATGTGATTCGCAGAATATAATAAGCCTGTATATCCTTTGTTAATATCCTTTGATAATACTGTAAGCAGTATGTGTGCATGTTTTATCATTACTTTTTTTCTCACTGAGTTTAAAAGGAATCTAAAATGAAAAACAAATCACATATTTTTTACTTCTAAATACAAAAGCATTTTTAACATACACACATATATGTACAAATTAAAGTTCAAGTTGGGTTTTTAGTTAAAAAAATATATTTTTATTTTTCAACTTGTTAAGCTTAGGTCTAACTTAGAACTGACTAACTTATTCTTCCAGAAGCATTAATAACTTTTTATTTTCATCTTGTCAGCATAAATGTGGGAACGTTTTTATATTTTAATATTTTAATATTATTAAAGTTGCAGACATAGTGTCAGCATAAAATGTGGGAATGTTTTAAGCGTGTGTTGCAATGTGATCCCAAAAGAATTTATTTGAATTTGTTTATGCATTTAGACGAAAGTGATTTCTTAACTCCCCTCTTCCTTAAATCAATTGTCCCCAATTGAATTACTTAATAAAGTGGGATTTCCAAGGATTCGTTTTTCGGATCACTGTCCCTTGGTGAAGTAGTATTTACATTAGAAGGTAAATTCACTGAGGAACTATTCCTGTATCTTTTGCAACAACATAATATTATCACAACCATTAGAATTGATAGAGTAAAGTTTATTGAGGTTGTGATCTTGCTTTTTGTATCAATTGATTTTAATTCTTCAATATTATTTACGTTAAGTTCCTTGATAAGTTCCAAAGACAATATTTCCTCGCCTGGCTGATTCCCAGAGGAATACTGAAAAATGGCTGGAAGAGGTTTTACAAAAACATTCTCTTTTGAAGTATAAGTTTTATTTTTTATAATTAAAGTTTCGTTATGAAATTGGATTAGATATGTTCCAGATAAAGCGTAAGTCTCATATCCTTCAACATTTACAGATCCTTTAAAATTATTTAGTAATATTGTACCTTCGTATAATTCTTCGACAGACGGAACATGTTGATTATTGACAATTGTACACTCATGCTTCTGGCTGGTTAAAAGATTTGGGATACATTTTGTTTCACTTAAATCTACTAAGTTTTTCTTATCGCAAATACATAATTTATTTAACTCAATACATTTATCTTTAATTGCAAAGGTAAAATTTTTACATTGTATTATATTTTCATAGTTCATTTTTATAATTGTATTATTCTTTCTTATTGGCTTAATTATTGACTTTTCACAAATAACCTTGTCAATAGACGGCAAGTTTGCTATATATATTATGGCATTTTCATTAGATGCAATTTTTATTGAGGCAAAGCTTAAGGCTTCTTCCAAGTTATTGTAAGGGAATAATTCTGACTCTAAAAATATTTTAGCTTCTTCAATTTCTTTTTCTGACAAAATGAATGAGTTTATAACTCCTACCTTGGCCCATTGTAAGGCATATTCTATGTTAGTAATTTCTTCTTTTAATATTCGTATTTTGTTAGTGAGATTATCCTCTAATGTTTTTTGAACTTCTTTTGAAGAACTCACGAATTTCATTATATTATTAGTCACTTTAGTGATTCCGTTAATTCTTTCGATAATTTCTTTATTTATAATTCTCTGCCTTTCATTATTGGTTAATAGACCTTTAATATGGTCTTCAATGATTCTGTGGTCTTCATGGTCCGGTGATCCCGCCAACCATTTCCACGCGGTTCCCAGTATATCGAGTGATCTTTTCTTTCTGGGGGTCATTCTCTTTATTTGGCTTTTAAGCTGTGTAATTTCTTCTAATATAAAGGGAAAAGCAGTATTTTCTTTTGGTAATTTCATTAATTCGGAATTTAGAGTGTCTACCAATTCTGCGTATTTATTCATTTCAAGAACATGTATCAGTTTAAAATTTCCGTTTTTCAGCCTCGTCAGGCCCAAATGAATTTGAATAAAATTTGCGTTTGAGTAATCTAGGATTTGTATCTCTGTGACTACCATATGAGTGAAAAGTATCATCATGATCATATTTAGTAGCATTTTGCTAAAATTAGTTTAAGATTAATATTATTAGTATGAGTTGCGTTGGTTAGTTGTTAAAATGTATTAGCGTTAGTTATTATGTGCTCAATATTAGTTTTGTTAGATATCTTTATAGTTTGTTTAGTATATTAGGACCTAATGTTTTCCTTATGTATTATCCTATTCCTACTGTATACTCTGACTTTATTACCTAAATCCTCTTTTACTTTCTGTCTCTTATACCTATAATCTAACTTATCTCTCTTGCCCATTAGCTTTTCATAAATTTCTTGATTAGGTTCGTAGGTTTTTACTTGAGTTGTCTTATTTCTTTCAAGCATTTTTGCTTGGGCTTTGCGTAACCTATCCGGTAAGTCGTCATGACTTATTTTATTGTAAAATACCTCGAAGGGTTTTTTATCTGTTACTGAATGGATCGTGTGGTTGTACTGCTGCACGGCCCTGTAAAATGTTTCAATTGTATCTATTATGTGATATTCATTCTTTATACAACGTGCGATTTCTACAATGGTAGAATGTGATCTTTCAACCTGGCCATTGGTCGAACTGTGTCGCGGATCGCAATAATATAACCGGATTTGTAGTCTCTGCATTAGGGATTTGAATTGTGGAGTTGTGAACCCTGGTTCGTTATCTAATGTTATTTTTTTTGCTGCAGGAAATGTTTGTAAAATATCAAGTACCTTTTCGCCAAGATTCAATTTGTTTTCAATAGGTTTTATCACCATAAACTTTGAGTACGCGTCGATGCATGTTATAAACTTTAAATTTTGCGCGTAAAATATATCAATGTGGAGGAATTCCCCCCCTGTTTGTGGAATTGGTGCCTCACCAATTGGAAGTTTCATTGGTTTCCTGTCATATTTAGATTTATTGCATATATTGCAATGTCTTATATATTCCCTAAATGAATTAATCATTTTTGGCCAATAATATAGTTTGAATACCTGCTTGTAGTTTTCTTTATAACTTCTATGAGCACGTGTATGTGTCTGCTCTACTATAATGTGTTGGTCATCTAAATTAGTGATGTCGTTTGGGAAAATTTTTGTGAAAACGAATTTATTTGTAAATACGTCCTTAACTGTTTCTTTAAACTCATATAAGTCTTCCTGTGTGCAGTGTATAGCTGTCACTAAATTTGGCTGTAGAAATTCCTTGAGAATTGTCAAGAGATTTTCTCTTGTATCAAACTCTATTATATGGCGAGTTCTGCCGAAAGTGATAATAGACTCATGAATTGTGATTCTGTTTTTTAGTAAGAGAACTTGTTGTTTGAATTCGTTTAAAGGCTTATTAGTTTCAGGTATATGAAAATTGTCGCTACTTTCCGTTGAATGCTGTGTGCTGTGGATGCTATTATCATCTGAAATCTGGTTCAAAATCTGCCTGGACAGAGCATCGGCAACCACATTCGCTGTACCTGGTTTGTATATAATTTTTGGGGCAAACTCCTCAATAAGGGCATGCCATCTTTTCATCTTTGCGTTCGGATTTCTGACCGAGACTGAAAATGTCAGTGGCTGATGATCAGTATGTATTTCTAGGTTTTTTACACCGTACAGGTAATTTCGGAGGGTTTTTAAGGCCCATACAATGGCATATAGTTCCCTTTCGTTGGTAGCATAGTTTTTTTCTGTAGAGTTAAGCGTTTTCGATACAAAGGTTATCGGTCTCCCGTCCTGACTCAATACTCCGCCAATAGCCACGCTAGAAGCATCTGTCGTCAGAATAAACTTTTTATCATAATTGGGCTGAACGAGTTCTAATTGATCGATCATTAATTCTTTTACTTTTTGAAATGCATCAACTGCTTCTTTGTTAAGTGTTATGTTTACTTTTTTTGACATATTCTGAGAAATTCTACCATTTTCTCCTGATAGATAGTTTGTTAGGGGTTTGGTTATTTGGGCATAATTCTTTATAAATTTGCGGTAGTACCCAGTCATTCCCAAGAAGCTTCTCAGTTGCCTCAAGGTAATGGGTATGGGGTATTCCTGTATGGTTTCCAACTTTTTTGGGTCAGTTTTAATAATGTTATTACTGACTATATATCCCAGAAATTCAACTTCACGTTGATAAAACTTTGACTTTTCAAGCGAAATCTTCATATGAGCGTCCTTCAATACCTCCACAACTGTTCTCAAGTGCATTGTATGCTCCCTGATTGAGTTGGAAAACACTATGATGTCATCCATATAAACGTGACAGAATTTTCCGACGTATTCCCTGAGAATATCGTCCATGGCCCTCTGAAAAATGCCAGGAGCGTTCCTTAAGCCGAATGGCATTCTAAGGAACTCATATTTCCCATTGTTGACAGAGAACGCGGTTTTTTCTATATCGGTTTGCCTTATCGATATTTGATGGAATCCCGATTCGAGATCAATTGTAGAGAAATATCTCGCCTTTCCTAAGTTGGAAAGTATTACGCTACAGTCGGGTATGGGATACTTTTCCTCGACTGTATTTTCATTAAGTTTTTTATAATCAATTACTAGGCGTAATTTTTGCGTGCCATTACTATTAGAGCCTTTTTTTGGTACGACCCATATGGGTGAGTTGTACGCGCTTCTACTTGGCCGGATTATTCCGTCGCCTAACATTCTTTCAATTTCTTTATTCACAAAATCATTCGCGGACAAGGGATAGGGATACTGCTTACTCCAAATTGGAGTTCCAGCAGTTGTACGGATTTCCGCTTTCACATCTGTTCTAAATGGAAGTGTCATATTAACATTGGAATGACATTTCCTAATTTCATTAATAATTTCATTTCTTAAGAGTATAATTGACTCTTCTTTTTCATCCTGATCACCTTCTGTAGGTGACGAAATTTCGTTCATGACACATTTATTAAGTTCGATTCTTTCATTTTCCCTATCACCATGATCGAACAAATCCTCAAAATTGTGAAACTTTTCCGATTTCGCTCCACATATTATTAAACCCTTCTCAAAATCCAAAATTATTCCAGCTCTCCTTAAAAAATTGTATCCTATAAGGATATCTGCGCCTAAATTTCCTATCTCATAAAATATCTGCCTAAACCCAAACAAAGTAGCTTCGAAGTAATTTTCTATCATTGTATATCCGTTTACAGTTTTTACTCTTTTTCTTATTGCTAATCGTTTCCTATTTTGGAAGGTATTTGGGGAACAGTAGCAACAAGTTGCCCCACTATCGATTAGAATTCTATATCTTCTCCCGGTTGCTCCCTGTTTAATGATGTATGGGAGTTCGGGGTTTCTTCTAAAAAAGCAGTTTCGTATATATTATTAATACGCTGAGCCTTGGTCTGTGGCTGATAATTAGTACGATCACTATTTCCTCGCTTCAAGGTGTTATTAAAACCAAAAGGTCCATTCTGTTGCTGCGGTCGGTAATTATTATAATTATTTTGCCGTCCACGAGTTATATTAGCTGAACTTCCTATGTCCATAGGCTCTGGCTTGGGAAAATTATGATTATTATTCGCCGATCTTGTGTTAAGATTCCCTACTCTCAAATGATTATGAAATTTATTATTAGTGTAATTTCGAAAGTTATTGTTGGTACGATTATTTTGGTTGTTAGTATTAAACGTATAATTTGGTTTATTAAATTGTCGAGCGAAGTTAGCTCTCATATTATTTGATTCTAATTCCTGCGCCTTGGCAAGTGCATTTGGAAGATCACTAGGAGACAATGAGAACAATATGTCTGCTAGAGGAGCGTTTAAACCGGTAATAAAAACTCTTAGTGCATATTGACGGTTTCTATTGTTTAATTCTTTTGTTAAAGCCTCATTAGACCCGTGTGTCATAATTGTTTTGTTTATTAACGACGTCAATTTTTTGTTGACATCATTGTAATAATCTATGATGCTAAGCATTCCCTGACGCATCACGCTCAACTCCTGCTCAATGAGGTGGAGAGGGCGCCTATCTGCATACGCGAAGTCCAACCTAGCTAATATGGCATCCATGTTAAGCACGGTACCATGGTTTGTTAACATGTCGTTCGCTTCATTTGTTATTTTATTCCTCAATATAGAAAGAGCTGCGTAATAACGCCGACTACCTTTTTTATATAAATGCATAGAGTTGACGGCAGCTTCGCGCCAACTAACGTAGGAAGATTCGTTACCATCAAATGACGGTAGTGACTTTATGACATCTAATGTCTCGTCACAACGAATGCTGTCGTCTATATTTTGTGTAGTATATTCCCTAACTGAATCACTGGCTGTCAAGGATTGTATCCTTAAAGTTAGTTCATCGATGGTTCTCTTTAAAGGAGCAACATGGCTCAAAATTAAGCTTGTTACACTCACGGATTCCGAAGTTGCCATTTTTTCTTCAGAAACTTTGAGTTTCTTAAATATGTCTTCCAATGAACAAGTAATGAAATTTTCTTCACCCGGAAGAAGCTCTAAATCTTCCTCATCAATTTTAGTATCCACGATTAAAAAGTTCAAAAAACGTTAAAGGAAGTTTTATTTTCTTAGAATTAAAATTTAATTAGCTTCACTGTTTGATCAGTTTTTATCAACTTTTTCTTAAGGGCAAATTTCAAATAATTATTTTCACAATTTGGTAAAAACTAAATTTAAATAATTAGCTTTACTTAATACTATCTTACGTAAAATTCTTTGCTGCTTGTTTCCTTCTCTTGATTGTTGATTGCTGATATTTTCCCTCTTTGGCTTTCTTTCTGTTGTTGTCACTTAATAAATTCCTCGCTATGAAATTGGCAGTTGTCTTTGGTTGGTTTGGCCTCCTTTTTGGAACGAATTTCAAAGCTTCAGGTTTTCCACAACGGACACTTTTTCAGTTTTGTATAAATTCACGCAGTTAAAGATTCAGTTTTTTTTTTTAAAATTCTTTTATTCTTTAGTTTTGCGCACAAAAATTCAATGGTTTGTAGGGAATTTTTATTCAAAGGAAAAAAAATTTTGTTTTATCGTTTTTGGCTGCAAATTAATGCTTTCCAAGCAAAAATTTTATTGCAAAAAATTTTTTTAAGTTTTTTGTTCACAAGCCTTTAGTTTTTATTTAACCGCACTTGAAGAATTCGTCAATTTTTAATGCAAACAGTTATTCACTTTACAAATGTTCAATTCATACGAATACTATTCTCCTTTATTATAATTTTTTCCACGTTTTTACTTATCTTCTTTCTTTAAAGGATATTTTACGATTTTTCACTGTCTTCTTTTGTTTCTCCTGTTATTTAAAGGATACTTTTTTACACGTTTTTTTTTTCTCCTATATTTTTAGGATACTTATTTGTAAATTTTGTTCGAGGACACCCGCGATAGCACTTCTTACTTGGTTTTTTCAGAATATTGTGTAAAATTTGCGGGGCCCCACGTTGGGCGCCAATTAAAGTTCAAGTTGGGTTTTTAGTTAAAAAAATATATTTTTATTTTTCAACTTGTTAAGCTTAGGTCTAACTTAGAACTGACTAACTTATTCTTCCAGAAGCATTAATAACTTTTTATTTTCATCTTGTCAGCATAAATGTGGGAACGTTTTTATATTTTAATATTTTAATATTATTAAAGTTGCAGACATAGTGTCAGCATAAAATGTGGGAATGTTTTAAGCGTGTGTTGCAATGTGATCCCAAAAGAATTTATTTGAATTTGTTTATGCATTTAGACGAAAGTGATTTCTTAACTTACATACATATATATATAAATTAATATGTTTTTGTACATTTTATGTACTACTTTTTTATGATTTTTTTTTTTTTGGAAAATGTACCTACTCTGTGCAAATTATTCGAGAAATATTTTTAAATGAAATATGTAGAAATATGTAGCTATTATACATATTAGGTACATATGTATGTATGTACTTATATTATCCAATCAGCCTAACAGAACGTATCAGTTTATCGATTTCGAGAAGGCTAAAACAATATTCATTGTTCTAACGTAGGGCTAGTTCAAATAGTAATTATGTAAGTTATTTATTCTTCGTTATTGACCTATTACATAGGTACTTATGTATGTATGTACATATCAAAAAACACCTCATAAAAGGGAAAGTTATTTTACTGGTGACAAAATACTTTTTAGCGACGGCTCATTTCAATTATGTATACAGTATTTTTCGGTTAATTGATCCTACGGTTAATTGGTTTCCACGCTTAATTGAACCACATGATCGGGCAAAAAAATATTGCATACGAAAACACATGTAAATTTCCTCGGATAATTGAACCCGGTTAATTGATTTTCCCGCTTAATTGGTTCAAAATTCATGTCATCAAAAATAAATTTCCTCTTACTTTTACCCGGTTAATTGCAAATGAATTTTGTTTATTCTTTAAGTATATGTTTTTTTTTGTAAAACCAATTTATGAATTGTTTTTTATTTATTTAGTTTATAAATTTTATTTTTTTGTAAAACTAATGTGCACATAAATAGTGCATTTAATAGTAAATATGTACCTACTTACAATAATAAATACCTGCGTATACACATATATGTACATTTTTTTCTGTTACTTGCATTTTTTTCGTTTAAGGTAAAAAAAAATTATTTTGAAAAACTTAAAGTGCACATATGCGATTTCTTTTAATTCATTAGTAGTTCCAATTATGCGGATTCTTGTAATTGAACGATTTGTTCAATTAAGCGGGTATCGGCTAATTGGTTCCCCGGTTAATTGAACAAAAAGTTGTGCAAATTTTGATGTGCAATTAACCGAAAAATACATATATACCTATGTATATATATACACAAATGTATATTTACCGTGTAGTACCTACACCTGTATCATACCATAGCGTTTTAATTTACTTTAGCAAAAATAAAATTTCGGTTCTGATTTTTGATTACATACATATATACAATTTTATTACCCTTTCAGAAATAAATTTAAAATAAATAAATACTCCAGTATTGAACTGAGGAATCGCTCACAATAATCCAACACACGACCCATCGTGCTACTGAGGCTAGATAGTTCTTTGTGTATATTAATTTAAAAAAATATATATATATATATATGTATAAAATAACCTGTTTATTATTTTCAAAAATAGTTACAAGCCTATGTACATATATTTCAATTTTTAAAATGAAAAACAAATTGACAAATATACAACATTTTAAAAGATAAATACAAAAGCATTTTTAACATACATACATATAAATACATCAGAGTATATTTGTAATCATCAGTGTGCGACATTTTTTTCCACAGAGTTTACTTTGTGGTACGTATAGTGTTCTAAAAACGATGTGTGTGCATACATACATGTTTATGTTTATAATGTGCTTTGGTGAAAAAAAAATTGAAATTTTTTATGTGTGTAGAATAGTGCTTGGTATCAGAGCTGCCGTTTTTTGTTATTTCTAACAAAAATTGCTAATTTTATTTTTCAATGTGAGATGCGAATATTTTTTCATTTTGGTGACTTTTTTTCGTTTGAATATTTTTTAACTATATATATAACTTGTTAAACTTTGAAAACAATTTTTAAAATTTTTAATTACCTGTTCATAGTAAGATTGGGTCCCTACACTGTCAACACCTCTCCTAAATGTACTACTCAATTATCAAAAAATATTCAATGATTCACATCTAACTAGACCTGACAACTTTCAAAACAAAAATGGGATGAACGAAAAAACTTTCGAACAATTTTTTTATTTCGTACAAAATTTATTATCATTGCCACATAGTTCTGCTGCAGCCGAAAGAATGTTTTCACAGCTTAATTTAAACAAAACCAAATTTCGTAATAGTCTTGATTTTAAAACTATTAACAATATTATCCAATCGAAATATTTGTGCAAAAATCAAAATGTTGCCCATTATTTATGGTCTGCCAAAGATATGAATTGAAAATTCGTACATAATTTCTAATCTCAATACTGTGAATTGTAAATCTATTGATTTTTTGATTTAAAAGAAAAATTTTGTAAAACAATTACATTTTTTTCTGAAGTACAAATATTGCTTATTTTAAATAAATAAACACTTTAAAAAGTTTGTTTAAATTTAAGTTTCTTGTTATGTTTTTCACTTATTATAAAAGAATTTTATTAATATGTAAAAAAAAATTTCTTTTTTTCCTTTCTTATTTTTTATAAATGTGCAGTACAAATTTTGTTTATTGTAATGATCCTATTCAAAAAAAATTTTAATTTATAAACTTTCAATCAAATGAATTTTGTATAAACATTTGGCGGGTTTAACTCCTATAAAAAACTATTTTTACGAATAAGGGCTCAAATAAACAAAAACTGATTTCAATTTAAGTTTCTCCTTTTCATTTACTATTAGTATGAATTTTTTTTTTTTTGTTTTCTTGTTTTGCAATTATTATTTAACTATGTATGTATAAAATGCAAATAAACTGTATGTAATGCAACTTTAAATAAATTTAAATATTTTTTGTTAATAAAAAATGCATTTTAAATATGGTTATTTTTTCACATTTGGTAACTTTTTCAAAAAATTTGGTTGTAATATTTTTTTGGTCGTGGCAGCACTGCTTCTTGGTATGTTAAAAGCAAATAACGATTTGAATGTGTTGATCTTTCAAAAGCAAATGCCTTGTATTTTTACACACACATGCTTAGATGTGTGACAAAAAGGGGTTTGTACGAAAAAATACGTAAAGTTATAATTAAGTTAATATACATTCAACACTAGCAAGCCTCTGTAGCACAATGGTTAGTGGGTAGAATTATAGTGAGCGACTCCTCAGTTCAATACTGGAGCACATAAGTATTTATTTTAAATTTATTTTTGAAAGGTTTATAAAATTGTATATATGTAATCAAAACTCACAACCGAAATTTTATTTTTGCTAAAGTAAATTAAAACGCTATGGTATGGTGTAGGTACTACACGGTAAATATATGTGAATAAAGTCGAATTCGGATAAGAACGCACTGTTTATATGTAAAAATCGCTTAATTGAAAATAAAAATTGTTATTTATTATATTTGATCAATCTCAAAGCTCTTGCTTGCATTTGCTTAAAAGAAAACCTGCTGATTGAAACATATTTTGTTTACAAATAATCTAATTTATATGAAACAAACATCCCATAAAAGGAAAAATGTTTAATTTCTGGTAACAAAATACTTACTTGTCGAATACGAATAAAAATATATTAAAATAAGCAAATAGTCGAAAAATCGAATACGAGTATTCGTAACATTACTAGTACGTAGGTACATACATAAAATAAAGATAATCGAAATTTTTTCAACATCCATCGACAGCTTCTATTATTTATTCATGGATAGCTCAAATATATTTATTAGATCAACATCAAGCTTAGTTAGAACTTTAAAATTCAACAAACATTAACATTTTCAACACAAATACTTACATATATATGTAATTCTGCTTCTGTGTGTATAAATATTATTGTTTGCAAGTATTTTAAATACCCTGCAGTCGGCGTAGCTAGCGAATGTCTAGCTATTTCGCGAGCTGCCAGTCATTTCCTCTAACTACCAGCCTAACAACTAGCAATGCACTCGACTGACGATTTGAACATACGGATGACATTGACGGTAATCACTTGACACGATCAGAACGATGAGATCACTGGTGAGCAACTCCCAACTATTTCTCTAGTCAAAATGTACCAGTTAGATCAACAATGATATTTCCTAAATGAAAATACTACAGAAATTTAATTTTTTTTTTGATACATATTTGTTTATTTATCAAATTTCTTTTTCAATAGTTATAAAATATTCAATTAATTGTTCTTTTTCTTTGTTTATGCAACGTTTTAGTTGACTTCTGCTCATTTTACCTTTAAAAACACTTTTTTACATGTATATGTGTGAGAGAGTCAAAGGCGAACTCTTGCATTACTTGTGGCCACTGTAGTATTTAGTCGGATTTTCGTTAGGGAAATACTTAACGATTTCGATTAAAATTCTACTTTTAAAACTGCAGGGTAAGCCCTTTTTATGAAAACATTCAGGCATACATACATATATATATACATACATATAATTATATAATATATATTTGTACGTATGGTTGGGCGCATGGGCAATAATACAAAATATTTATTTTGTTTTTCTACCGTAAGACATTTCTGTATTATGTCTGAAGTTATACCTATTTGATGTTTACAAGTTTTACATTGAGTTTGTGAAGAGAAACATTTTTTTAAAAAATTTAATTATTAAGTAAGTATTGCAAAATCAGGTAAAATTCGTTAATACAGTCTTTTTCGGTTAATTGCACATCAAAATTTGCACAACTTTTTGTTCAATTAACCGGGGAAGCAATTAGCCGATACCCGCTTAATTGAACAATTCGTTCAATTACAAGAATCCCGTTTAATTGAACAATTTGTTCAATTACAGAAATCACGCATAATTGGAACTACATTCTAATGAATTAAAAGAAATCGCATATGTGCACTTTAAGTTTTTCAAAATAATTTTTTTTTTACCTTAAACAAAAAAAAAAAAGGCAAGTAACAGAAAAAATGTACATACATATATGTATGTGTATCGCATGTATTTATTATTGTAGGTACATATGTACTATTAAATGCACTATTTGTGTGCACATGTGTTTTACAAAAAAATAAAATTTATAAACTAAATAAATAAAAAACAATTCATATATTGGTTTTACAAAAAAAACATAAACTTAAACACAAATTTTTTCACAAATGATGTCAAATATGTATGTGCAAAAATGCCAGATTATTTTTCAATAATAATGCAATTAACCGGGTAAAAGTAAGAGGAAATTTATTTTTGATGACATGAATTTGAACCAAATAAGCGGGAAAATCAATTAATCGAGTTCAATTATCCAAGGAAATTTACATGTGTTTTCGTATGCAATATTTTTTTGCCCGATCATGTGGTTCAATTAAGCGTGGAAACCAATTAACCGTAGGATCAATTAACCGAAAAATACTGTATTATTTTTAGTTCAATAGATAAATATAATTAACATGAAAAATTTAATAAAATTTACAAGATAAATAGTGTTTTATCACGTGCAGATCTTTAGTCAATTAAAAATGATTACGAAAACATTAAGAATAGTCTAAACGACATTGTTAAGACATATTTTTACAAATCGAAACTTTCAAATTCGTTACAAAATCGAAGTTTTTGGTTTGATGGGTAACTTTGTTTTATATTTATACGCACATTTTTACATACATATGGACATACATATGTTTGCCTTATTTTGGCTTGTTACTTTCATTTCAGCACGGATTTAAAGTTGATATTGTTATATGTACATATTGATATAATTGCTATGTAGGTACCTACATATGTATGTATGTATATTGTTATTTGTTACACACATAATTACCTATTATTTTAACTGTAGGTAATAATTTGATATTTGAAAAGTCAACACTATTTTGAGTTAGCTTAAAGCTTAGTACATATGTACATACCTACTTGCTTAGATGAAAATTCAAATTACTAGGGGGTTTTTAAAAACACATACATATGTACATACATATGTATGTAGCTATTATACATATTAGTTACATACATATGTACTTACTTAAATTATCCAATCAGCCTAACAGAACGTATCAGTTTATCGATTTCGAGAAGGCTAAAACAATATTCATTGTTCTAACGTAGGGCTATTTCAAATAGTAATTATGTAAGTTATGTATTTATTCTTCGTTATTGACATATTACATAGGTACTTATGTATGTATGTACATACATATCAAAAAACACCTCATAAATGAAAAGTTATTTTACTGGTGACAAAATACTTTTTAGCGACGGCTCATTTCAATTATGTATATATATATATATGTATATATATATGTATAAAATAACCTGTTTATTATTTTCAAATATAGTTACAAGCCTATGTACATATATTTCAATTTTTAAAATGAAAAACAAATTGACAAATATACAACATTTTAAAAGATAAATACAGAAGCATTTTTAACATACATATAAATACATCAGAGTATATTTGTAATCATCAGTGTGCGACATTTTTTTCCACAGAGTTTACTTGTCTGGTACGTATGTATAGTGTTTGTGTGCATACATACATGTTTATGTTTATAATGTGCTTTGGTGAAAAAAAAATTGAAATTTTTATGTGTGTAGAATATTGCTTGGTATGTAAAAGCAAATAACGATTTGAGTCTGCTGATCTTTCAAAAGCAAATGCCTTGTGTTTTTATACACACATGCTTAGATGTGCGACAAAAAGGGGTTTGTACGAAAAAATACTTTGAGTTATTATTAAGTTAATATACACAAAGAACTAACAAGCCTCAGTAGCACGATGGGTCGTGTGTTGAATTATTGTCTCTGACACATATTCAATGCGCGTGACCCCGTATTCAATACTACTGAGGCACCTAGTGTATTTATAAATTTATTTCTGCAATCAATATATATATATCTTCATTTATTTGTATATATATCCATTTCAGAATCGATACTTTTATTTTTGCTGATTTTCAATACGAAGCATCCTTAGAAAAATCCCTACATTTTACTTTAAGAAACAATTCTCTAGCTCTTCTTGTGTCTTCAGAAAATGGATTTCACGTACAGACAGACGGATAGACGGACAGACGGTCAGGGCTCAGTTAAATTTTTTAATTATAAGGATCCAGTATATATATACTATATGGACCTCATATAAATATTGTGGAAATTACACACGTAATGACAAACCTATAAATACCCTTACCATTTTTGGTGAAGGGTATAAAAAATGTTTAATATATGTTTAGCCAATGCTAAACAATATTTTTCGTATCAACGGTTGATTTTTGTTGTTTTACATCTCTCGTGTACGGCTGAGAAAAAGAGTATCTCTTCTTTTCAGCCTGGTGTCGCCTCTATAATTTAGAATATTGAGCGCAAGTGGATTTGGGAGCAACTCAAGTTTTTTAATATATTTTTCGCGTGTTTAGAAAATACTGTCTTCATCAACCTTCACAACCATCTTTGTGTTTTCGTTGATTTCGGATATACCAGGGGGCTGCTGTTATTGTGCGTAGAATTTTATTTTGTCGCCTTTGAATTTTTTCTACACTCGATGCTGAGGCAGTGCCCCATAACTGGTTTCCATAGGACCACATTGGTTTTTGGATCGCGTTGAATAACAGAAGTTTACATTCTAGGCTTAGTATAGAATTTTTTCCAATAAGAAAATTCATTTGGATCAACTTTGCGCCTATGTGCGATTTCCATGTTAAACGACTATCAAGATGAACGCCTACTGGTTAAATAGTTGATATTCTTCTCAATTAGTATCCACTTTACGAAAAATATTAAAGATGGACAATTGAACGCTGATGAGAGGTGTAGCGGCCTTGAAATCAATACTGATAGGTTCCGCTAAAAACTGATTGGATATAAATAATAATATTTTCCAACACAAAAAAACTCTTAGTAATTTTGAATTTTCATTAATTCAATAAAACTGAACTTGAGCCTGATAATATTACTTTTCATATGTAAATCAATATAAGTTCAAATAATAATTACGTTTATTCGTAATAATAATAATATAGAAATACAAAATTTTTAGTTTCAACGGTATTTGACTACAGTGTGTAGTCTCGGTGTTGGTTTGTATAGGCGGGCATATTTTTCTGCGCAACGTAAAAGTGACGTGTACACATATCTGCTCGTTAACTTTTATACGCCATTTTTCCAATTTGGATATATATCCTTGTAAGTTGCTGAAAGCTACTGCTGGATTTTCATGGACGCTTAGAAAAGCTGTATCATCAGCAAATGTTGACGTGTGAATGTTACTGCCTAACGGTAAGTCAGAGGCATATATTAAATAAAGTAAAGGACTAAAGATACTACCTTAGGGAACTCCGGCTTCAATCGACTGCGGAGGGCTTAAAAAATTGGCATCCCTAACTACAAATTTTCGTTCCATTAAATAGCTTTTTAAAAGCCTGACAATGTTTGCGGGTATATTTTGCGTTAATTTATGTATAAGACCTTCGCGCCAAACTTTATCGAAAGCTTTAGAACCATCTATAAAGAGTGCAGAGCAATATTTATTTTTTTCAAAAGTGTCTCTTATAACATTCACAAGTCTGTGAGTTTTTTCAATTGTGCTATGTTGGCTGCGAAAACCGAATTGATGATATGGAATGCATCCACTTCTAGTCACTATAGGCATCAGCTTGATCATATACATATTTTCAAATAGTTTTGAAATGTTGGGCAATAAACTAATACGCCGAAAAGATTCAACCTTCGTATGATCCTTGCCGGGCTTTGGTATCATAATAATCATCGAAACCTTCCATTCTGTTGGATAGTATTGCAGCCGTAAAATACCATTAAAAATGAATACTGTTATTATATTTAGTGCAATATATGTCAATTCTTGTTGCTTATTTATATCTTAGCGGTATTTTTGGTTAAGAGACGACTGGTGGCAGTTCAACAATATCAGCAGAAATATTTGGGGTAAATACTTTTTCTAAATGTTTAACAAAAATAGCACATTTTTCATCATCAGTTCTTGCCCAGTCACCATTCGAAACTCGTAAGGGAGGTTTTCATAAAACTGGTCTTTTAATCGATAACATCAGGAATTTTTTGTCGATCCGTTGGCCAATAGTTGGCTGACCACTTAAAACTACATTCACACCCATTTTTGAAATTGTGTCAAACAAAGCACGACCCTTAGGATTGATTAAACGTGAACCCCAAAACGTGTGTTTAGCATTGTAGTCGCCAGCTGCTAGAAAACGGGACCCCAGTGTTGTATAAAATGCGGTATATTGACTCTCTTTAATTGAAAACCTGGGAGGAGAATTAACAGATGATATCACAAGTTTTTGATAAAAATTTTCAATGCAGATGTTCGTTGCTTGAAGATAATCTTCACATAAATCATTCAACAGGTAGTGTTTTATTCGCGTTTTTATTAGGATTCCAGAGCCACCTCAAGCTCTACCTCGAGGATCCTTGGTGTCGTAGAAATTATATCCACTAATTCTAAAATAGCTTCGAGACGTCATATGAGTTTCTGAGATAAGCATGACATCGATTTGTTTATCTAGCAAAAAATATTTTATTTCATTTTTATGTTGGCAGATGCCGTTTGCGTTCCAAAAACAGATTCTTAAGTTCATGGTTTGTTCAATACAGCCTGCAACAAAGTAGACTGCATTTTCAACATTTCCTGCATCATACAGGACATTTTGAGAGTAAAAATATTTACTGTTTGTATTAGGCTCTCTATCGAGGCTTCAATACGACTAGAATTAGGTCCTGATTCTTCGTTTGCTGGCACAGTTTTTTGCGCCGTTGTCTGGTTATTTTTTAAAATATTAGCGTATGAAATTTGACTATTAGGTTTTTGTTGAGTAACAGTCATGTTAGACTTTAAAACATATAAGTATTGATTATGGATAGACGATGGTTGAGGTAACTGTGGGTAGTTTAAAAGTATAATAGGCTGAGCGGGGATAATATTTTGTTTTTTGTGCGAGGAGCGTTTAAAAAACGTGTAAAGAGGGCAGCCTCTATAGTTGGCAGTGTGATTTCCGCCGCAATTGCCACATTTTTTCGCCTTGGGATCACCTTTTGTTTTGTCACAGTTAGCGGTACTGTGTAATTCACCACATACAACGCACATTGGTCTAGCGAGCCACATTTTTTGGCCAAAACTAAAATAATCAATTATATACATGAATTCAAACAAAAAAAAAAACAATTAATGACAAAAAACATAAATTTTATTAAGTTTTAAAAAATCTAAATCTCTTTTTTAACCCATCGAGAGCCAAAGGAACATTTTTTTCACTTCAGGTTTGGTTTTTTTTTTAATATAATTAAATAATATTATTGATAATATTTTGTTTATTATAATGATTATTTTTAAATGAAATCTTAAAAATTAGTAAATTAGTTCATTTTCTAAAATTAAATCATCTTCTTCATTTTGTTCTTCTGGTTCATCGTCTGAATTTTCTTCACTTTCTGTATTTTTTTCATAAGCTGAAATTTCAGGAAGATCCTCGCAGCTCAATAAAGCAATAACTTCCGGTGGTAATGTTAAGCGCTTTCTTTGATGTATGCGCGTATTTAAACGAAAAGATGATACTAGCGGATCTGAGGTATCTAAAGCTCTGTTAAATACATCAGAAAGATTGTCGGTACGGCTAGTTCTGCGAGCGTGACATAATCTGTCGCTCTTGTATACCTTATTTCTGGACTCTGCCGCATCCTCTCCAAAACAACCGACCGGAAGCAACGTGTTTAACATTATTTCTTTTGAATGAATAAGGACCGTTGCATCATGGGACACCAGGCGTATATATTTTGAATGGCGGAAGTCAATAACCCCCAAGGAAATAACCCCCCAAAAAAAATATGAATTAATACCCCAAAAATATGTACTGAAGCCAACAACAACGATTTTTGGGGGTTTATTTCACACTTTGGGGTATTATTTCCTTTAATTGTTTTGGGGTATTATTTCATATGAAATAATCCCCCAATAATCAATAATGAAATAAAGCCCCAAAAATATAATTGGGGGTTTAATTCATTTTAAATAAAAACGAAAACGTAAAGTATAAAGCATTTTATATATCGTTAATTTTATTATTTAACTCTAAGTAAACAGTCGATTGAAGTAGTCGTAAAAAACTATTAAAATTTGAAAAATAAAAACATTTTATATATCGTTAATTTTATTATTTAACTCTAAGTAAACAGTCGATTAAAGAAGTCGTAAAAAACTATTAAAATTTGAAAAATAGATATATGTATGTGTTGCTACGTCAAAATAAAAATAAGGTAAGTATGTATTGTTCTTCATTAATTCTTGCTTATAATTAATATTAATTGTCCAGAAATTAAAAATTATTTTACCATATACAACCCTCCTAGATATTTGAGAAATAACCGTATGTTCGAGGAACGCATTCTTAGAACGAACTATGGAAATAATGAACCAATTGCCAGATGCTTACATTTATGTAATAGCTTTACTCCGCTTTTAAATTTTAATATAAGTTATAATATGTTCAAATTGTTGTTATTTAAATATTATAATTAACCACGATAAGTAATCTGTAAGAATATGATTCTGTAGATGAATAAATAAATAAATAATGCAGTGCAGAAAATCTTTTCTAAATATCGCCGTGTCGGGAAATACCAAGGGATCTATAGTAAGCAACTCAATTTTTTGAAAATAAACCAATATATTAAAATATTTAAATTTTATTACTAAAGTTTTTCCGCGTAGCCGGCCTCCGGCCGGGCTTAGGGATTTTCTCCACCATGGTATTTCCCGACACGGCGATATTTAGTAAAGATTTTCTGCATTGCATTGGGGTGCTAGGTCAAAATAAAAATAAGGTACGTATGTACCTTTGAATTACAGCTTTGTAATTACAGCTGTCCATGTTGCCGCGCTATAGTTAAAGATACTATTCAAGTATTTCATTAATCATCTTCATGCAATTTTTTCATAAACATTTACATTAAAAGTTCACCTTTAATTCAAAATGTATTTTGGGGGATTATTTCATTTTAAAAATTGGGGTGTTATTTCATATGAAATAATACCCCAAAAAATGGGGTATTATTTCGTTTCTGTTTGGGGTATTATTTCATTTCGTTGGGGTATTGTTTCATTTTAAAAATTGGGGCTTTATTACATATGATATAAACCCCCATTTTTTGGGGTATTAATTCATTTTTTTTTTGGGGGGTTATTTCCTGGGGGGTTATTGCCTGCCGCCATTTTGAATAAGTTGCGCGCTTTCAAAACAATAATTTTCAAACTTTTCTAACTGAAGCGGAAATTGAGATGATAAGCAAATTAGAATAATTTTCAAACGAAAAATAACTTGAATGTCAATCCCAGTTATTTCAGAAAAATTTTCATGCTCTATGAACGCACGTCGAGAGGTGTTGCCGTCGTTTGTTGATCCAAATCCTCCTACTTTCGGCATATCAACACGGAGTTCAAGCTTGGACCAAAATTCGTTTTGAATGCGCTCTTTTCTTGCCTTTACATTCTCCTTATCGTCATTATCTGTTATTCTCCACTTTTTAATGTCGCTTTTATATGCCAGGTGTAATATAAATTCCAAAAACCTTATGTGGCAGTGTAATGGACTTATACCATATTTCAAATTTGTTTCTTTAGGCTGGAATCTTTCGGATTTATAATCTTTAATTTTAATAAAATCCGAAGGAGACGCTCCACATATGGGACAAGATTGTGTTGATTTGGTTCCTGTCACAATATTTAAAACTTTTCCATCGATAACGGTTAAACTCATCCGAAATGTTATTTCAATTGTCTTCAATTCCTCTATTTGTATTATAAGGTTTTCCAGCTCTTCAATCTGTTTACTTAATTCAGCAGCCTCTTTTAAAACAACTTCTTTCGTCTCCTTTACGAATTCCAGTTTTAGTGGTCGACAAAACCTTGTAGATTGGGGAGTTCTATTGCACCAAATCACTCTTTCTGAGCCGTCAACAAGTCTCAAAGGAATTACTGTTGTTGCTAAAAGAGAGGAATCTGCGTAACGGGATGAATTTGGCTCATGAAAAGATTGCTTAAATTGAGCTTGGCCCGTGCTGCTATCAAACCCATAACTTAAATTTAACTCTGCTGAGATGTAGTTGATTTTGCTGCTATTTATTATTGATGAAATCACATATTTTTGCATTTCAACTAACCTTGTTGCAGTTTGTTTTAAAAGCTGTTGTAGAGGTACTTTAGCAACGGTTTCACTTACACAAAAACCATTTGGTCTACAGCTTTGCTTTGCTGCCAATAGTCTCATATAAGACGGAAATATATCGGAGTTTCTTTGCTTACTGTCCAGTCTTATGTTGCAATATTGCCTCTTTGTGAAGTTATTTTCAAGGAAAAATGCTAGAGCTTCTTCATCGGAGAGAGCAATGAGACACTTATCATTTTTCAAACACAATTTTCGTATTTTAGATGGTCTCGTGGGACTTTCCATAGCTTCTTTGAGAACAACGACTAAATCTTTCTTACCTTCTTTTCGAGCTGACATTACTGATGCTTGCATTAGTAATTCAGTTTCATTTGCTGTAGACTTTGATAGCTCCGCCGCCTTCCTTCTTTCACTGCGTTCAGACAAACCCGAAAATTGCATTCGAGGACGTCCGCACGATGATGATGGCTTGTCTTCTAAGTGTTCTTAGGTTAGGTTAGGGTAGCAGGTTGCTGGTAAAGTGAAGATTAGATTCCAGCTCACTTGGGTCCTTACATGGTTCCATTGTGCTACCTGTAATGAAGGAGAGTAATAGAGGGAGTAGTAAAGGGAGATTAGAAGTCGGAAGAAGAATAGGCAAAGAGAGGGACAGAGAAGAGCAAGAGAAGAACAGGTGGGAAAAAGTCGAGGCAAAGGGTGAATTCTGCAGTGTAACAGGCAGGATGTCAGCCTACTATTGGGCGAACCATCCACTGCTCCTGATAAAGGAGCTAAGACAGCCAAGTTCCGTAACTGAAAGCTCGGAGAGGGTACTGAAGGATCTGTTGCCTAGAAAGCGAAGGCGGTAATCCTCCATAGCTGGGCAGCGGCATAGAAGGTGTGTTATGCTTTCATCTTCCTCCTCGTCGTTGCAGCTGAAGCAGTATTCGTTGTATGGTAAACCCATGCGTCTGGCATGGGTTCCGAAGGCGCAGTGTCCCGTGATCGTGGCCACAAGATTGCGCAATTGTTTTTTGGGAAAGTTCAGCAGATTTTTGGTTCTGTTGACGTCTATGCAAGGCCATAGTGTCCTCGCTGTGGTGCAGGTTGGCTCATTAAACCATCTGGTTTGTGCCAACTGCAAAAGTGTTTTATCAATTCGCTTCCAGCAGGCCAGGAGCGGAAGGCCGCAGAAATTGTCAATATCAGCAGCCTCTAGGTCTGTGCCTCTCCTGGCCAGATTGTCAGCGATGAAATTGCCTATATTTTCCCCGTGTCCCCGTATCCATATAAGGGTAACACTAGAATAATTAGCCAAATTGTTGAGTAATTTCCTGCATTCCAGGGTAAGAAGGGATGTTGTGTACACACCCGAGAGTGCAATTATTGCAGGTTTGCTGTCGGTTATGATTTGAATAACTCTGTTTGTTATTCGATAGTACCGCAGCCAATTTGTAGCCTTTTTGATGGCGGATATTTCAGCTTGTAAGATACTACATTCGTCCGGGAGTCTGAAGGAAATCTTGATCCCGAATTCTTCAATGTAGACACCCTCTCCAACCCTGGAGCCCCGTTTAGAGCCATCCTTGAACACTCGTAGGGCCCCGTGCGGTGTAGGGGGGAAGTCCTCCGATAAAGAGTAATTAAATACTCTATTAAAGGAAGGTTTTGGAATGCAATGGTCGATGAGATCAGGGATAGTTCCGATGGTCTCTACAATGCTGGCATGACCCCATGGTCGATGATTCCATGCGTCAATAATACTAAGTCGTACCGCAGTGCGTAGTGCTAGCTTCCTAGCCAATAAGTCAGCCGGAAGCCAGCCCAGCATAGCAAAGAGAGCCTTTGTGGGCGTAGTTCTAAGGGCACCAGTTATCATGATTGCCATTAAGCGAAGAGTTTTTTCAATTCGCTGTCGGTTTGTTGCCAAGTCCAGTGCTTTCCACCAGATTGCAATACCGTAGAAGAGTGTTGGTTTGATAATAATTTCAAATATCCAATTAATCCCTTTAGGACTTAAACCCCAGGTGGGACCAATGGCTTTCCTGCAAACATATATTGCCGCTACGGCTTTTGTTGCACGAGCGTGAAGATTGTCTCTCCATGTTAGTTTGCTGTCAAGGACGATGCCTAGAAATTTGGCCTTGTCCGATAGGGCTAGTGTAGTGCCATTTACTTTTGGTAAAGTAAAATTGGGAATTTGGTATCTTCTAGTGAAGAGCACTAGTTCCGTTTTGGTTGGGTTTACGCTGAGGCCGCTCTGTGAACACAAATTACTGACCTCGCTAAGTGCATCTTCCAACCTGTGCGTGATTGTATCAAGATGGAAGCCCGATATAGCCACTGCCACATCGTCTGCATATGCAACAGTATTGACGCGCATAGACTCCAGTTTCTTTAGCAGAACATTTTTTGCCACATTCCATAATAGAGGAGATAAGACACCACCTTGTGGCGTACCCTTGCGGGCATACCTGGTGATGTGCGCTTCCCCCATGGTGGATGTGATGGCTCTGCATTCAAGCAAATTCTTAATGAATTGACGTAATGATTGGTCTATACCAAGCTCTGTGAGAGCTCGGATAATAGCAGCCGAGTTGATATTATTAAAGGCGCCCTCAATGTCCATGAAAGCCACCAGATTAAAGTTCTTATGCTCAAGTGATTTTTCTATGTGACCTACGAGCGAGTGTAGTGCCGTTTCAACCGATTTGCCTTTGGTGTAGGCGTGTTGATTGGCTGATAAAAGATTGCTGTCAATTGTCATAGTTCTGATGTGAACGTCGATCAGTCTTTCTAAAGTCTTTAGAAGAAAAGATGTAAGGCTGATAGGTCTGAAGTCCTTCGCCTTCGAGTGCGATGCTTTTCCCCCTTTTGGGATGAAAATTACATCACATTTGGTCCATTGTTGCGGAATGTGGGACCAGGTAAGACATGCTCTGAAAATTGTGAGTAGCCAAGGTGTCACAAGGTCTAAATTATGTTGCAGATCTGCAGGAATGATTCCGTCCGGACCAGGTGATTTATACGGATGGAAACTTTTTATAGCCCAGTGAAGTCTGTCAGTAGTAATTTCTACGTTCGTGAAACGCCGGGCAGGTGGGGAAGCATTTTGTACTTCCATAGAAGGAGAGCAGCCTGGAAAGTGAGTTTCCATTAGGGCTTCTAGGGACTCCAAGGAATTAGTAGTCCATTTACCATCTTGCTTCTTGATGAATCCAGGTACGGACGGTTGTTTGGCTAGAATTTTACGCAGCCTGTTAGTGTCGGAGAGGGATTCCACATTGTTACAGAAATCTTTCCATGACTAGCATTTTGCGTTTCTGACTTGATTTTTGAATTTATTCAATGAGGCTTTGTAAAGAGCCCAGTTACCCGTTCTTTTAGCCCCGTTAAAGAGTCTGCGGCAACTTCTGCGAGACTCCTCTAAGCTGGCAGACCACCAAGGTGGTTTGCTATTTTTGCGTTGTGTGGAAGGTTTGCAAGAGATTCTTGTTGCTTCCTTAAAGGCATCAGTTAGATTGCTGACAGCCAATTCTATGTCAGCTACTTCCTCTATGATTGGAGGATGTGCAATTATGGTGGTGAGGATATTCTTATGTTCCTCCCAGTTCGTTTCGCGTTTTTAAGAAAAGTTTGGAATTTCCGTTTGTAATACTAATATTGAATTCAATATAGCGGTGGTCAGAAAAGGAGCAGTCAGCTGAGACTCTCCAGTCCCTAATTATATGAGCATGTCTCGCACTAACAAGTGTAATATCTAGTACTTCTTGTCTGTTTGAGACTACAAAAGTTGGTTCTGAACCTCGATTTGACACTACTAAGTTATTATCAATAATAAAGTCAAATAGACACTCACCTCTTTCGTTGGTATCTGAGCTACCCCAGATATGGTGATGTGCGTTTGCATCCGCACCCAGTAGGATTGGAATGCCTTTCAGATTGGCGTTGTGTGCCATCTTGTGGACCAGATTGTGTGGTGGTTGGTCCACATGGTCATGCGCCATGTAGCAGGATAGAATCCATATGGAGGATCCTCCTGTCTCCCATGCTGCGGTTACAGTATCTTCATCACTAAAATCAGAGAGAATGAAGATATTGAGATTTGCTTTTGCTAGGATACAGGATCTAATGTTTTTGTCATTGTTACCTGTTTTTGTTGCATACAGCAGCTTGTAGCCAGTGGTACTGAGTCCAAGTATTTTGCCGTGTTTGGTCCACGGCTCTTGGATCAGCACAATGTCCTCCCCTTTTTCTGAAAGGCGGAGGGTTAATGCAGCTGACGCTGTCTTAGAATGATGCAGGTTGACCTGCAGCACCTTCGCCATTGTTCGCGTCGGGGTCATAGTTGACGTTTGCCTCGGCATCTCCCTGACTCGGGTTCAGGAGTGCGTCCTCGTCATCTCCGAAAATGAGTCCCTCCAGGAGATCCCCAACCAAACCTGCTGTTGATTGAGAGCATCCTGAAGTGACCGAATCCGCGGAGTCCCCTATGACCTCCGTGCCGGCTGGCTTGTCAGCTGCTTTTGTTGGCCCCTTCGTTTGGCCGCTAGGGTTTGCGGGATCGCGTTCGCCATCACCGCGGTACACACAGAGCCTGATTCCCATGAAACCGTAGAAAACCAGGCCCTGTCTGTCCCGAAGTAGAGGCAACGTCTCCTTGTTCAGGACAACGATCACCTTCCTACGAGCACCCTCCGCCCCAAAAACCTTGACCACCTTCCAATCACTGGTTGGTAGGTCAGGGTTCGCACGACGGAAAATGCCCAGGATAGCCTCTGGATCATGCGGCTCTGCCGGAATAATCGCAACTGCTCTCGGTCTACGAGGAATTTCGTTTACCGGGACCAGTTCCAATCTCGCTCCAGGCCGCACTTCACCAAGAGACTCGATCACCAACTTTAGCTTGGTGACCGACCTCTCGTCCGCACAGGAAACCAGTTTGACACGGCCCTGGACCCAGCCAGCGTCCGTGAATTGAGGCGAGGTTTCTTGGGCCTCGCTGGTACTGAGCAGGTAAACGTCAAGCAGCCTTTGACAGATCAATCCCCATTGGGCATGATCGATTGATCCGTTGCTGTTGCTGCTCATGACTTTGCCGTCCACCTGTCTCAGTTTTTTGTTTGAGGGCTGCATCTGCTGCTGAGACGAGTGTTCTTCTTCCAAACAAAAAATATTTTTTACAGTTGAATCACTTGTTTTGGGATTTTTGAATACTATATGATTTTGAAGCCAGGGATCGTTTTGGGCACTGAATTGCTCAATTGATCTAGAAGACTTCTGCCACTTCTCATTCAGTCTTAAGCAATACACCCGAATTTTATTATTAAGATATTTCTTATATTCATTAGAAACATTCGTTTCTCCGACTTTGTCCAAAATATAATCAAAAACACGTTCGGTTTTTTCTTCTTTTGTCTTTCCACTCTGCCAAACTCTGAGTAAATCACAATTTTTGAAGCAAAAGTTTCCTGAAAAAAAAGCAGATTTTTTGAAAATAAGCAAAAACTAGCAGAAATTTATTGATGATTTGTAAGCACAAAATATCACCGTAATTTAGTGTGTTTTTGGTTCATTGAAATTACTTGAAATTTTTTAGTTATATACCGTATATTTTATTATAAAAGGCAAAAATCACTGATTTTGAGGTTATGAAAGTTTTCCTGTATTTTCTTATTACCATAATTTGTATTGAATATTTCACTATTAAAAATTCAAATACTTACCATCGTCAGTAATATCCATAATTAATAGATTTAAAAAGTTTTTTTTATTTTCGTGTAACCTGTGACTGAAAAAAAGCAAAAAATTACACCACGTGTTTACTGTATTACTGCACTTAAAACATTGAATTTTATCTCGTCATAGAATAACGGTTAATTGAAGTTTGCAAAAACAAATGCTTTTTTTTGTTTATCTGAAGTGTTTGCTACAATATTCCAACAACAAATATAGAAAACTTTTAAGTATTGGCCAAAAAAACAGGTCTTGGAGACCATTGTGCAACGCAACCGGAAGGCAACTTGCAATAAGTTTTCGTGTGCACAAATTCTTGGCAGTTCAGGCATTGGATAGATCCAGCTCTTTTATGTGGCTGCTCAACGGTAACTCTCCGGTGCAACAAACACTTTAGATCAAAAATTGGATGGGACTAATTTTTTTTTATCTTTATGTCACCTGGCTGTAACTCGACTCTAAATATTGGTTGGGGGATTTTTTCTCTATTTTTGATGTTTGAAACATTTTTGACCTTGAATCCACTATTTTCAAGGCCAGACTTGACCTCTTCTGGATCCACGCTAGAATCTATACCTTTTATTTCAGCGGTTAGACCTTTAGCACTCTTAAGCTGATATGTATAAAAGTTTTTGTTTTTAGTCTCAAAATCTGAGACTATTTTTCGGTAATTATTTTCTTGTATTACCTGAATTTTTGTTTCGCTGATTTTGCCGCGCTTAATTGGAGTTTCATAGAATTAATTTTCTCCAATTAAAGAGATAAGGCTTTTAACCAACAAACTGGAATTCTGTTCTCTTAAGTATATGGGTGGTGGTTTACTGGACTTTGTTGTATTTGTGCCTTCATCGACTTGTTCATTCAAAATCGCGAAACGATTTTCAGAATGTTTAATATTATTTTTCCCTTTTTTAAGCATTTTCGCCGTTGACGCTATTTGGGCAGATTTGGGGCTTCTTCCCCTTTTTAGCACGGTTATGTATCTGTCCATACCTGTTTGAATTTTGTTATCACTATTTTCACTTACTGCATTTACAATTTTGTGCACGTTGGTCACCTTGTTATTTATTGTTTGTTTGCTTATTTGTACCGCTAAGCTGACAAGTTTGCTAATGGGTGCTATTGTTGTTGCTTCTATATCAGTATTTAACATATACCGCGAGCATGATCGCGCACGAGTAATTGTGTTTTGCGTAGAATTCAGGTTTGTGTTTAATTCATTTTTTTATTATCGTCATCAGCATTCAAAGTTAAATAAATATTCCTACTGCTTTTAGTTTTATTGTTGTTGTTAGAAGATGAAGTAATTTAGAGTTCTCTTTTTTTGTGCTCACTTATATTATTAGTTGGTATATTGCACACAAGCAAAAAATAAAATAAAAACCAGTAAAATAACTGTTTAATAAATGTTTTGTTTTGGTTTTTTTTGTGAGTTTAACTTTCAATAATTTTTAATATTCAGTTGCGACGATTATAAACACGCGTCTGTACACTACGACAGTTGAAATTGAAACGTAAGAAGATGACTGAAATGTTTTAAACGTCTGCAATCGTCTTCTACAATCAGGCAATAGATAAAAATGTATACACTTACTCGTACATACATACAAATTTTTATACATATAAGCTTCAGACTAAAAATCGTTACTGCCTTAGGGTGCGTACAGAATGGCCTCTTGTTGCCGAGCCGACTGACGCTTATTGCGAGAACCAATGCGAGAAATGTGGGCGCCGAGCTGGTCAGAGCGAAAAGCTTTTTTTTTTTTTTGTGGTAGTTTTATTATTTATTGAATCTTCAATTATATGTATATTGAAACATCAATAAGTTTTTCAAATCTTAAATCTAAAAATACATTAATATATGTTTAGCCAGTGCTAAACAAAATTTTTAATTCCAACTGTTGATTTTTGATGTTTTACATCTCTCGTGTACGGCTGAGAGAAAGAGTATCCCTCCTTCTCAACCGGCTGTGGCCTCTATAATTTAGAATGTTGCGCGCAAGTGGATTTAGGTGCAATACTAATTTTTCAATATATTTTTTTGCGTGTTTTGAAAATACTGTCTTCACCAACGGAACATCGAGATCTTTGTGAATTCGCTGATTTCGGATATACCAGGGGGCTGCAGTAATTGTACGTAGAATTTTGTTTTGTCGCCTTTGAATTTTTTCTACACTTGATGCTGAGGCAGTGCCCCATAACTGGATACCATAGGCCCATATTGGTTTCAGGATCGCGTTGTATAACAAAAGTTTACAGTCAAGACTTAATATAGAATTTCTTCCAATAAGCCAATTCATTTGGGGTGCTTTTAATTTAATTTGTGTTAGCTTTGCGTCTATATGCGATTTCCATGTTAAACGACGATCAAGATGAACGCCTAGATATTTTACTACAGTGTCTCGGTGTTGATTTGTATAGGCGGGCATGTTTCCCTGCGTAAAGTAAAAGTAACGTGTACACATTTCTGTTCATTCACTTTTATCCGCCATTGTTTTAGATGTTTCCAATTTTGAGGTGTACCCTTGTAGATTCCGGGAAGCTTCTACAGGATTTTCATGAACGCTTAGAAAAGCCGTATCATCAGCAAATGTTGACGTGTGAATGATACTGCTTAACGGTAAGTCAGAGGCATATATTAAATAAAGTAAAGGACCGAAGATACTGCCTTGAAGGACTCCGGCTTCAATCGACTGCGGGGGGCTTGTAAAATTGCCTTCCTTAACTACAAATTTTCGTTCCTCTAGATAGCTTTTTAAGAGCCTGACGATGTTTGCGGGTAGATTTTGTGTTAATTTGTGGACAAGACCTTCGTGCCATACTTTATCGAAAGCCTGTGCGACATCAATAAAAAGCGCTGAACAATATTTCTTTTTTTCAAAAGTTTCTCTTATAACATTCACAAGTCTGTGAGTTTGTTCAATAGTGTTATGCTGACTGCGAAAACCGAATTGATGATCTGGAATACATGCACTGCTAGTTACTATAGGAGACAGCTTGCTCATGTACAGTTTTTCAAAAAGTTTCGACATATTGGACAATAAACTAATAGGTCGATAGGATTCAACCTTTGTATGATCCTTACCGGGCTTTGGTATCATAGTAATCATCGAAACCATCCATTCCGCCGGATATTATTGCAGTCGTAAAATACTATTAAAGATGAATAGTATTACTCGTTTTGCAATGAAAGGCAATTCTTGCAGCATTTTGTTACTTACTTTATCAATACCTGGAGCTTTTTTTGAATTTAGACTTGTAATAGCCTTTTCAATCTCCACAATATTAAATCTTAGCGGAATTTCTTGTAAAGCGAAGACTGGTGGAAGTTCAATAATATCAGCAGAAATATTTGGAGTAAATACTTTTTCTAAGTGTTTATCAAAAAGAGCACCTTTTTCAGCAACAGTTCTTGCCCAGTCACCATTTGAAGCTCGTAATGGAGGTTTACATATCACCGGCCTTTTAAGTCCTCTGGCTGCACGCCATAGCGAATAATCCGTTGATGGTGTTGCATCGAGTTCTTGCAGAAATTTTTGCAGCGAAGCTGTTTTTTGTGTTTGCAAAACTTTTCTAAGCTGCTTGGTACACTCCTTAAGCCTTAATTTTAGCTGAGGCGATCTGTATCGTTGCCATTCTCGTCGAGCTCTCCGTTTTTCGGTCAATAGCCTTTCTATATCTGCACAAAAAATATTGTTAAATCTCGCTTGTTGATTTGGTTGAATTGAAGAAGCATTAAGAGCAGCTTGTTTAGCATGTGCTTCAAACAACCTAATAGAATTTTCTATGTCAGTAGGTGTTCTCAATGGCATATTTTCCGTTCAATGAGCACTCAAATATTTTTTGTATTTCAGCCAGTTAATACGTGCAGATGTCAGCGGTAAATCACATGTTGGTCTTGCGGTTGTGTGTGAGTAAACAGTGATAATAGTAGGCGAATGATCTGAAGACAAATCCAAAGATGCTCCTACTTCCATCATTTCGCTGGAAACACCTTTCGAGATTCCAAAGTCGATAACATCAGGAATTTTTTGTCGATCCGTTGGCCAATATGTTGGCTGACCACTTGAAACTACATTCAAACCCATTTTTGAAATTGTGTCAAACAAAACACGACCCTTAGGACTTATTAAACGTGAACCCCAAAAAGTGTGTTTAGCATTGTAGTCGCCAGCTGCTAGAAAACGGGACCCCAGTGTTGTATAAAATGCGGTATATTGACTCTCTGAAATTGAAAACCTGGGAGGAGAATAAACAGATGATATCACAAGCTTTTGATAAAAATTTTCAATACAGATATTCGTTGCTTGAAGATATTCTTCACGAAGGTCATTTAGCAGGTAGTGTTTTATTCGAGTTTTTATTAGGATTCCAGAGCCACCACAAGCTCTACCTCGAGGATCCTTAGTATCGTAGAAATTATATCCACTAATTCTAAAATAGCTTCGAGACGTCAAATGAGTTTCTGAGATAAGCATAACATCGATTTGTTTATCCAGAAGAAAATATTCTATTTCATATTTATGTTGGCAGATGCCATTTGCGTTCCAAAAACAGATTCTTAAGTTCATGGTTTGTTCAATACAGCCTGCAACAAAGTAGACTGCATTTTCAACATTTCCTGCATCATACAGGACATTTTGAGAGTAAATGTATTTACTGTTTGTATTAGGATCTCTATGGAGGCTTCAATACGACTAAAATTATGCCGTGATTCTTCATTAGCTGGTACAGTTTTTTGCGCCGGAGTCTGGTTACTCTTTAAAATATTAGCGTATGAAAATTGATTATTAGGTTTTTGTTGAGTAAGAGTCGTGTTAGACTTTAAAACATTTGAGTATTGATTATGGCTAGCATTTGTTTTTCTGTTCGACGAATTTTTAAAAAAAGAGTAAAGAGGGCAGCCTATATAGTTAGCAGTGTGGTTTCCACTGCAATTGTCGCATTTTTTTGCCTTGGTATCACCTTTTATTTTGTCACAGTTAGCGGTACTGTGCAACTCACCACATACAACGCAAACGGTAGGCAACTTGCAATAAGTTTTGATATGGCCAAATTCTTGACAGTTCATGCATTGGATAGGTCAATTTGTTTTATGTGGCATCTCAACTGTAACTCTTCTGTGTAACAAGTACTTTAGATTATAGATTGGGTGCGATTCATTTTTTTTAATTTTCAAGTCACCTGGCTGTAGCTCGACTCTAAAAATAGGTTGGGGGATTTTATCCCTATTTTTGATGTTACGCTGCGTTTACACATGAAAGTAATTTCATGGAAGTTCCCTATACGTATTATCAATGAAAGAGAAATAAAAAACAAAAAAATTTTATGAAAATTTCTTGAAAGTTTTTATGAAACTGAAATTTTAGTTTTAAAATGTCGTCAAAGGGAAAGCTTAATATATTTCTTCCATTGCTGTTTTTTGTTATTTTTATTTTTCAGAGTTGCCAGTATAATTAACCAAGCCGAGTTATAGGAAACGTATTAAAACTAAAATTTATTTTTATAATTCTTTTAATATTTTTAAATTATAATTAGAAAAATTGTTTGTTATATATGCTTCAAATGAAACTGTTAGAATTATTTGTTTAAACGCTTAAAACAAGTAGCTTTTATACCTGCTTTTTAAAACAATCCTGAAATTTTTCATTATTATTTTTACCTGGCAACACACCTTTGGTTATTATCATTTCTTTCAGAAAGTATATTGAAAGTGTCAAAAAATTACTTTTATGAAATTTTCGTTGAAAGCAGAGCTGAAAGTTGACTGAAAGTGACAAATATATGAATGTGTTTGTGAGGAATTGTGAGTGTATTGCGACTTTCATGAAATTACTTTCATGTGTAAACGCTATGTTAGAAACATTTTTAATTTTGAAGCCATTATTTTCAAGGCCAGACTTAACCTCTTCTGGATCCACACTAGAGTCTATACCTTTTATTACGACGGTTAGACCTTTAGCACTCTTTAATTGGTACGTATAAAAATTTTTGTTTTTTGACTCAAGGTCAGAAACTATTTTTCGGTAATTACTTTCTTGCACTACCTGGATTTTTGTTTCGTTAATATTTCCGCGCTTAATTGGAGTTACATAGAACTCATTTTCTCCAATTAAGGAGATAAGGCTTTTTACCAAAAAACTAGAGTTCTGCTCTCTTAAATATATCGGTGGAGGTTTAATCGACCTTGTTGTAGTTGAGTCTTCATTGTCTTGTTGTGATAAAATCGCGAAACGATTTTCGGAATTTTTTATTTTGTTTTTTCCATCTCTGGGAACTTTCGCTGTTGCAGCTATTTGAGCTGATTTTGGACTTCTTCCCCTTTTTAACACGGTTATGTATCTGTCCATTCCTGTTTGAATTTTATTATCATTTATTGTACTCACCGCATCTACCATTTTGTGCACGTTGGTCACCTTGTTACTTATTGTTTGTTTGTTTGTTTGTACAGCTAAGCTGACAAGTTTGCTGATGGGTGCAATTGTTGTTGCTTCTTAATCACTATTTAACATGTTCAAAGATAATGATCGCGCACGAGTACTTGTGTTTTCTGTTAAATTCAGGTTTTTGTTTAATTCATTTTTTTTTATTGTCGTCATCAGCAACTAAAGTTATATATTGTACATTCCTACTGCTTGTAGGATTATTGTTGTTTTTATCAGAAGATGAACTCATCAGAGTTCTCTTTTTTTTATTTTCACATATATTAGTTTGTGTATGCAAATATTTATGTGTATTGCACACAAGCAAAAAATAAAATAAAACCAGTAAAATAACTGTTCAATAAATGTTTTGTTTTTTTTTATATATTTTGTGACTTGAAAATTTTTTTTTCTTTTATATTTTTTTTATATTCAGTTGCGACGATTATAAAAACGCGTCTGTTCACTACGAGAGTTGAAACTGCTTGTGGGAGCGAAAAGCTAATTGAATGCGAGAAAACAGTTCCAAAGCGTATTTCAACGCCGAAAACATTATTTATGTTATGTTGTTATGATTTCAACTTGTTTGGAAAACATAAAAAAAATAAAAACAAAAATTTAAGAAAAAGTAAATAAAACATGCAATCGAAAAATTAAAAAAATAATAAAAATTAAAAAGAAAATAAGAATTAAAAAATAAAATAAAAATTAAACAAAAAAATAAAAATTCAAATAAATGATAAAAATTAAATAATATTATAACTAATGCATTATAAACAAATGCATACAAACATACATAAAACACAAATAATAGATAAAATATCAGCTCTGATTCTCGCATCCACTATGCACACTCAAACTTGTTTCTCGCATGAACAAGTTCTCGCAATAAGCGTCAGCCAGTTCGGCTCGGCAACAAGCGGCCACTCTGTACGCACCCTTAGTCCATCACCACCAAGAGAGAAGCTTATCCTCAAGGGAATTGTAGAATACCTCTCTCCGCAACAGAAAATGTTTCCCTGCGTAA